>CM035168.1:49032243-49432580 GCA_020205615.1 Panax quinquefolius | reverse complement strand
GTCGACTACATGTCGTAGATTCGACGGGATGATAGAGGAGGAGGTAGAGACAGTCTCCTTTAACCTAGTAGCTATGGCAGCTGAGATAGCTCCTGGGGGGTCAATGATGTCTCTGTTCATGTCAGTGTTGGATAGAAATATCCATTACTGTCATGAAGTTAAGGAGCTGAAGGCAGAGCTCCAAATTGTTAGAGAGGACAAGACTGATGTCGAGTCCATGTGGGAGCAGGAGCATGATGAACAGATTTTGACTAAGGATAAAGTCCATGATTTAAAGCACGGGGTCTTTGAGCTCAAGGAGGAGCTAAAGACTAAGGTGCAGAAGATATGGAGAATGTCCTATATCTATAGGATTTCTCACACACAATTTTCAAAGAAGTTAGGTAAATGGATATCCCGTAGAGGTGGGGCAAACACGGCATACTATTATTATGTGATATCATCATTTGGTCTTGCCAAGGCAGATTTCGATAATGCCTTGAGGCAGATGCAGATTAGTGGTATTTAAGGTAGTATGTAAATATTTTTTAAGTAGTAGTGACGTAAAGCCCTTTTTGTATAGTAAAGGGTAGTCTTTTATAAATCCCAATTTTTGGAAAGCGATAGCAGGAAAGTAATGTAATCAGCTTAGGCTGTGTATGTAACCAATGTAGTAATATACTACGAGAATAAATATAAAGATCTTTTTATGAAAAGCAATGTGTTATGGATGTTGACGTTATCATTTAATATTAATGATAACTAATAAAGAAGGGAATAATAACGCAATGTGTTTATTGTATCAGTAAAATGACGCCGAGAAGAGTGCAACGTAATCAAGGTACGAACGTAAATCAATCGGAGGGAGGTTCGATTAATCCGATGTAGGAGTTTGTTAACTTAATAACCGCCACATTTAATAGAACAGGGGCTAATATCCCCATAAATCCGGGAGTAGCACGTGCTATGACCTTTAAGGATTTCAAAAGCGTGGGTCCGCCGGAGTTCATAGGAACTACGGACCCGATCGAAGCCCAAACGTGGGTTAAGGAAATAGAGAAGGCATTTGTAATTGCAAATGTTGACGAGGCCCAGAAGGTTGCCTTTGCGATCTATATGATGAAGGGAGAGGCCAACTTTTGGTAGGAAGCCAATCGGGCTAGGGTTGGGATAGCGAATTTGACATGGGATAGGTTCAAGGAGATATTCTTCGAGAACTACTTTCCCACGAGCATGCAGGGAAGGATGGAGATGAGGTTTCTCGAGTTGAAACAAGGGAACTTGACGGTTTCCCAATATGCTGCCAAGTTCAATGAACTGGCGAGGTTCACTCCACACCAAGTGGATACCGAGGTGAGGAAGGCGCGACGGTTCGAGCAGGGCTTGAAACCCTGGCTCTATAATCATATTTTAGTGTTTCAAAGTACTTCTTTTAGAACCGTTTTAGAGATAGCGATAATCGCCGAAGGTGGTAGTGAGGCGTTGAGCCAATACCACAAAGAAAAGAAGAATAAGGGAAAGGTTGACGAGAGAGTCAAGATTGAGGGAGCCAGTGGAAGTGGCGAGGGTCAGAAGAGGAAGGTATTTAGCTTAGGGAATATCGGAGTGAAGCAAGGAGACCCGAAGAGAAGAATGGAGGCCTACAAGACCTGTGGGAAGACTCACTTAGGAGTCTATCTCAAGTGGAAGGCCATCTGCTACAATTGTGGATAGGAGGGGCACATTGCGCCAAATTGTCCAAGTCCGAAGAAGAACCATGGATGCTTTGTGTGTGGATCAACTGACCACATAGCGAAGAACTACCCGAAGAAGGGGAAGAACGGGAACCGGGGCGCTAATAGCGGTAAGTTAGCAATTAGTGGTCCACCGCAGCCGGGTAGGCTGATGGGTCGTACCTTTAACATGACAGTCCAAGATGCGGTTGCATCATCGTGGGACGCCGTCAGTATTATTCCGATCAACGATATCAATGCGTAGTATATTTGCTTGATTTGGGTGCTACTTGTTCGTTTATAGCATGCGATTTTGCTAGATGATTAGGATTACTTCCCGAAAAGTTGCCTATACCTTTAAATATTAAGGTAGCAAACCAAGAGATAATTCATGTTGAAAATGTTCATAGGAGTTGTTGCGTAGATATACGGGGTTGTAAATTATCGGTAGATTTATTACCAATAAAGTTAGGAGAATTCGATGTAATTCTCGAAATGGATTGGTTAGTAAACCTTGGGGAAATTATAGATTGTCAAAAGAAATGTGTGAACATTAAGACGTTAGAACAACCTCGGGTAGTATTTTACGGGAATAGATTGCCGGGACGTTCGTGTTGTTTAACCATGACACAAACTAGGAAATTATTGAGGAAGGGGTGCGTAGGTTATCTATGTCATGCTGTTGATACCCAGAGAGTGGTAGCAACCATGGAAAAATACCTATAGTGAGAGAATTCTCCGATGTATTTCTGAGTGAATTGCCTGGTCTTCCGCCGGATAGGGAGACAGAATTCATGATAGACATTGTGCTAGGAGCGGCACCAGCTTCGTGGCACCGTATCGTATAAATAAGCCAAAGTGGAGATGAAGGAGTTGATGGTGCGCTTGCAAGAACCGCTGGATAGGAAGTACATTCAACCGAAAGTGTCTCACCGTAGGGAGCACCCCAGTGATCGTTTGTCAAGAAGAAGGACGGATCGTTAAGACTTTGTATCGACTATAGAGAGTTGAACAAGTTAACGATAAAGAATAAATACCCAATGCCCAGGATCGATGATTTCTTTGATCAATTGAAAGGGGCTAAGTATTTTTCTAAAATAGATTTAAGAACGGAGTATCATCAGTTGAAGGTTAGGAAGGAGGATGTACTAAAGACAGCATTCAGAACTCGTTATGGTCATTACGAGTTTTTAGTGATGTCGTTTGGGTTGACAAATGCACCAGCTGCATTCATAGATATGATGAATAGAGTGTTCAAGCAATACTTGGACAAATTCGTCGTGGTATTTATAGATGATATTCTAGTCTACTCTAAGACGCCAGAAGATCATGCTGAACACCTAAGATTAGTGTTAGAGACATTAAGGAAGGAGAAGTTGTACGCAAAATTCACGAAGTGTGAATTTTGGTTAGAGAAGGTGCAGTTTTTAGGTCATGTCATTGACCATGAGGGGATTTCAGTTGATCCAGCGAAGGTGGAAGCCGTGATGAATTGGGAACAACCGAAAACGCCGACTAAGGTGCGGAATTTCCTAGGGTTAGCGGTTTACTATCGAAGATTTATCCAGGATTTTTCAAAGATAGCTACTCCGTTGACTAACTTGACGAGGAAGACCGTGAAGTACGCGTGGACGGAGAAATGTGAGGATAGTTTTTAAGAATTGAAGAAGAGGTTGAGTGAAGCGCCTGTTTTGTCATTACTCGATGACACAGGAAATTTTGTAGTTTATAGCGATGCTTGATAGAGGATTGGTTGCATGCTCATGCAAAGATGGCAAGGTCATTACAGATGCATCTCAGCAAATTGAAGGATTATGAGAAAGTTTATCCTACTCATGATCTCGAATCGTCATAATAGTTTTTACTCTAAAGATATGGAGACATTATCTTTATGGAGAAAATGTGAGATATACACGGACCACAAAAGTCTAAAATATATCTTCACACGTAAGGAGTTGAGTATGAGGCGAGGAAATGGTCGAGTTTATAAAGGATTTCGACTATGAAATCTCAGATCACCCTAAAAAAAGCCAATGTAGTTGCCGATGCCTTAAGTAGGAAGGGTCGGAAAAGTTGTCTTTGTTAACGGCTCAAACCGAAGTTAATAATGTAGATGGCTAGGATGGAGCCGGAAGTGAAGTCGCTAAGTGAAACGGACAAATGTTGTTTGCACAACGAGATGCAATCTACCATCGTAGAAGAGAGTTCAAGGAGGTGCAACTCAAAACCGCTGAGTGTGACCGTATAAAGGAGCGGCACCAATGAAAAGGATAGTAAATACAGTCTTGATAACGAGGGGTTATTGAGATTTGAAGGAAGAATTTGGGTTTCGAATGAGACGAAATTAAAGGAGCAGGTTCTACAAGAGGCTCATAGTTCAAGGTTTTCGATACATCCTAGTAGCACCAAGATGTATCAAGATCTTCGACATAGTTTCTGGTGGCCGAACATGAAGAAAGAAATTGCCGAGTACGTTAGTAGGTGCCTGACTTGTCAGAGAGTTAAGGTCGAACATCAACGACCAAGTGGCTTGTTACAGTCATTGGAAATTTCGAAGTGGAAGTGGGAGAATATCACGATGGATTTTGTGGTAGGACTTCTGACTACTCAGAAGGGGTATGATGCCATTTGGGTAATAGTGGACCGGTTGACGAAGTCGGCTCACTTTTTTCCAATTAGGGTTAAGTATAACTTAGACCAATTAGCTAGACTTTATATTAAGGAAATAATCTCTAGACATGGAGTGCCGTGATCGATTGTGTCGATCGTGACCCACGATTCACGCCGAACTTTTGGAGGAGTCTACAAGAGCAATTGGGAACGCAGCTTGAAGTTTAGTACAACGATCATCCACGAATCGGATGGACAGAGCGAGAGGACAATTCGTACGTTAGAAGATATGCTAAGATCTTACGTCATGGATTTCAAAAGGTAGTTGGGATGATCATCTACCATTAGTGGAGTTTCATGTATAACAATAGTTATCATGCAAGCATAGGTATGCCACCTTACGAAGCTTTGTATGGGAGAAAATATAGAACGCCACTGTATTGGGATGTGGTAGGAGAACGCCAAATGTTGGGACCAGAATTGGTGTAACAGACAGCGGATATTATCAAGAAGATTCAGATGCGTCTTCTAGCAAATTTCAATATGCATGTAAGAAGTTTACTGGATCCGCATAGAGAGAATCGAGAGTTTGAAGTAGGTTCGTACGTATTTTTAAAAGTATCTCCCTGGAAAGGAAAGATACGTTTTTGAAAGAAGGGGAAATTAAGTCCGAGGTTTATAGGACCTTTCAAGTATTAAAATGGGTTGGTGAGGTAGCTTATATGATAAATAATTACCTCCGCACCTAGAACGAATACATAATGTATTTCACGTGATCCGTGTTACGTCCCTATGTTTGGGATTATAAGCACGTGATAGAATATGAGCCTATCCATGTCGAGAAGGACTTAACGCATTGAGGAAACGCTGATTCAAATTATCGATAGAAAAGAACAAGTTCTGCGGAATAAAGTCATACCTTCCGTGAAGGTGATATGGAAGAACCACGATACAGAAGAAACAATGTGGGAGTTAGAAGAAGTGATGAAAAAGAATTACCCGCATTTATTTGTGTAATTTTTTTTTCTTTTAAGCAAGATTCTAGGGACAGAATCCTTATAAGGGGAGAGAGTGTAACGCCCCGGAAAATCGAATATTTTGTAATTACTTTTAGTAATGAATAAAATAATATTAATTATTATTATTGCGTGTTGAGAAGATGAAGGTCGTTCTATAACCTAGAAACATCAGAACGTCGTAGTATTTTAACTACGTGGGAGAATTAAAGTGTTTGAATTTCTAAAACGAAAATAAATGTTTTCAGAGAAATTTTTTGAAAAACACTATTCATCGATTTCTGCTCGGGAATTATTTTTGAACTTCCGAGAATTATGTAAGGTTATAATATCGAGGTGATATCGATTATGTAATAATAACCTAAGCATGGAAAACATAATATTTCGCTTGCGGACTTAATTTGGGAACGTTAGGTTATTAAGCGTTAAAGGAAGAGAGTTGTGATTATATAATGTGTATACATTATATGAAAGTAAAGAGTGTAAGTATAATACCACGTATTGTACTATTATGTATGAAGAATGAGGTAACGTATATTACGAATTAATATACGAGTAAGTATATGAAGATTATACGTGGGGTATAAAGGTTAAGTTATATAATTTAAGGTAATGGACTTATAGGTTGATAGTTTAATATAGAAGTCCAATGTATGTGATCATCAAGCCCAAGTGTTTGATTATCATAAGCCCAAACTATTGTAGCATGAGCCCATTAAGAGAGAAGCTAGATTAATTATCAAAGCCAAATGATTTAGCCATGATCCATGGGTCAAACAAAGTAGGAAATGGGTAAGCTTGATGGGAAAACATAATGTGTGGTGAGCAAGTGAAGTGATGAGCACACAATGAATAGTAAGGAGGTGGATGATTGAGGAAGTGGAAATGAGGAGGTGTAATAAGGAGGTGGGTGATTTAATGTCTAAAATGCCCTAACCTTAGTTACCTATAAATACAAGAGCTTCATTTCATTTTGAGGGTTATTATTTTCATCCAACTTTCCTCTCAAATATAAGCCACTTATTTGGTAGAGCAAATAAGCACTTTTAAGCCAAAGCTTCTTTTGTTAGATTTCCAAGAAGAAGAAGTTAGACTTCAAAGATATTGATCTTGTGTTCAATATTCTTTCATCTCTGTTAGAATAGGTTGATAAGGGAAGTGTTATTAATGAACATGTATGCTAAGATCATGTAATAAGTTAATAAGGAATGAACTTAAGCCGAATAAGTTGAAATAAGCAACTTGAACATTAATAAGTTGCTAGAGCCATGAAGAACTTTTCATAAGTTGTCATATGATGATTAGTATGTTGATTATAGCATGAGAACTTTGATTGAAGGACTTAAGTTGTTAATAAGTCATGAGCATGAAGATTTATAGTTCATAAGTTGAATAAGTTAATGACTTATGAGAATGAGTCAAAACCTACTTCGATTATAAGTTGGTTAATAACTAACTTGTATTGATTATATGTTGGTTAGAATCCATTTAGAACACTTAGTAATGAAGATTTGACAGACTTCACACGATTGGACGATTATCGTCGAATTCGTGAAATTCTCGGAATGGAAGTCGTATTTTGTGTTTGAACTCAGAAACGTTAGTTTTCGATGGAGAAAATTCATATTGGTCATTATAGAGTTGTGAACTCGAAAATGATCGGATTTCGACTTGAAACGAAGAAACGAGCGTTGAACGTTCACGAACGTTTATCGTTTTCGATAAAAATGAACTCATAGGTGGAATTTTAACAAACGAAGTCAAATAGATAAAATTCTTACATGGACGTGTAGATTATGAAATTTGTGAACCGTAGGCTTTTGAACGGACCAATTCGGACTTAAAACGAAGAAGTTATGCGTCCTGGAAGTTCATAAAAATTTAAAAATTGCATAATTGTCTGAGGCACAAAGTCCGCGCCGCGGCGAGACTCCAAGCCTAAAAGGCCTGTGTCGCAGCACGAGGCCGAACCCTTGCACACTGTTAACTCGTGCCACAGCGTGAGACACAGAGTAATTCTTGGCGCCGCGGCGCCATTCCAAGAAATTTGATAGTGAAGAATAGTTTCAAGTGTAGAAGAAAAGAGAACATGTTAGTAATTAATTAAGATATAATCATAACATGGTTAAGACATTGTAAGGTACTTGTAAGACACTAATGCATGTTGATTAAGAGTTAATAATCAATCGAAGATGAGCGAAATGTGAATGACGTAATGAAAGCCGGAAACCCTAAATAACGAATCTAAGTTAGGATTTACATTGAGATGAAGGGTAAGATATAATAGTATACATACTTGATTGTATAATACCTAATGTGGTACGTTATATGATTATGTATTGTAGAATCATAGAGACTTAAAGTGTACATGTGTTAATCAATAAGCAGACGCTAAAGGCAAGTATTCTAACCCTTGTTCCAATTCAGTCTGGACAAGCTGTGTAATTCATGTATTCTTTCGCATAAAGTTTTTAAAGATGAAGTCGAAAGCCAATTCTTTCGGCTAGACTTATATTATAAATCTATCAAGCATGATTAATGTTACCAAGTTATATTGGCATGGTTTTCAATCGAAGACCAAGATTGCTAAAATGTTTTTATCGTTTAACGACAGGCACGTGAGGTTGCCACAACTTAAACGTACATACGTTTAATGAATGTAGTGTTGATCAACATAGAGTACTATGAGCTGATCACTTAGAAGTGCTTGTAAGCTATGACGGACTTACAGACTTAGTGCCGGGTTTTCCTTTTCATAAGAACTTATGATATGCTCATAGACTTGAGCCATAATTGTCATTCTACTAAGTATGGTTGTGTAAAACGTTTTGAAGGAAAAGAAGTGTTATTTTGAATTATCGATAGTACTTCATAACTATTGTTTAGTTATTGAAGATATATGAGTTCTATGTTTCAAGCATGTTATTTATTAGAAGTGTAGTACTTGCTGAGCTAGTCATGCTCACTCTTGCTTGAACCATATGAACACAGCCAAGATCGAACGGACCGAAGGCTCGAGCAAGGACAAGGGCAAGGCGAAGACGAACCCTTAGATTAATTATGTAATAGTATAGGTGAACGATTGTAATATATTTGATATTATAACAAGAACAAATGAATGGGTTACAAAGAACCTGGGAAATGTAATATTATTTTGGATATATAGAAGTTATATTAGTCCTTTTGTGACTATTCAGGTGAATGAACGAATGAATGGTAGTACCGTGTAGCACCATCTGTCAGGTTGGAAGAGACCCGGATTTGGGGGTGTCACATATGCAATGATTCTGTTTAAGTAAGTTATTAAATTATAATTGTTGTACAAGTTCCTTTATTCTGTTATTGTAGATTAAAATATATATTCTGTTCATTAATTTCTAAACATGGTTATATAAGTGTCCTCACTTGGATAATCATTATATTTTATCACATGTTAATACATACTTATTGGTGTCCAGTATGTATACGTTGAATTAAAAGTCGTCTAAGCTATTTGACCTGGCTAGACATAAATTTAAAATTGTTGTTGAACAAGATAAAACTTTATTATTATCCAACCAAATTGTTTTGGTTTGGATTCAAGACTGTTATGAACATCCCAAATATGGGAAATTTATATGCGCTAAGGCGGACAAAGGATGAACGATAATATCGTTCTTGTAATGTAGTGTTGATCAATACAGGGCATAACAGGCTGATCACCCCCGTGCCCGTAAGTTATGACGGTTTACAGATGATGTTCTGTTTAACCTTTTCGAAAATAGAAAACAATGTTCATAGTCTATCAACTGATCCTCATTTATAGTCAATACATAGTTTCAAAAAAAATTGAAATCAAAATGATATGTTGTTTAATATTGGTTCATCTTACTTCACAATTGTTGATTCGTTATATAAAGTATCGCTCAAAGAAAACATTTAATCCTTTTCAAATTAATTGATATTAATTGCTATTACTTGCTGGGCATTCAAATGCTCATCCTTTCTTAATTTAAATGTTTTCATCTAAATGTGAACTACCTGAAGGCTCTGCTAAGAACAAGGGAAAAGGGAAGGTCGTTGAATGAATGTTTAAGCTATCCTATGTAATAGTTTGACTTTATGATAAGAATGATATATATTAATTATCATGTTATGTAATGAATGTTTAAAGGTTTCGTACATGGGAATTAAACTCTGACAATATATAAATTAAATTTGATAATCTATATTATTGTTATTATTATTAGTATTATTCCGCTCATATAAATGGTATCATGAAAGACCAAATTTGGGTTTCAAGTACACAATTTGGGGGCGTCACACGGCACCCCTTATAGAAAGTCTAACTTCCGCACATTATTTAACCCAAACGACATAGCCAGAAACTCGTCATAACTATAATGATTTCTGAACGTCGTCGTAGGTACATTGTCCTTCCTTACGTTTTACCGATAATACCCCGTACACAAATCTATCTTAGAAAAATACTTTACCCCTTTCAATTAATCAAATAGATCATCGTTCCTGGGCACTGGGTATTTATTCTCAACCGCTAACTTACTCCCTTTACGATAGTCGATACGCAAACGTAACAACTCATCTTCTTCCTTAATATCCTCCTAACTTGTGTCATAGTTAGACAACAAGAGCATCTCGGTGTTTGATTACCGTAAAATACTACCTTGGGTTACTTTAGAAAAACGAAGATTAATACTTTTATTCTAATAATTTATTAAAGTTCTATGGTTAATCAACTCATTCATTCTGAGAATTACTTCAAATTCTCTCAACTTTATTGGTACTTATCTACCGATACTTGCTTACATTCCTTATTCATGAAGCCATTTCCACGAATATAATTAATGAAAGTTATTTCCCCATTCTCTACCTTAACGTATAAAGGTATTTATAATCCCTTCCGAGAATGAACTTAATCACTTAGCAAACTCTCATGCTATAAAAGAAAAGTAGCAGTCCAATCAAACAGCACATAAGCATTCATTGTATTGACTGGAATGATACCTGCTACTAAATCCGCTGACGCAACCGCATCATGGCTAACATACAACTACTAACACCTTTACTTTCCTCCAACCCCTTCTTTGGGCAATTTCTTGCAATGTGGTCCAACGACCCACATAAAAAACTACCATGGTTTTTTTTAGGATTAAGATAATTGGGTAATATATGACCCTCCTGTCCATAGTTATAATAAACCGATTTCCCTTTCAGATAGACTACTAGATGAGTCTTTCCACATGTCTTACATACCTTGATCATACTCTTAGGATCCCTTTGTTCCCCGTCCAGTATTCTTGGAGTTAAAATTCTTCCTTTTTGGCATACTACCACTACCACTGGCACTCTCTGCCTTGGTACCTCCCTCTCCCTACTCTTATTCTTCCTCTCTTTGTGGTATTGAGTCAACGCCTCGCTACCACCCCCTGCTATAATCACCTTCTCTAGAATAGTCCTATAGGAAACACTTTGGAACACCGAAATCCTACTATATAGCCAAGGTCTCAGGCCCTACTTAAACCTACGAGCCTTCCTCTCCTCAATGTCGACTTGATGTGGAGCAAACTTTGTCAATTCATTGAATCTGGCCGCGTACTGGGGAACCGTCCTGTCCCCTTGATTAAGTTCTAAGAACATAATCTCCCTCCTCCTCTGCATACTTGTAGGGAAATGATTCTTGAAGAAAACCTTCTTGAATTGTTCCCACGTTACCGCATCTGTTATAGCCCCACCCTAGTGAGCCTCCAACCAAATTTGGCTTCCCCTTTCATCATGTAAGTCACAAAAGAAGTCTTTTGTGCCTCACCTACGTTTTGTAATAACAAACGCCTTCTCTATTTCCTTTACCCATGTCTGGGCTTCTAATGGGTCCGTCGTTCCTTTGAACTCTGGTGGACCTACGCTTTTAAATTCTTTAAAGGTAGTCATTATGGCTACCCTAGGTTCCGCAGGTACGCTAACCCTGGTTTAGTTAAATGCAACCATTAATAAATTAACGAACTCTTATATAGGGTTGTTTTGACCCCCTCAATTATCATTACGTGATTCCGCTTCCTAATTACATTGTCTTCTTCTTAACGACATTTAAATAGAATTTCATTATTATTTATTTACTTACATCGTTATTATTCGCCACATAACAACTCATACCATAACAAAGCATATTAAATGAAAACATCATTATATTCATATACTTCTTCATAGTCAAAACTATTTACAATTTGCTTACATAATCAAAGTCTATTACATTTCTATCCCGCAATTGAACTTCTCAAAAGTTGGGATTTACAAAAAGATTACCCTTTTTATATAAAAGAGGGTTTTACATCACTACCCACATATTTATTTACTCTAGATTTCTAATAATGCATAACAGCATCTTCGTGTTTCTCATTCGCAATTATCGCCACAAAGATATCGACTAATAGTATGTCGAAGTGCATCCCCGACTCATTGGAATAACAAGCAATTTTCAAACTTGAAATCCTTATGAGCAATCTTTATTATGGATGTAAGATGACGCCCCAAAATAGGTATACATCACCCATCTTGAGTCGCCAAATACATGGTATAAAATACAATTAAAAACTTAATTATACAACTGTCGTGTAAAATACAACAAAATATAATATTGTCATCTAGATAATATCCACACTCAATGCAGTCCTCATTACATTTATTGTCACACTATTTAACAGAATAGTGAGGACTACTAATGCTATCATCTGGACCGTCACTCCGTTACCCAACTAGTCCCGGCGACATTCTCATTTCCTGAAGAGAACAATGAAAGAAAAAGGGTGAGCTCAACTAGCCCAGTAAGAAATATTATGACTAAGATAATGCAGAATAAATTATCATTAGCCTACAACAGTGTTAAACTGATACAATATAACAAACATCAAGTTTAACTACAGCGGAACAAGAAATCCATTAGAAGAGTCAAGTAGAGAATAAAATCTACTATCTTCTATGATTCAAAAGGTTTTTCATCATTTTTATCTCTGAGACTCAACTTAATAAATAATCCACATCATCCAATCACCCATGCACAACGGCCAAGGATATTATTTAGTATCACGACCACAATTTATCCATGCACTATGGACCAAGGATATTTGTGTATTCATTAATGGTCATGATCATGCCAATAACGGTCCATCAATGCACTACGGGCCAATGAAAACTTTTACCACATCATTTGTAACATTACGGTCATGATTATATCGAATAATCCCTGGTCATAATCATACTAAGTCAATCTATGCACTATAGGACACAGATGACTTTCAACATAATATAAACATGAGGATGATGACAATGATATAGAATTCAATAAAACAAGTTCAAGAATAAATTTTTAAAGATTTATAATCTAATTTATCCGTAAATCAATAATGTCCAAATTGTCAACATGATACTTCTTTGTTGAGTAAAATTCAAGAATGCTCGTAAGAATATTTTCATGAAAAGATACTGGATGGAGCACAAATATCAAGGATATTCCACTAATTTCATGGAGTATAGAAGCCAAAACTTTAACCAACTGAGTATAATAAAGAATGAAATAACAAAAGAATTCATCAGGCATGCGATAGAATCCGCACGCATAAAAGTTATTCCAATATATAATAAATAAAGGAACCAGTCATGTAAACGCACGCATATGATATTACAAATGAATAATAAATAATGGAACCAAAATCACGTGCATAATCTATATAGATGGGATATTCCACCGTAATAATAAAGAATGGAATAACATAAGAATTCAAATAGATGCATGCGATAGAATGCACAGACGATGTGTTATTCTAAAGAATAATAAAGAATTGAACCAGTCTAGCGTAATCCACACAGAAAGGATATTCCAACAGAATAATAAAGAATGGAATAACAGAAGAATTCACCATGCATGTGATAGACTGCACAGACAGGTTATTCCAACAGAATAATAAAGAATAGAATAACAGAAGAATTTCACCATGTATGCGGTACTTCGCGTAGATAAGTTATTCCAATATAATAATAAAGAATGGAATAACAGAAGCTGTCTTCATGAATACGAAAGAAATAATACCCCTTACCTTATAAAGAAACTGGATACTGGAGTAGAGAGGTAGCAGACTTCTCTTCTTCTTTTTCTCTATAATTTCTCTTTATGATAATTGCTCTATAGCTTGAGTGAATTGGTGAAGAATAATGAAGAAATGAGCTTCTATTTATAGGAAAATATAGTTACGATAATTACACATTTTGGGGCTCAAAATATTACAGTATAATACCTTCCTCTTTTTCTTCATTTTTAATTTAGTCCTACAAGTATTATCAAACTTGCACCACATCCCCTAATAGCAAATAATGTGATTCAATAGTAAATCTTGTGAATCAATAGTTCTAGACATGTGAAAATACGAATTACAGTATAGTACCTCCATCTATACCTCAATTTTTAACTTAGTCATGCAAGTATTATCAATCTTGCACTAACTCCCCTAATAGTAAAAGAATGTGATTCAATAGTACACACATGTGAACAAATAGTTATATAAGCATGTGAATTAATAGCAATTAATTGCTCATTTATCTGATTAATTACCCGATAACTTCCAGACATCAATTATTATCGAAATAAATGTCAATTTCCACTAACACTAATAATCCCAACATAATGGAACTATCAAATTCATCTTTAATCAACACAAACTTATTCATCATTAATATCATAACTCATAATATTTAACAACCAGGTCGTTCCCAGGAAAGAGGGGGCTTTTCGATAAGGATTTCTCCTTATTGGCGCGCAATTAGATGACCAAACCTCTCCTTGACAGAACTTCTAGACATTGTAAATATTGCAATTTAATAATATGAATAACTTTGTCGTCTTAAATATTGATTTAATAATATAACATATTATACAGATGATATTGTGACAATAATCGAATAAATAATATGAGAGATATGATGCGGAATTATCGTAGCAATAATTGAGTATAACCGAGTGACTTCTCACATAAGCATCAATAATCAATACCGGTAATACTACTATACAACCACGCCAGACATCGTACTTTTACTACCAGGTAGTTTAGTTTTTAACGGTAACACTTTTACCGTTATTTTTATAAAAAGATAATTCTGTCATTTTCTTACTAAGACAATACTTTCGTTGTGGGGTCCACCATTGATTGTGCCGACGTACGGATATTTCCCGATAAAAAGAATATTCCCCGACCAAAGGAATATTTTTTAACAACTTGCATACTTTGCAAAAATTTTCACATATCACCCTTAACTTTAACCCTTTATCAATTTAACCATTTACGAAATAAAATAATAATTATAAAAATATTGAATACTTTTATTTCATAAAATTCGGGGTCTTACAATCTCCCCTCTTTATAAAATTTCTCCCTCGAAATTTACGTACGTACCTGGTATGATGAAAATACCTTGACTTTATTTCAGATTCTAACTCTTGAGGTATAACCTTTGAGTGTTTAATATGATCCTTCTTATCCAAGATTTTAACACGTATCTCCTCATATGTTAAATCTTCTGCTATCTCGTCTAGTTCTAATTTAATAACTTAGTTCGGGTCATTCACATATTTACGTAATATCAATACGTAAAAAAAATGTTATGAACACGCGACATACTTGGCGGTAAAACGAGTCTATAGGCCACAGTTCCTACTCGATCGAGGATTTCAAATAGACTAATAAAATCAAGGTTTGAGATTTCCTCTATTCATTGACTCTTGCTTTTAGAATAACGCCTTCTTGAACCTTCTTCTTCATATTCATCAGCTTCAGGTGTATAGTTTGAGCGGCTTTAACTTTATCGATTAAAGTCGATTCTACTCGTATATTCGTTATCTTCACGTGGGTCCCAAGAGTCTTTAACTCTATCTTCATCATTTGTAAGTTATATGAAATAAGTTTTTGTGTTAACAACATCGCACTCATAAACGCATAAGATCTTCTACTCAACACGTTAGCTACCACGTTCGCTCTTCCACAATGATATTGAATGGTATGATCGTAATCTTCAACAGCTCGAGCCAACTTCTTTGGCGCATTATACGTTCATTTTGGTTGAAGAAATATTTGAGGGTTTTAGAAATGAGTTTTGTACTGGGGTCAATAAAAAATTCGATTTCACACTCTGGGGTAGGCTAAGAAGTCTTCAGGAATACGTTATGAAATTTATTAACAATAGAAATATCATTCAAAACTGTGACCCTCATCCAAGACTTGGATAGCACATCACATTGATACCTATCAACTTGCCACTTTTATTCATGACGTCCCCTACAGATATTCTAGCTTCGGTGTATTCCAAGACTTAGAAGTCACCAGCGAAAGGCTCGGGGCTCTTTACTTATGGCTTAATATGACAGTGATTGACTTTAGGGTTTTAGTTGCTTGAATTCGCATAATAGGTTGGTTAGGAATATGAAAGCTAACAACCTTACGAAAACATGATGAGTAGTTAACCAATCAATTCCTAAAATCACATCAAAGGCAAGTATTTTCAAAGAGATAAGATCGACAGATAACGTGAAATTGTCGATTTGAATCAGCAAGATTTACAAACAGTGGAGGTAACGAAGGATTCTCCTAATGAAGTTTCAACCAATAAGTCAAAGTCTAACTTCTCCGTAGTCAAATTTAAATGTTGAGCGCAAGAAAGAGAGATAAAAGAATGGGTAGAACCAGTATTTAATAAGGTATAGACTTCGCAAGAATTTATAATTAACTAACTCGTGCTAACTTCGTTTGGGTTACTCACTTTTTGAGAAGTCACGAAAAACGCTCTTCCTGAAACCACCGACTTTGTTTTGTCTGCATCTTCCTTTGGTGCCACCGTCCCAGCTGGACTTGACTTTGGTGTACGACAAAATCGGGCTAGGTGACCTTTTCTTCCACAATTGTAATAGGTTTTGGACTGCTGCGTATAGTTTGGACTGATATGTCCCTCCCCTCCACATTTGAAGCATATGATAGGTGGTCGTTCTCCTTCCTTAACAATGGGTGTTGATACTGACGTCTTTCCATCATTGTTGAATCTCCTCTTCTTGAAATGTCCATTCTTATTGTTTTAGCCATAATTACCATCGAAGTGGTTACCATTTCTGGCATGTTGATTCCCTCCACGCTTATTGTCACCGCTATGATGACTGCTATCACTAGTATTATCATTTTGTCGGTTGCTCACTTTTGGTTGGGTTAACTCATTATCGCGCTCCAATAACTGAGCCCTATTAACAACATCTGAATACAAACACGGTTTATGAGAGATAAGATATTGACGTATCTCGGGTTTCAAACCTCTTAGAAACATTCGCGTCATTCTCTCCTCATTATCAACCAAATGGGACGCAAACCAGGATAACTCGGCAAACATAGCTTTTTACTGCGACACAATCATATTGTTTTGCTCCAATTTAATGAACTCTACCTCTTTCATGTGACGAATACTTTCGGGAAAGTACTTCTCGTTGAACAGTTCTTGGAACTTCTCCCAAGACATCTTCAGTGTGGCAAGTTGAGTACGCTTTTACGATTCCCACCAAGAATCGCCTCCTCACACATGATGAAGGTGGCAAAGGCAACCTTTTGCTCCTCGGAGCATCCCAAGACATCAAATATCTTGTTAATCTGCTTTATTCATGTCTCCGCCTTAAGTGGTTTTGGCTCTCCAAAAAACTTCGGTGGTCCCAGTTCCTTGAACTGCTTAGCGGTGACCGTCCGAGAGTTGCCAGTGTTTCCACCTGTATTTTGGACAGGAGCCTCTCTCGCCTGATGTTGTATAAATTGCATAAAGCCTCTAAACATTCCATCGTTCATTATTTGGTCAGTGTTATCGTTTGCATAAGGATTGTCGCCTTCCTGATATACATTATCCTGATTATTGATCTGTGGAGACTCAACGGTCTCCTCTACTCCATTGCTATTTTCAACATTCTCGGATGTCATTTTCAAATATTGCAACAAAACAAGGGTTAATTAACATATCACATATTATCCCTATACTCTGACTGACCAATTAAATACCAAATATACTTAGGTAGGTCATACTAGCGAAGGAATTCCCCGCCTCTCCCCTCCTAGTTCTTGTCTCACATCTCAGCCAGGGATCATATCCCTAAGCTTTGATACTAACTATGACACCCCCAAAATAGGTATACATCACCCATCTTGAGTCGCCAAATACGTGGTACAAAATACAATTAAAAACTTAATTATACAACTGTCGTGTATAATACGACAAAACATAATATTGTCATCTAGACAATATCCACACTCAATGGAGTCCTCATTACATTTATTGTAACACTATTTAATAGAATAGTGAGGACTACTAATGCTATCATCTGGACCATCACTCTGTTCCCTGACTAGTCCCAGCTACGTTCTCATTTCCTGAAGAGAACAATGAAAGCAAAAGGGTGAGCTTAACTAGCCCAGTAAGAAATATTATGACTAAGATAATGCAGAATAAATTATCATTAACCTACAACAGTGTTAAAATGATACAATATAACAAACATCATGTTTAACTGCAGCGGAACAAGAAATCCATTAGAAGAGTCAAGTAGAGAATAAAATCTACTATCTTCTATGATTTAAAAGGTTGTTCATCACTTTTATCGCTGAGACTCAGCTTAATAAATAATCCACATCATCGAATCACCCCTTCACTACGACCAATGATATTCTTTAGTATCACGACCACAATTTATCCATGCACTACGGGCCAATGATATTTGTGTATTCATTAACGGTCATGATCATGCCAACAACTGTCCATCAATGCACTACGGGCCAATGATAACTTTTACCACATCATTTGTAACATTATAGTCATGATTATACCGAATAATCCCTGGTCATAATCATACCAAGTCCATTTATGCACTACAGGCCACAGATGACTTTCAACATAATATAAACATGAGGATGATGACACTGATATAGGAATTCAATAAAACACGTTCAAGAATAAATTTTTATAGATTTATAATCTAATTTATCCAAAAATCAATAATGTCCAAATTAGCAACATGATACTTCTTTGTAGAGTAAAATTCAAGAATGCTCAGAAGAATATTTCCATGAAAAGATACTGGATGAAGCGCAAATATCAAGGATATTCCACTAATTTCATGGAGTATAGAAGCCAAAACTTTAACCAACTGAGTATAATAAAGAATGGAATAACAAAAGAATTCATTAGGCTGAGATAAACCGCACAGATAGGTTATTCTAACAAAATAATAAATAATGGAACCAGGTTATACGTAAACGTACAAACAGGATATTCCAACAGAATAATAAATAATGGAACTAGGTCATGCATAATCCGCATAGACAGGATATTTCAACAGAATAATAAAAAATGGAATAACAGAAAAATTCACCATGCATGCGATAGACCGCACATACAGGATATTCCAACTGAAATAATAAAGAATGGAATAACAGAAAAATTTCACCATGTATGTGGCACTTCGCATAGACAGGTTATTCCGACATAATAATAAAGAATGGAATAACAAAAGCTCTCTTCATGAATATGAATGAAATAATACCCCTTACCTTAGAAAGAAACTGGATACTGGAGTAGAGAGGTAGCAGACTTCTCTTCTTATTTCTCTCTATAATAATTGCTCTATAGCTTGAGTGAATTGGTGAAGAATAATGAAGAAATGAGCTTCTATTTATAGGAAAATATAGTTTCGATAATTGCACATTTTGGGGCTCAGAATATTACAGTATAATACCTTCCTCTTTTTTTTCATTTTTAATTTAGTCTTGCAAGTATTATCAAACTTGCACCACCTCCCCTAATAGTAAATAATGTGATTCAATAGTAAATCATGTGAATCAGTAGTTCTAGACATGTGAAAATACGAATTACAGTATAGTACCTCCACCTATACCTCCATTTTTAACTTAGTCATGCAAGTATTATCAATCTTGCACCAACTCCCCTAATAGTAAAAGAATGTGATTCCATAGTACACACATGTGAACAAATAGTTATATAAGCATATGAATTAGTAGCAATTAATTGCTCATTTATCTGATTAATTACCCGATAACTTCCAGACATCAATTATTATCGAAATAAATGTCGATTTCCACTAACACTAATAATCTCAACACAATGGAACTATCAAATTTATCGTTAATTAACACGAACTTATTCATCATTAATATCATAACTCACAATATTTAACAACCAGGTCGTTCCCAGGAAAAAGGGGGCTTTCCGATAAGGATTTCTCCTTATTGGCGTGCAATTAGATGACCAAACCTCTCTTTGACAGAACTTCTAGACATTATAAATATTGCAATTTAATAATATGAATAACTTTATCGTCTCAATTATTGATTGAATAATATAACATATTATACAGATGATATTGTGACAATAATCGAATCAATAATATGAGAGATATGATGCAGCAATTATTGTAGCAATAATTGAGTATAACTGAGTGACCTCTCACGTAAGCATCAATAATCAATACCGTGTGCTACTATGCAACCACACATAATACTGGACTTTTACTATCGGGTAGTTTAACAGTTTTTAACGGTAACACTTTTGCCGTTATTTTTATAAAAAGATAATTATGTCGTTTTCTTACTACGACAATACTTCCGTTGTGGGGTCCGCCAATGATTGTGCCGCCGTATGGATATTCCTCGACAAAAAAATATTCCCCGACCAAACGAATATTTTATAACAACTTGCATACTTTGCAAAAAATTTCACATATCACCCTTAACTTTAACCCTTTATCAATTTAACCATTTACGAAATAAAATAATAATTATAAGAAAATTGAATACTTTTATTTCATAAAATTTGGGGTCGTGCTATCTTCTGGTCCTTCTCCACCAATTCTTTATGAAAGCTCATCGACCTCCTTCTTAAAATCCCTAACCTTATTTATCATGAGCACCTTCTCATCATGCTCGGACTCAAAATCTGCTTCTGCAGACTCCTTCGCTACATAAAGAGCACTAATCTCTTCATTCTTATTCTGCACAACTGTACTCAGTTGCACATTCCTATCAAGCACTGCCAGATACAATGCTCGCATTGCATCTGGGGGCGATGACTTTGAGGTAGGTACCACCGTACTAACCGACGTTATCTCCATTACTTCCTCCTCATTGCTCATCATATTAAGATATGATGTTATATCCATATCTCCCTCAGAGTAGTTCTCCTCAGAAAAGTACTCCTCTGTCTCCGACTCCTCTAGAATAAGTATATCTCTATACATCAAGTTATCGTTCAACATCCTACCATAACACATAACATGTTGATTAGTACATAACATAAAATAGTATAAGCACAAATAACATTTAATTTATTTAGGGTTACTTTCCATCTTTTAAATCTTTCGATACTAAGTTTTCTCAATATCGTATTGACTCATTCAACTTAAGTAAAGCTCGAGTTTACTTCCTTCGGACTTTTCCTTCCTTAACGAGGTTATTAACCTAAGGTTCTTCCCCCCTTAAGTTTTATAACCTAATGCTCTAATACCAACCTGTGACGCCCCAAAATCCGGGTATCTTCCAACCCGACAAATGGTGCTACACGGTACTCATAACTGTAAATTCATTCTATTGAAACGACATTAAAATGTATATATCAACGACATTCTTATTAAATTAATAATATTACATCCCGTTCCCAGGTTCTAAAACCATTACATTCTTTGTTCATCATACTATGACATATACATCTTACTAGTTTATTACAAGGTAAACTAGTCGTTCATCTTCTTCTTTCCTTTATCCTTGTTAGATCCCTCGGTTCGTTCGGTCTTAGCTGCATTCATATGGTTCAAGCAAGAGTGAGCATAACAAGCTCAGCAAGTAAAATAATTTCTTTTGAACGACATGCTTGAAACATAGGAATCGTATATCTTCAATAACTGGATAATAGTAATGAAGTACTACCAATAATTCAAAATAGCATTTCTTTTCCTTCAAAACGTTTTACAATGATAATATTCAGTAAAACATCAATTCTGGTCCAAGACCATGAGTATTTCATAATTTCTTTGAAAAGGATAACCCGGCACTAAGTCCGTAAGTCCGACATATCTTACGAGCACTTCTGGGTGATCAGCCCATAGTAATCTATGTTGATCAACACTACATTCATTAAACGTATGTACGTTTAAGTTTTGGCAACCTCGCATGCCCATCGAATAATCGATGAAAAATACATTTGTTTATTCATACTCAGGCTTACCTTGAATTCGTACCAAATAATTGGCATAGGACAGCGTTATCAATTCTATATTGAAAGACTTATAAATAAATCAATCAATTCTTCAAAATTAGTCTAGCCAAGTTAAAACTGGCATCGACATTTTCGTAAAACAATTCATGCGTATAATAACATGAATCACTGAAACCTGGCTAACACGAAGGTTAGACAAGCGATAAGAAAAACTTGCCTTCACCGTCTGCTATAGTATAATAACTTTTCCTTTGAGTCTTTACAGTCTCTACAACACATAACCACATAACATACCACATTAGGTCATGAATGAACATACATGGTTCCTAATGAACATACCACATTTGGTTTTGGCTTGCCATTATATTTTACACCGTTCTTACAAACTTCTTTCTCTTCTATAACTTAACTGAAATTATTTAAGTAATACAACTCATTTCGAGTCAATCATCCTTCCTCATAGATTACTACCGTTCTTATGTTACTATCCGAGACTTGATCGTCATTGGTTAAGTACACTTATTGTATACCGTTAGTGTTCTTATACTTAACATTCTTCATTTTAACTACTCATTAATCAAAATTAAATTCCTAAGATCATCACTATAAAAGTGATATAGGAAAGGTCTTATCATGTTAATTAAGTAATTACATGTCCCATACTTGTCTTGCAAACCAATAGATTCATAATCAATTTGGTCAACAAAATCCCATTCATTATCGGCAGCGCATCGACAAGGCCAACCCTTTGTATTAGTGGGCGCCATATCTATCACTATTCAGTACCGCCCAACTGCTCATGGCATCATGGCAATGAAGAGTATTATACCTTTAAGTGGCAATCGCAAATAATGACTCAGCGGTGACCACTCCCTTCACACCGCACAACATGCGTGCAAGTGACCTATATAGCTATGTCTAGCGTTGCGGTGCCAGACCTCAGTCCCAGAAAAAATTTGACAGATAAATTTTTCAATGAACTTTTTGGGCTCATAACTTCTTCGTTATAAGTCCGAATTGGCTCATTCAAAAGCCCTTAGCTCACAAATTACATACTCTACATGTTCATATAAAAATTTTATCTATGTAACTTCGTTAACTAAAAATTCACCTGTTAGTCCATTTTTAACGAAAACGATAAACGTTTGTGAACGTTCAACGCTCATTTATTCGTTCTAAGTCAAAATTCGGTCATTCTTGAGTCCGCAACTCTATAATGCCAAATAAGACTTGTCACCATTGAAAACTAATGTTTCCAAGCCCAATATCAAAATTCAACTTCCATTTTGAGAATTTCACGAATTCGACGATTATCGTCTAATCGTGTGAATTCTGGCATATCTTCGTTTATTATGATTTGTTTATCGTATCAAATGGATTCTATCCATCATATTAACAACTTGATATACATACTTCATTAATTTATAAACATGATAAGTTATTACTTGTTCTTTGTGAGTTTGTAACTTATAAAAGTATAAACTACTTACACTTCCATTTCTCATGACTTATAATAATTTATGTTTTCTAACCATCATTCTCATCTCCTTATCATACTATTTTATTAAGGTAAACATATGAGTAGTTCATATAAGCTCTTCATAAGTTCATAACTTAATTAAGTTTGAATTACTTATTCATGACTTATACGACTTAAGTCCATTAATTAATCATTCTTTTCATTCCTTAGCATACATATTCTACCACTACTCATTTCTCTAACAATTGAAGAGAAAGAGATTCATGGCTTAAGTTCTTACCCTTGATGTGACGCCCCCAAAATAGGTATACATCACCTATTCTGAGTCGCCAAATACATGGTATAGAATACAAATACAATCTTAAATATACAACATGAGCTGTGAGTTTTAATACAAATATTGTCTTCTAGACAGTATTCAAACTCAAAATAAGTCCTCAATACATTTATTAACACACTATTTCATAGAGTAGTTAGGACTACTAATGCTATCATCTGGACCGTCACTCTGTTCCCCGACTAATCCCTGCTACGTTCTCATTTCCTAAAGAGAACATTGAAAGTAAAAGGGTGAGCTCAACTAGCCCAGTAAGAAATATTATGACTAAGAATAAATTATCGTTAGCCTTCAACAGTGTTAAACTGATACAATATAACAAACATAAAGTTTAACTGCAGCGGGATAAGCAATCCATTAAAAGAGTCAAGTAGAGAATAAAATCTAATATTTTCTATGATTTAAAAGGTTTTTCATCACTCTTATTGCTGAGACTTAGCTTAATAAATAAACCACATCATCCCTGCACTACGGCCAAGGATATTCATTAGTATCACAACCACAAATTATCCATACACTACGGGCCAAAGATATTTGTGTATTCATAAATGATCATGATCATGCCAACAACTGTCCATCAATGCACTACGGGCCAATGAAGACTTTTACCACATCATTTGTAACATTACAGTCATGATCATACCGAATAATCCCTGGTCATAATCATACCAAGTCCATCTATGCACTACCGGCCACAGATGACTTTCAACATAATATAAACATGAGAATGATGACTGTGACAACCGAGATTTTGTAATTTAATTTTAATATTTATTGGATTGAATAAATATTTTTTTCGATGAATTAATTATTAGATTAAATAATTAATTGATGAAGTTGTGGTAAATTAATTTAATTATACTTGTTATATTTATTAAATTAATGTGGAGAATTTTTTTATTCGATGTATATAATTATGTGAGCTTATTGTATTAAAAGAAATATTTAATAAGCTTCGATAGTATTTTAATAATTTAATTATTAATTAGAGATTTAATAATTTGATGTTATTAATAATGGAGAAATTTAATTATGTAACTATGTGAATTAATGAGAAATTATTATATTTTATTTTAAAATAAATTTATTAAGATATTGATTTATTTTATAAAGGAGTGTGACATTATTTAAACTATATGATAAGGTTTTATTAAATTAAATGGTTTTTGAAACCTATTCTTGCCAGCCAAACAAGGCCCTAAAGGGAGTTGATAGCAGTTACCCATGATCGTGTAATCGACCCACTCGCTGCGTCCATTCATTTTTTTATATACGCCTTCCCTTTCCTTCTTCTTTCATTATTTTTGGCTAAGTCTGGCAAAAATAGAGAGAGATACAGAGTGAGTTTGAGAGTTCAGAGATTTGTTAATAGAATTGTGAGAGTCATCCGAGAAGGAATTTATCTCCTGTTAATTCACTCTACGCTTTGTTAATCTCTTCAACCCAATTCCTTTTTACGTCATTTAGTTTTTATAAAATAGCTTCCATACATTCTGTAAAGTCTCTGCTATTGAAAATTATAAGGGTTATGGGTATATATGTGTAAAGATGTTGTTGTAATGTGTTTTTATATATATTGTATGTTTCCATATCATCAATTTCATAATATTATAACGTATGATTATGGCTTCAAAAGCTACAGAGTATGTTATATGGCCATATGGCCTTATACGTGATTTTAATATGTCAAACATAAATTGTTCTATAAAATTTCCACTTGTATATGATTACACATGCTAAAACAAACAAAACAAAACTTGAATGGTTGGATTTGGTCTTATAACGAATCTGTGGCGTTGAATTTTAGGATTTATGTTCAAAACCTTCAAGAACATCAAGAACAGTATAATTTGCATGTTTTAATTCTGTAATTATACGTTCCAATTGGTTAAAATCACTCTATAAGTGCTGGGTAATGATTATGTATGAATTCTAACATGTGGGTATATTTAATTTGGTGAATTTAATGACCATATGGTGTTTATTTCGCCTGATTCTGTGTTCTTCATGAACTGGAAATCAAAAACTGGAGTATTGCGCTGCGACGCCGACTCCAAGTATAATTTCCGTATGCCCAGCCAGCCAGAGACCTACACCACAGTATTACCACATGAAGACTTCAGATCTAACAACAAGGCGTCGCCGCCGCCACTTAAGCGTAATGTCCAGAGAATGTTTTTTTAAGAGTTCAAGTATAGAAATGTGATAGCAACTTAGTCTAACTATCATAAAAACTTGTTAGACATATAATGAAGTGTTAAAATAAATTATTAACATGTCCATAACATAATTACGTATGAATTGAATGAATGAATGCATAGTTAGCTTATTGTTCATGGAATCTTAATTTTGACAATAAGTGTAGAAATTGATTAAGTATAGTCATGAATTTGAGTTAGACAAAGAATAAGCTTGTGATGTTTAGTACGTTATAATTGACTGGTATTGTGAACATAAATGATATGTAGGATTTAATTCAAGAAATGAGTTTAATTAACGTGTAATCTACGCACGAGGCAAGTTTCCTAACTCTACTTGTTATCGTTATATAAGTTGATAAATTTACCTTTCTACATTGAGCAAGTTCTCATTATTATTGATCAAGTCTATTTTGTTATATCAAAGCTTATTAATCTTTCAAGCATGATGCTGTTATACAATACTTATTCTATTGTAAACCTCTTGAGATTGTTATTCAAATTAAATTATCAGTTACTGTTAAACCTTGTTAGACTAGCGAACCCATAATGATTCGACTAGTCCATAGTTGATGAGCGTTCTAAATTTCAGAACCCTTGATGATTTATCCAAACCAAACTTCCTTTGGTGAAGACTCGAATGTCAAATTGAGATGAACAACCATGTAAAGGGGATTACTTATGTGTCAGCGTTAAGATATTGTGCACAGTATGGTACTAAGGGTTGATCCCCCTAAGTACGAGAAGAAGAGTCCATAGTCTTATGACTGTTAAAGGTTTCAAGTATAAACACTTGACAACCTAGGACATAGTTTATGGTCTTATGACCCTCAGAATTTCTTTTGATTCTTGTTATTCATTATTGATTCAAAAGTTGAGCTTTTATATCAGAAGTTGTTAATTCATTCGCATGTTATTATTCATTGTTATATTGTTATACTTGTGGGCAATCGTGCTCACTCTTGCGTAATAATAACATTGCGGTTAAGAACGAAAAAGCAGACGAGCCTTCCACTAGTAAAGGCAAGGGCAAGATTAGCAAGTAATGAAGACTGATTATTTATGTGGTTATGTAATGATATTTAGACTTGATGTTACTTAAGACTTATTATTTGTTTATGATTCCGCATAGATGTTTTAAGGTTAGAGCAACTTGGGATTTTATTTATTTTGCAGTTGATGTAACCCCATAAGGGGAGATTTATTTATTATTTCTATCTATGGCATGGTTTGCATTATTTATGGGTAGATAAATAGACGATATTTGTACAGTGAACACCAAATCCTATAGAAATGGAAGTACCGGATTTGGGGGTGTCACAGGTTTGTATCAAAGCTGTAGGTTATAAACAACCTTAGGTAGTAGCCTTGTAGAAGATCGAGAACATAGTGGTGGTAAACTCTTATCGAGTTCTAAGAAATGAATTTCTAAATTCATTGAAGATAATAAAAGACTTTATGTGCTTATGTGTTAAATTATGTGTTCACTAGCATGGATTAGTAACTAAAACTTAAAATTTTGTTGTCAGGATGTCGGATGCTGGAGGAGCTAGTCGAGCTAAGGAGGAGGAACCCCGATTACCTACAGAGGAGGAGCACCAATACATTCATGTTGTCAAGGAACAGTTGGTACAGAGAGCTATCTCCGTTGATCACTGTTGTTGGTCAGGAACATGAGCCTGAGACTAATCCAGAGGAGGATTCTGATGAGGAAGAGGAGGAAGAGGAGTTCCCACCGAACTCCTTAGATGCTGAGATGTATGATGAACTTTATGATCGTAACATAGAGTTGCAGGACACTGTTCAAGAGCTGAGGGAGAAGACTATTATGCAACAGAGTACCATCGAGCAGAAGGATGGGGAGATTGTGACTCTTCACACACGTTTAGGAAATGTGGAGTGGTATTTGGTTCACGAGAAGGGTCAAACTGAGGAGAAGACCGAAGAAATAGAGAAGTTGAAGAAAGATCTGAAAGAGAGCTCAGAAAGACTAGCATTAGTAGAGGAGGGTTGGGTAAGAGAGTCGCGTCGTGCTGATCTCGCAGAAGAGGAGTGTCGTGCAAAGAAGGCTAAGCTTGGGGAGACGTACTCTACACTTCACAATACAATGGATGCGGCCCAGGATCGAGTTATGAAGTATCCAATCCAGTTTGAAGGTCTACCATCGTATATGCTTGATCGCAGGACAATGTCCCGTATTATTGAAGAGGAACGTGGCAAGGCTATCCAACACCTTAATAGGCAGTGATAGTATTAGTTTAATTATTTGAAAACTATTTGGTAGTTAATGATGTAAATTCTGATGTGTTATGAACAAAGGAATATTTTGATGTTTTAAATCTTGTAGATTCTTTATCTCGGGATAGTTGATGTAAATAGCAATGATGCTATCTTATGATGTTAAAACTTTTGAATTTGAATGAAAATGTCATAGTTTATTTGAATTGATGTGTTAAGTGAATTATGATTAAATATTTTAGTTAAGCCCTGAATGTTTAAGAGATTGAATAAAGACCTAATAAGTGTATGTTCTTAACAGAAATATGTCGCTTAGAAGAAGATAAAACCATCAACAAGCACAAGAGGAACCAATGAATAATAACGACGCCAATGCTAACCCTGTTCAGCAATTAGTGAACCTACTAGCCGGAGCAATTAACAATCAACCACAAGCTCCACCAAACACCTCGTTCAAGGACTTCAAGGCAGTGGGACCGCCAAAGTTTAAGGGATTCATAAACCCAATCGAAGCTCAGACCTGGGTGATGGAGATGGAGAAGGTGTTCAATGTCTCTAGAGTAAGGGAAGATCAGAAAATTGCGTATGCAATGTTTATGCTGAAGTCTGAAGCTAGTTATTGGTGGTAGGCAAACAAAGTACGGGGAGGTGAAGGTGTAATAACTTGGGAGAGATTTAAAGAGATGTTCTTCGAGATGTACTTTCCGACCAGTTCACAAAATCAGATGGAAGTTCAGTTTCTAGAGTTGATACAAGGGAGTATGTTAATAGCTGATTATGCGGCAAGGTTCAACGAGTTGGCTAGGTTCGCCACATACCAAGTGTATACCGATGAGAGGAAGGCAAGACGATTCGAGCAGGGACTGAAGACCTGGTTGTATAGCAAAGTGTCAATGTTCTAATTGAACACTTTTGCTGGAGTGTTAGAGAAGGCCATACTCGCTGAGGGTGGAAGCGATCTTGAAATGAAAATATAATCAAGATCAGAAGAAGAAAAAGAGTGAGAATGAAAGTAATAACAGGACTGGTGGGAGTAGCACTGGGGGTAACCATAATTAGAAGATGAAGTGGTCTGATAACTCGTCAGCTGGAAGTCAACAAGGAAGGCAGAAGAAGAAGATCGAAGCGTTCCCAACCTGCGAAAAATCTCATTTGGGAGTTTGCTTGAAAGGGAAGCGAGTGTGCTACAATTGTTGGTCAGGAAGGCCACATATCACCAAACTGTCCAAACCTAAAAAAGGGCGCCTGTTTCACTTGTACCTCAAAGGACCATCTTGCAAAGGATTGTCCTAAGAAGGGATCGGGAGGGACGAGTTCAGGAGAAAATAGAGGAAATACCAGTGGAAGCACTCTGACTATCACAGGACCAATCGCAACCAATAGACCGACAGCCAGAATATTCAACATGACAGTACAGGATGCAGTCCAGTCTCGGGATGTGGTGTCAGATATCATTTCGATCAATAAAGTTAATGCTTATGTGTTATTTGATCCGGGTGCTACTTGTTCATTTATATCTGATGACTTTGCTAAGAACTTAGAATTGTTTAAGGATGAGTTAGAATACCCCATGAACATAGAAATTGCGAATAGAGAAATAATCCCTGTTCAGTATGCGTATAAGTACTGTAGAGTGGATATTAAGGGTAATATCATGAACGTAGATCTTATCCCTATTGACTTGGAGAATTAAATGTTATTTTTGGTATGGACTGGCTATCCAATTATGGGGCGGTAATTGACTACCATAAGAAGCTTATTAACCTTATGACTCCATCAAAGGTTGTGTTTTATGGTAGCAAGTCGCCTAGACAAGCGAGTTGTCTGACGATGATGCAGGCCAGGAGGTTGTTAAGGCAAGGTTGTGTAGGATATCTAGCTTACATAGTCGATAATCATAAAGAGAATCCAAAAATAGATGAGATACCAGTAGTGAGAGATTTCGCAGACGTATTTCCGGATGATTTGCCAGGACTTCCTCCAGATAGAGCAGTTGAATTTGTGATCGATTTGGCTCCAGGAACGGCTCCAATATCGAAGGCACCGTACCGAATGGCACCGATAGACATGAAGGAACTGATGGTCCAACTGCAAGAATTACTGGACAAGAAGTATATCCAACCAAGCGTATCACCATGGGGAGCGCCGGTTTTATTTGTGAAAAAGAAGGATGGGACAATGCGGCTCTGCATAGACTACAGAGAACTAAATAAGGTCATGATTAAGAATAGATATCCATTACTAAGAATCGACGACTTGTTCGATCATTTAAAGGGAGCAAGATGCTTTTCAAAGATAGATTTGAGAAGTGGTTATCATCAACTGAATGTAAGACCAGAGGATATACCGAAGACAGCATTCAGAACACGATATGGTCACTACGAATTTCTGGTAATGTCATTTGGTCTAACAAATGCTCCTGCAACATTTATGGGTTTAATGAATGGAGTGTTCAAGCCGTTTGTGGACAAATTCGTAGTGGTATTTATAGATGACATTTTGGTATATTCGAAAACCAAGGAAGAACATGAAGAACATTTGAGGGTGACATTAGAGACGTTGAGAAGAGAGAAGTTGTACGCTAAATTTTCGAAATGTGAATTCTGGATTGAAAGGGTACAATTTCTTGGACATGTGATCGATAGGGACAGAATTTTGGTGGATCCCTCCAAAGTCGAAGCTGTGATTAACTGGGATCAGCCGAAGACGCCGTCAGAAGTAAGAAGTTTTCTTGGATTGGTAGGTTATTATAGAAGATTCATTCAGGATTTTTCCAAGATCGTAATTCCGTTGACGAATTTGACTAGAAAATTGGTGAAATTTGTTTGGACGGAGAAATGTGAGGAAAGCTTTCAAGAATTAAAGAAGAGGTTGAGTTCAGCACCTGTGTTATCTCTCTCGGATGACACAGGAAATTTTGTGCTTTATAGTGATGCATCGCATAAAGGAATTGGCTGTGTGCTTATACAAAATGGCGAAGTCATCATGTATGCGTCGACAATTGAAGATTACGAGAAGGGTATCGATCCATGACTTGGAGTTAGTCGCAGTGGTTTTTTTCTTTGAAAATCTGGAGGCACTATCTCTACGGGGAGAAGTGTGAAATATATCTGCACCACAAGAGTCTCAAATATATTTTATACGTAAAAGACTTGAATATGCGCCAAAGAAGGTGGTTGGAGTTAATTAAGGACTACGATTGTGAGATTCTATACCATCTGGGTAAGGCAAATGTGGTGGCCGATGCCTTAAGTAGAAAGGGTCGGGAGAAACTGATGTTGTTGACCGTATAGGAGGAGTTAATTTCAGAAATGGAGAAGCTGGAATTAGAAGTAAAGTGTCCTATGGAGGTCGATGAGAAGCTATTTCAGATGCAATCTGGTACAACTCTACTAGACAAGGTTAATGAGGCTCAACTTCATGATGATGAATGTCAATCGGTGAAAAAGAAGATATCTGAAGGAACCGAATCAAGATTCAAGATGGATAAGGAAGGAATACTGAGATTTGAGAATAAAATTTGGGTACCGCCAGTAACTGAGATTTAGGAAGAAATTTTGAGCGACGCTCACAACTCAAGATATTCGATTCACCCTGGTAGCACCAAGATATATCAAGATCTTCGACAACATTTTTGGTGGCCAAATTTGAAGCGAGAGGTTGTAGAATGTGCTGCCAAATGCCTGACATGTCAGAAAGTGAAAACAGAACATCAGAGGCTGAGTGGGTTACTACAACCTTTAGAGATTCCAAAATGGAAATGGGAACATATTATAATGGATTTCGTGGTTGGCCTACCGACAACTCAGAAAGGCTACGACGCAGTATGGGTTATTGTTGATCTATTGACGAAATCCGCACACTTCCTTCCGATCAAAATCAGATTCAACTTAGATCAGTTGGCCATGTTATATGTGAAAGAAATTGTTTCAAGGCACGGAGTTCCGGTGTCAAATGTTTCTGATAGAGATCCGCGTTTTACGTCAAACTTCTAAAAACGTCTACAAGAATTCATGGGTACTCAGTTGCGACTGAGCACGACATATCACCCTCAGACAGATGGACAGAGTGAAAGAATAATTTATACATTGGAAGATATTTTAAGAGCTTGTATAATGGAATTTAAAGGAAATTGGGACGACCATCTAACGCTCGTAGAGTTCGGCTACAATAACAGTTACCACGCCAGTATTGGCATGCCGCCTTACGAAGCGTTATACGGTAGAAAGTGCAGAACTCCGCTATAATGGGATGAAGTTGGCGAAAGACATTTACTAGGCCCAGAATTGGTACAACAAACAGCAGAAATAGTCAAAGTGATCCGAACAAGATTGAAAACAACTCAAGATAGACAGAAGAAATACGTCGATCCACACCATAAAAATGTTGAGTTCGAGACAGGTAGTTATGTGTTTTTAAAGGTCTCTCCCTGGAAGGGAAAGATCAGATTTGGAAAGAAATGAAAATTAAGCCCAAGATTCATTGGACCCTTTGAAGTTCTAAGAAGGGTCGGAGAAGTTGCTTATGAGGTAGCCTTACCTCCAACTCTAGAGAATGTCCACAATGTTTTCCATGTCTCAGTCCTACGACCCTACAAACCTGATTACAAGCACGTGATTGAATATGAACCCCTACATTTCGATAAAGACTTATCTTACGAAGAAATTCCTATTCAAATTATCGACTGAAAGGAACAAGTTCTGAGAAATAAAGTCATACCTTCTGTTAAGGTAATTTGGAGAAACCACAACGCTGAAGAAGCTACATGGGAACTCGAAGAGAATATGATGACGAATTATCCTCATTTATTTACTTAACTTATGTGTAAGCGATTCTGGGGATAGAATCTTTCTAAGGGGGGGGGGGGGAGAATGTAACGACGAATTGTTTAGTTGTGATTCTGAGAACAAAATCCTTTTAAGTGGGGAAAGATGTGACAACCGAGATTTTGTAATTTAATTTTAATATTTATTGGATTGAATAAAAAAAAAATTCGATGAATTAATTATTAGATTAAATAATTAATTGATGAAGTTGTGGTAGATTAATTTAATTATATGTGTTATATTTATTAATTAATGTGGAGAATTTTATTATTCGATGTATGTAATTATGTGAGCTTATTGTATTAAAAGAAATATTTAATAAGCCTGATAGTATTTTAATTAATTTAATTATTAATTAGAGATTTAATTATTTGACATTCTTAATCATGGAGAAATTAATTATGTGACTATGTGAATTAATGAGAAATTATTATATTCTATTTTAAAATAAATTAATTAAGATATTGATTTATTTTATAAAGGAGTGTGACATTATAAACTATATGATAAGGTTTTATTAAATTAAATGGTTTTTGAAACCTATTCTTGCCAGCCAAACAAGGCCCTAAAGGGAGTTGATAGCAGTTACCCATGATCGGGTAATTGACCACTACCGGGTCAGTTCATTTTTTATATACGCCTTCCATTTCCTTCTTCTTTCATTATTTTTTGCTAAGTCTGGCAAAAACAAATAGAGATAGAGAGAGAGAGTTTGAGAGTTCAGAGATTTGTTAATAGAATTGTGAGAGTTATCCGAGAAGGAATTCATCTCCTGTTAATTCACTCTACGCTTGGGTAATCTCTTCAACCCAATTCCTTTTTACGTCATTTAGTTTTTATAAAATGGCTTTCATACATTCTGTAAAGTCTCTATAATTGGAAATTATAAGGGTTGTGGGTATATATGTGTAAATATGTAGTTATAATGTGTTTTTATATATATTGTATGTTTCCATATCATCAATTTCATAATATTATAACGTATGATTATGGCTTCAAAAGTTACAGAGTATGTTATATGGCCATATGACCTTATACGTGATTTTAATATGTCAAACATAAATTGTTCTATAAAATTTCCACTTGTATATGATTATGCATGCTAAAACGAACAAAACGAAACTTGAATGGTTGGATTTGGTCTTATAACGAATCCGTGGCGTTGAATTTTAGGATTTATGTTCAAAACCTTCAAGAATATCAAGAACAATATAATTTGCATGTTTTAATTCTGTAATTATATATTCTAATGGGTTAAAATCACTCTATAAGTGTTGGGTAATGATTATGTATGAATTCTAACATGTGGGTATGTTTAATTTGGTGAATTTAATGACCATATGGTGTTTATTTCACTTTGATTACGTGTTCTTCGCGAATGAAATCAAAACTGAGTGTCGTCACAGTCACCGACTCAAGTACAATTCTCATGCCAGCATGATAGAGAGACTACATCAGATACCACCAATGTGTTAACAGAGAGACTACACCTAATCAAGACATACTTATGTGTTATGACACCAAAGACTTAGTATGAACATGTTGCCATAATACCACACTTAGCAAAAATGACCGAAAAAATGTTTTTTAAAGAGTTCAAGTATAGAAATGTGATAGCAACTTCGTCTAACGAACACAAAAACTTGTTAGACATATAATGAATTCAATGAATGAATGCATAGCTAGCATATTGTTCATGAAATCTTAATTTTGACAATAAGTGTAGTAATTGATTAAGTATAGTCATGAGTTTGAGTTAGACAAAGAATAAGCTTGTGATGTTTAGTACGTTATAATTGACTGGTATTGTGAACATAAATGATATGTATGATTTAATTCAAGGAACGAGTTTAATTAACGTGTAATCTACACACGAGGCAAGTTTCCTAACTCTACTTGTTATCATTATATAAGTTGATAAATTCACCTTTCTACATTGAGCAAGTTCTCATTATTATTGATCAAGTCTTGTTTTGTTATATCAAAGCTTATTAATCTTTCAAGCATGATGCTGTTATATAATACTCATTCTATTGTATACCTCTTGAGATTATTATTCAAATTAATTTATCAGTTATTGTTAAACCTTGTTAGACTAGCTAACCCATAATGATTCGACTAGTCCATAGTTGATGAGCGTTCTAAATTTCAAAACCCTTGATGATTTATCCAAACCAAACTTCCTTTGGTGCGGACTCGAATGTCAAATAGAGATGAACAATCCTGTAAAGGGGATTACTTATGTGTTAACGTTAAGATATTGTGCACAATATGGTACTGAGGGTTGATCCCCCTACGTACGAGAAAAAGAGTCCATAGTCTTATGACTGTTAAAGGTTTCAAGTATAAACACTTGACAACCTAGGACATAGTTCAAAGTCTTATGACCCTCGGAATTTCTTTTGATTCTTGTTATTCATTCTTGATTCAAAAGTTGAGCTTTTATATCAGAAGTTGTTAATTCATTCTCATGTTATTATTCATTATTATATTGTTATACTTGTGGGCAATCGTTCTCACTCTTGCGTAATAATAACATTGCAGTTAAGAACGAAAAAGCAGACGAGCCTTCCACTAGTAAAGGCAAGGGAAAGATTAACAAGTAATGAAGACTTATTATTTATGTGGTTATGTAATGATATTTAGACTTGATGTTACTTAAGACTTACTATTTGTTTATGATTCCGCACAGATGTTTTAAGGTTAGAGCAACCTGGGATTTTATTTATTTTGCAGTTGATGTAACCCAATAAGGGGAGATTTATTTATTATTTCTATCTATGGCATGGTTTGCATTATTTATGGGTAGATAGATGGACGATATTTGTACAGTGAACACCAAATCCTGTAGAAATGGAAGTACCGGATTTGGAGGTGTCACAATGACAATGATATAAGAATTCAATAAAACAAGTTCAAGAATTAATTTATCCAGGAACCAATAACGTTCAAATTGTCAACATGATACTGCTTTGTGGAGTAAAATTCAAGAATGCTCAGAAGAATATTTCCACGAAAAGATACTGGATGAAGCGCAAATATCAAAGATATTCCACTAATTTCATAGAGTATAAAAGCCAAAACTTTAACCAACTAAGTATAATAAAGAATGGAATAACAAAAAAATATTACCAGCACGCATAATGATAATCGCATGCATGTTTATTCCAATGTAATAATAAATAACGGAACCAGTCATGCGTAAGAACGTATGCATACGATATTTCTAATGTAATAATAAATAATGGAACCAGTCATGCATAAACGCATGTATATGATATTCCAACAGAATAATAAATAATGGAACCAGTCATGCGTAAATGCACGCATGTGATATTCCAACGTAATAATAAAGAATGGAATAATAGAAGAATTTCATCATGTATGCGTGCTTGCGATAAAACAAAGTTATTCCAACATAATAATAAAGAATAGAATAATCAAGAATTTCACCATGTATGCGGTATTGCCATGTATGACGTGTTATTCCAACATAATAATAAGGAATGGAATAATGTAAGAATTTCACCAAGTATAGGGTAGTCCATGTATATAGGTTATTCCAATGAATAATAAAGAATGGAATAATGTAGAATTTCACCATGTATGCAGATTGCTTATGTATAAAAGTTATTCCAACATAATAATAAAGAATGGAATAATCAAGAATTTCACCAAGTATAGGTAGTCCACAGATACAGGTTATTCCAATGTAATAATAAAGAATTAAATAATGTAAGTTCTCTTCATGAATACAAAAGAAATAATACCCCTTACGAAAGTACAACAAATAATATCTCTTACCTTAGAAGAAACTGAATATAGGAGTAATGAATTAGCAGAATATTTTTCTTCTTTCTCTCTATATAGTTTCTCTAGAGTTTCAAAGAATTCGTAAGAAATAACGAATGAATGAGCTTCTATTTATAGAGCATGGACCTAATAGTAACTAATTCATGAAATGTTTGATTGATTTACTTTTAAACTGACGGTCCATATTAATTTACTATTCAAGATTAATAAAATATTCTAATAAAATAAAATCTTTTAAATAAAATATAATATATTCTATTTATAATCTAATAAAATGAATAACTTTATAAAAGTATTTTGTTTTATATAAAAAGATTTTTACTACGCAACCAATATGCAGTGAAAACATTATGCATAATAGAATATTATATATTCTATTTATAGTCTAATAAAACGAATAACTTTATAAAAGTATTACATTTTATATAAAAAGATTTTACTATGCAAACACTATGTAGGTACTATGCAAACACTATGTATAATAGAATATTATATATTCTATTTATAGTCTAATAAAACGAATAACTTTATAAAAGTATTCTGTTTTATATAAAAAGATTTTACTATGCAAACACTATGCATAATAGAATTTTATATATTTTATTTATAGTCTAATAAAACGAATAACTTTATAAAAGTATTCTGTTTTATATAAAAAGTTTTCTGTTTTATTACATTTATAATAATAATAAAATAAAACTTATCACCTTTATTATAATTCACAATATTAATCGACCAGGTTGTTCCCAGGAAAGAGGGAGTTTTCCAATAAGGATTTCACCCTATTGGCGCGTAATTACGTGACCAAACCTCTCCTTAGCAGAACTTCTAGTCATCGTTAATATTGCAAATAATAATATTAATAATTTTGTTATCTCAATTATTGATTTAATAATATATAAAATATCGACAATAATTGAATCAAATAACGTGAGATACTATGTAACAATTACTATAGCAATAATTGAACAAAACTGAGTGACTTCTCACACAAGTATCAATAATCAAAATCGTGTGTTACTATACAACCACGTGTATTACTGTACTTTTAACACTGGGTGTTTCAACAGTTAACGGTAAAACTTCCGTCGTTATTTTCATAAAATATTTTTGTCATTTTCTCAATACGACAATAATTCCGTTGTGGGGTCCACCAATGATTGTACTGTCGTACGGATATTCCCCGACAAAAACAATATTATATAACAACTTGCATACTTTGCAAAATTTATAAATATTACCCACAACTATAACATTATATCAAATCCACACCATAATATTCAAAAAAAAATATTTCGAGATATTTAAATCTTTATTCATAAAATCTGGGGTCTCACAATCTCCCCTCCTTGTGAAATTTTTCCCTCAAAATTTACGTATGTACCTGGTATGCCGAAGAGGTGAGGATACCTTGACTTCATTTCATATTCCAACTCTTGAGGTATAACCTTTGAGTGTAGAATATGATCCTTCATATCCAAGATTTTAACACGTATCTCCTCATACGTTAAATCTTCTGTTATCTCGTCTAGTTCCAATTTAATAATGTGGTTCGGGTCGTCCACATATTTACGTAACATCGATATGTGCAAAACGTTATGAACACGCGACATAGTCTATAGGCCAGAGTTCCTACTCGATCAAGGATTTCAAATGGGCCAATAAAATCGAGGGTTGAGATTTCCTCTCTTCATCGATTCTTGCTTCTAGAATAACGCCCTCTTGAACCTTCTTCTTCACATTCATCAGCTCTGAGTATGTAGCTTGCATGGCTTTAACTTTATCGTTTAAAGTCGATTCTACTCGTATATTCGTTATCTTCACGTGGGTCCTTAGAGTCTATAACTTTATCTTTATCATTTGTAAGTCATTTGAAATAGGTCTTTGTGTTAACAATATCACACTCGTAAACACATACGATCTTCTACTCAACACGCCAGCTACAACGTTCGCTTTTCCATGATGATATTAAATGGTATAATCATAATCTTCAACAGCTCGAGCCAACGTCTTTGGCACATTACATGTTCGTTTTGGGTGAAAAAAATATTTGAGAGTTTTAGAAATGGGTTTTCTACCAGGGTCAATACAAAATTCGATTTCATGCTCTAGGAGTAGGCTAAGAAGTCTTCAAGAATACGTCAGAAAATTTATTAACAATATAAATATCATTCAAAACTGTGACTCTCATCCAAGACTTGGATAAAACGTCACATTGATACCTATCAACTTGCCACCGTTATTCACGACGTCGCCTACAAAAAGTTTGGTTTTGGTGCATTCCACACAAGGAAGTCACCAGATAAAGGCTCGGGATTCTTTACTTATAGCTTGATATGACAATGATTGACTTTAGTGGTTTGGTTACTTGAATTCGCATAATAGGATGGTTAGGAATATGAAAGCTAACAACCTTACGAAAAGCATGATGAGTAGTTAACCAATCGATTCCTAAAATCACATCAAAGGCAAGTATTTTCAAAGAGATAAGATGGACAGGTAACGTGAAAGTGTCGATTTAAATCAAACAAGATTTATAACTAGTATCTAATAAGGTATAGACTTCGTAAGCGTTTATGATTAACTTACCCATGATAACTTCGTTCGGGTTCCTCGACAAACACTCTCACTTAAACTACCGGCTTTGACTTGTCTAAAACATCCTTTGGCATCACTATCCTAGCTAGACTTGACTTCACTACACGACAAAATCGAACTAGGTGACCTTCTCTTCCGCAATTGAAACATGTTTTGGATTGCTGCGTACAGTTTGGACGAATGTGTCCCTCCTGTCCGCATTTGAAACATACGAGCGGTGGTCGTTCTTCTTCCTTTGAAACAGGTGCTAATGCTTGTTGGGTAAAATCTAATTACGCACAACACGCAAGTATACGTGGTCAACAAGTAATAAAGTGATAAGTAAAGTATCGTTCCCACAGATATAAATTGGCAAATACCTTAACTTACAATTACCAATCTTTTATTAAACCTAATTTTATTAAACAACTTAAATGAATAATTTAAATTAACAAAACTAAAATTAAGAATAATTAAATTAACACAAAACAACCACGAATATCAAAATCTGAATTTTCAAATAATTAATGGAGAATTAGACTTATGATTTCACCCTAAGCTTCACTTTGATTTTAATACCTTTATTTCAATTTAATGCATTATCCTAGTATATTAATCAAGAACACGAACGTAGTATTAACCACCTCTCGATTCACTAATACCATATTAACTTCAATCCACAATTAAGATAGAAATTCGTTAAACACCATAATTAACTAACCCACTATATCTCTATGTAAATTATAATTGAAGAAGGTTGAAGAATAAGTTCTCTATCCGATTACATGCGGTGTCAAGCATATCTCTACCTTAACACTCATCAAGTTTAAGCTACTAACAAAATCTTGAACACATGCTATATCAACTAGGTCTAGATTTGAATATCCTCTCTCGATTCCATCCAACTCCACAAAGAATTGTTGATCAGGAAATTCTTAGATTCAAGCACAAATTAATATAGATAAACTGGAGATAGCTTATTAAATTGGAAATCAAAGTTTACAAAATCATCGATTCACTTAAGGATCCATCACAAGCCTAAAAAGTGAATTAGTTCATAATAAACGAAATAAACACTGAATAAATCATAGAAATCATTCTTCCAATTACAATAAATAATCTAACACAAAGAATATTAGAAAACACCCTTCACGAAGACTAAGATTGCAACCGTCTTGAAAAACTACTCAAAATACTCCTCCACACTTGCTATTAAGAACTCAGCTTCTATCTTTGTAAACTCTCCTCTATCAATACTTGTTGTTGTTTTTAATAGAGTAATCAATATCTAGCATCCCACTCTAGCCGAATTTTCTATCCAATAGAGTTATACTGACATGAAAAAAGCTAAAATTCGTACTCAAGAGGAATTATAACCGAAACAGGACACTCTACATTTTCCATCCCTCGCCCCGGCGGGGGTTTGTATACTATGGACGTCCACCCCGATTGGCTTTCCTTCTATTTTGCTCGAATGAAGACCCCCACCCCGACGGGGGTGTGTAGCCTAAAAATGCCCGCCCCGACGGGCTTTGTTTATGCTAATCGAATTGAAGACCCATTTACTACGGGTATATAAACCATCAATGATACTTCAAATGGGTACCTTCTATTATCGACACATTGCTATGCCGAATTACTTCCAAATATGCTCCATTCAATTCCAATCACACCGAATATCACCAATTGTACGTTGAATGCCACAACCACCAATCTACACATTAATTAACATAAAATAAGTGAAATTGAACATAATCACAAGATTGTAGCAACAAATAAGCATGAATTGGATATTAAAATGCGTATATAAAATACACTTATCAAAATCCCCCAAACTTAAACCGTGCTAGTTTTCGAGCACAAATCAACTACATACAATGCAATAATATGAATACTAATTCACTTATATGCTATCAAATCCAACAATATAGCATAATCAAAATTATCTCAACGGCCTTAGCGAAAATAAGCAACTATGCAATATTAAACATCAAAAACCAATCTACAAATAACTTTAATCCTCGAATCTCAAGCCATCATCACTTGTATAGTGTGTGTGTGTGTGTGTAACATCCATGATAACTGATACCGACTCAAATTCAATGCATAACTAGTCTCTTAGAAGGAATCATGCAGCACAAACTTAAAAATTTCAAAAATAGATAATTCTAACTAAAATCAAGCAATCACAAATCACAAGGGTTCACGCGGAGTACTTATGCTTTATTTTCATCTACGGGGGCTTTTTGCTCTTATTTCCCTTCTTATTCATTTTTTTAGATATATAGATCACATAGCTATGCAATGTCTTATTCCCTTAGGCTTTTCAATGCTACCTTAACGATCTTTTGACCAACGACTCCCAGACCATTAAGACCTTAGGGCGCTAGGTGTAAAGATAATCTCCGCTGATATCCCAAACAGTTGCTTATCCATGAATGATTCATTGATTTCACATTTGTCGTCTTTTTTTTCCCTTGGTTTTCCAACCTCGACAAGTGGTCGGCTACTTGGTTCTCTGTCCCCTTCCTATTCTTTTTTTCTAAATCGAATTCTTGTAGTAGGAGAATCCACCGAATAAGGCGTGACTTAGCATCCTTTTTTGCTATCAAGTACTGAATCGCTACATGATCTGTATAGACTATCACCTTAGTCCCGATCAAGTAAGCTCGAAATTTGTCAAACGCATATACCACGACAAATAACTCATTTTCTGTGGTTGTGTAGTTCATTTGAGTTTCTGTAAGTGTTTTGCTTCCGTAGTATATAGCGTGAAACACCTTGTCTCTCCGCTGATCCAAAATAGCCCCAACCATGAAGTCGCTTGCATCACACATAAGCTCGAATGGCTTGCTCCAATCCGGTGAAACTATAATGGGGGCTGTAGTCAATTTACTTTTTAATAACTCAAACGCTGTCTTGCATTCTTTATCAAAGCTGAATGTTGCATCCTTCTCTAAAAGACTGCATAAGGGTTTTGCAATTTTAGAGAAATCCTTTCTAAACCTCCTGTAGAACCCAGCGTGTCCCAAGAAACTCCTAATACCCTTCATTGAGGTCGGTGGAGGTAATTTTTCAATCGTTTCCAGCTTCACTTTATCGACTTCCAGCCCTTGAGCCGATACCTTATGGCCCAAAATTATGCACTCTTCAACCATGAAGTGACATTTCTCCCAATTTAGTACAAGATTAGTGTCCTTGCATCTTTGCAGCACCATAACCAGATTCTTCAAGCAATTATCAAAGATGTCCCCATAAACTAAAAATTCATCCATGAAGAACTCAACGTTTTTCTCCACCATATCCAAAAAAATTGCCATCATACACCTTTAGAAAGTTACTGGTGCATTGCATAGCCCGAATGACATCCTCCCGAATGCAAATGTGCCATAAGGGCACGTAAATGTGGTCTTTTCATGATCCTCTAGAGCGATGACTATTTGGTTGCAGCCCGAATACCCATCCAACAAATAGTAATATTGATGTCCCGCCAATCTATCTAACATTTGGTCAATAAAGGGCAGCGAAAAATGGTCTTTTCGGGTTGCCTTGTTCAATTTTCTGTAATCCATGCAAACCCGCCAACCCGTCACTATTCTGGTTGGGATTAACTCGTTGTCGTCATTCTGCACCACCGTCATTCTTCCTTTTTTCGGTACGAACTAGACTGGACTAACCCATTTGCTGTCAGAAATTGGATAGATGATGTCAGCGTCTAACCATATTAAAATTTCCTTCTTTACCACTTCCTTCATAATTGGATTGAGCCGCCGTTGTTGTTCCACTGTTGGTTTTGCCTCATCTTCTATCAAAATTTTGTGCATACAAAATGACGGGTTGATTCCCTTTATGTCTGCAATTGTCCATCCAATAGCTGATTTATGTTCCCGAAGCACCCTCAACAACTTTTCTTCTTGCAATTCTGTAAGTGCAACTGAAATAATAACAGGTAAAGAATTTAAATTGCCTAAATACGCATACCTGAGGTGCTTAGGAAGTGGCTTAAGTTCCAGCTTTGGTGGCTCTTCCAATAGCGGTTTCGCTTTTTCTGCGATTACCTCCTCACGTATGCGATGGGTTCAAACGGTTGTTACAATCTTGGTACTGTGGTGGCAATGAGTCTAGCAATTAAAGGTAATCCACCAATTACGGATCATCGATCTCTTCATCTCCCAATAATGTTGTTTCTAACGGATCGTTCACCAAACTTTTGCTCATGTCATCACTAATGATTTATTCAATTAGATCCATTCTAAAACATTCTTCCTCATTCGTAGGGAATTTCATTGCCTTAAACACACTAAATTTCACTTCTTGATCTTGTACCATCATAGTGAGTTCTCCCTTTTGTACATCAACGAGTGTTCTCCCTATAGCCAAAAATGGTCTCCCTAGGATAATTGGGATGTTCTTGTCCTCCTCAAAATCCAGAATGATAAAGTTCACGGGGAATATAAACTTATCCACTTTCACCAAGATGTCCTCTACTATGCCTCTCGGATACGTGACTGACTTATCCGCCAACTGTAGGGAGATGTTAGTAAGCCTTGGCTCGGGCAAACCCAATTCTAAGTACACTGACAACGACATAAGGTTTACACTCGCCCCCAAATCACATAAACACTTGCTGAAATGCATCTCCCCGATCGTACATGGAATAGTAAAGCTCCCCGGGTCCTTGAGTTTTGGTGGTAATTTCTGCTGTAATACAGCACTACACTCCTCTATTAATGCCATAGTCTCAAAATCTTCCCATTTCTTTTTCCTTGATACAATCCCTTTCATAAATTTTGTGTAACTCGGCATTTGTTCTAGGGCCTCTGCAAATGGTATGTTAATTTGAAGTTTCTTGAAAACTTCCAAAATTTTTTAAAATTTCTTGTCTAACTTTTGTTTTTGAATTCTTTGCTGGAATGGTGGGGGGGGGGGGATAAACATCTGGTTCATTGACTGGTTTATTCTTTTCCATTTGTTTTTCGTTCCCTTGCTTTACCTCACCCACTGTATTTTCTGTCTCTGGTTCATTCTCCTTTATAACCGAAATTTCTGGCTCTTGACTAACAAGTTGTTTTCCACTTCTTAGCATAATGGCTTGACACTGCTCATGATTACCCTTCGGATTTTTCTCGGTGTAACTTGGTAATGTCCCTTGTGGTCTACTATTCAATGCCAGCGCCATCTGACCCATCTGATTCTCTAGATTTTTCAGATTCTCTAGATTTTTGATCGACATCTCTTGTGCTTTCATAAGCAAGGTGTGATTTTTTATAGCCAACTCGGTGGTAGCCATGAATCTTTCCAACTTTTTCTCCAGATCGGATTTCCTTTCTTGATATTGAACTGGTTGTTGCTGATTCTAGAAACCTGGAGGGTATGATTGTCGTGAAGCTTGATTTTACTGGTTGTTGCTCCATGAGAAATTCTGATGATTCCTATTTCCTTGATTGTATGTGTTTTGATATGTGTTTTGAGGAATTCTGTTATAATTACCGATGAACTGCACAGCTGCTAGATTAATTGCACATTTCTCCGTTGGGTGTTCTCCTGCGCACAACTCACATACTATTTCCACTTGCGGTGCTTGCTGTATTTGTTGTGTTTGTGTTGCTGCCACTTGCTCCAACTTCTTTGACATTACAGATATTTGTGCTTGCATCACTGTCATGCTATCTACTTCTAATACCCCAACTACCTTCTCTTGTGTCATTCTTGTTGTGGGCCACTGATAATTATTAGCTGACATGGTTTCGATCAACTGCTAGGCTTCCTCGTAACTCTTAGCCATGAACGCTCCGCCCGATGCTGCATCGATACTTGTCCTGAGATTGTCGTGTAGTCCGTTGTAGAAGGTGTTCATTTGTAGCCACTGGGGCAATCCATGATGTGGGCATTTTCTGAGCAGTTCTTTGTATCTCTCCTATGCCTCATATAACGACTCCCCATGTTGTTGTTCAAATATTGTAATCTCATTCCTCATCTTCACAGTTTTCACCGGTGGGAAGAATTTTGTGAGGAATTTCTGAGCTAAATCCTCCCATGTTGTTATCAAACCGGATGGTAGGGAATGCAACCAACTCTTCGCCTTGTCCTGTAAAGAGAATGGGAACAATCGAAGTCTCACCGCCTCATCCGAAACTCCATTAAACCTAAAAGTGTCGCACATTTCCATAAAGCTGACTAGATGCTCATTCGGATTGTCATTTGCAAATCCCCCAAACTGAATTGAAATCTGAATAATTTGTATCATCCCAAGCTTAATCTCGAATGTATTCGCTGCTATTGCTAGCTTGGTGATGCTTGACTGCAGTTCAGTCACCTTGGGTGTTGCGAAGTCCTTCAACGCTTTCCAATCTTCGGCTGCCATTACTATTTCCTCTTACTTTTCAGGTAATTCGAATTCTTGCCTCGTTTCCTTGATCCACTTACTCAACCTCTGAAACATTTTCTCAATGTCATCCTCAAAAGGCAGCAAGTCTGGATTTTGGGACCGAGTTCGCATAAACTACGTCCAACACCTGAAATAAGAAGCACAGTGCAAAAATAAAAATGTCTAAGTAAAACTGGATTAATTAAACTAATCATGTAAAAATATTAAGAATTATACTAAAAATTGTCCCCGGCAACGGCGCCAAAAACATGTTGGGTAAAATTTAATTACGCACAACACGCAAGTATACGTGGTCAACAAGTAATAAAGTGATAAGTAAAGTATCGTCCCCACAGAGTTAAATTAGCAAATACCTTAACTTACCATTACCAATCTTTTATTAACCCTAATTTTATTAAACAACTCAAATCAGTAATTTAAATTAACAAAACTAAAATTAAGAATAATTAAATTAACACAAAACAACCACGAATATCAAAATCTGAATTTTCAAACAATTAATGGAGAATTAGACTTATGATTTCACCCTAAGCTTCACTTTGATTTTAACACCTTTATTCCAATTTAATGCACTATCCCAGTTTATAAATCAAGAACACGAACGTAGTATTAACCACCTCTCGATGCACTAATACCATATTAACTTCAATCCACAATTAAGATAGAAATCCGTTAAACACCTTAATCAACTAACCAACTATATCTCTATGTGAATTACAATTAAAGAAGGTTGAAGAATAAGTTCTCTATCCGATTACATGCGGCGTCAAGCATATCTCTACCTTAACACTCATCAAGTTTAAGCTACTAACAAAATCTTGAACACATGTTATATCAACTAGGTCTAGATTTGAATATCCTCTCTCGATTCTATCCAACTCCACAGAGAATTGTTGATCAGGCAATTCATAGATTCAAGCACAAATTAATATAGATAAACTGGAGATAGCTTATTAAATTGGAAATCAAAGTTTACAAAATCATCAATTCACTTAAGGATTCATCACAAGCCTAAAAAGTGAATTAGTTCATAATAAACAAAATAAACACTGAATAAATCATAGAAATCATTCTTCCAATTACAATAAATAATCTAACACAAAGAATATTAGAAAACACCCTTCACAAAGACTAAGATTGCAACCGTCTTGAAAAACTACTCGAAATACTCCTCCGCACTTGCTATCAAGAACTCAGCTTCTATCTTTGTAAACTCTCCTCTGTCAATACTTGTTGTTATTTTTGATAGAGTAATCAATATCTAGCATCCCACTCTAGCCGAATTTTCTATCCAATAGAGTTATACTAACATGCAAAAAGCTAAAATGCGTACTCAAGAGGAATTATAACCGAAACAGGACACTCTAAATTTTCCATCCCCCGTCCCAGCGGGGGTTTATATACTATGGATGCCCGCCCCGACGGGCTTGCCTTATGTTTTGCTCGAATGAAGACCCCCGCCCCGGCGGGCTTTGTTTCTGCTAACTGAATTGGAAGACCCAGCCTCCGGGGTATATAAGTCGTTGTCGATACCCACCGACGAAGTACCTTCTGTTATCTGACTTTGTTGCTATGCTGAATTGCTTCCAAATATGTTCCATTCAATTCCAATCACACCGAATATCACCAATTGTACGTTGAATGCCACAACCACCAATCTATACATGAATTAACATATAACAAGTGAAATTAAACATGATCACAAGATTGTAGCAACAAATAAGGATGAATTGGATATTAAAATGCGTATATAAAATACACTTATCAATGCTGATGTCTTTCCATCATTATTGAACCTTCTCTTCTTGAAATTTCAACTTCTATTATCTTGGCCATGATTACCACCGATGTGGTTACCATTCTTGGCATGATAATTTCCCCCACGATGGTTATCGTTGTTCCGATGGCCGTTGCCACCGGTACGATTATTATCATGTTGTTGGTCGTTGCCTTTTGGTTGTGTTGACTCATTATCGCGCTTCAATAACTGAGCCCTATTCACAACATCTGAATATAAACAAAGTTTGTGAGAAATAAGGTATTGACGTATATCGGGTTTCAAACCTCTTAGAAACATTCACGTCATTTGCTCCTCATTATCAACCAAGTGGGATGCAAACCGAGACAACTCGGTAAACTTAGCTTCGTATTGCAACACAATCATATTGTTTTGCTCCAACTTGATAAACTCCACCTCTATTATGTGACGAATACTTTTGGGAAAGTACTTGTCGTTGAACAGCTCTGGAACTTCTCCCAAGACATCTTGAGTGCGTCAAGCTGGGTGCGTTTTATAGATTCCCACCAGTAATCTGCCTCTTCACGCAACATAAAGGTGGCGAAAGAAACCTTTTGCTCCTCTTAGAATTCCAAGACATCAAATATCTTGGTGATCTGCTTTAACCACGTCTCCGCCTTAAGTGGTTCTGGCTTTCCCAAAAACTCCGGTGGTCCCAGCTCCTTAAACTGCTTAGCGGTGATCGACCGTGGGTTGCCATTATTTCCACCTATATTTTGAACAGGAGTCTCTCTTACCTGATGTTGCATGAATTGCATAAAGCCTCTGAACATCCCCTCGTTCATCATTTGATCGGTGTCGTTGTTTACCTGCGGATTGTCGCCTTTCTGATACACAATATCCTGATTATTGATCTGTGGAGACTCAACGGTCTCCTGTGCTCCATTGTTATTCTTTGTAATGACCCGGAAATTTGGATTTTCCAGAACTTAAGTTTAAAGAATTAGTTATTAATAAAATGAATTTTTATTAATAATATTTTGTGCTATGTGTTTATTAATCATTCTAGAACCTAGGATGATTATAAGTTGGGAAGATTCTGGCTACAATCTAGATTGATCGAGTAAGAATTTTGAAGACAAAAATAAAAAATTTCTGGGAACAAAATATATTCGGGGAAAAAGACAAAATAGACACTATTCACCCGACGAAACCTAAGGGTTAGGGTTTGAATAACCTAAGCCGTTTTGAGAGTTCGGTATGTCAAAATGACATTCCATCGAAAGATTTGCCGATAATATGTCGAGAAAAGTTAAGTAAGACGATAAAAGTTTTTCTCGAAAAACGTGCAGAAATCGGACAAAATAAAAATGACGAAAAGTACTGTTACGTACTTTTCACTCATATAGCTATGTTAGGGGAAAACGTTAAGGAAAATGCTTAACGCCAAAAAGTGTTTTTCAGTTTTTTGGAATCCAAAGAATACGTAAAAGTTAATCGGTAAAGGAAAGATGAAATATCCAAAAATATTTGGATTCCGAGAATCGCAGTTTTTAAAACTGTCGGACGAAAACCCAAAAGACGGAACCACAAAACTTAAAGGCTAAGTAGACTTAAGGCTAAGTTAACTTAACACTTAAGTCATGAATAGTATGGAGGTGTGAATAGTAAGGGGGTTAGGGGGTGAAATGACTATTTTTCCCTAGCTTTGGATTTTCTATAAATAGGAAGCTAACTTTCATTTAAATGAGATTTTGAAAATCCTACAACTAGAGAGAGAGGCTTCAGATGGAGAGGGAGAAGGAAGAGCATGAGCATGATTGATTAGATCAAAAGTGTTCGTGAAATAGAAAAGCTAGCAAATTGCCGGTTTTGTCAAGCGGAAGAAAAATAAAGAGGAAAGGTATTAAAACCTAACTCCTAAGTTAACTTTTTCTAAGTTTTTATGTTCAAAACTTAGCTTAATAAAAATAAGGAGTAAAAGAAGTTAGGAATGATTTCATATGGTTGAAATCGTAAGAAAATGAAGAAATAAGAATTTAAAGTTTAGTAAATAAATTTCTTAAGGAAGTATAAGATTTGTAATGAATTAGAATGATCTGAGTGGATTATATCAATAAGTAGGTGTAATAAGTAAGGAATGATGATCTATAACATCAAATTCCAATAAAAAGTGAAATCGTAATCCAAACTATCGATTAAAATGAAGAACGAACGAAGAACACGAAGAACATTCGAACAACACGAAGAACGTTGTTGATGGACAAATTTAAAACCATCGTAGGATATTTATTGATGGAGAAGTTTAAAACCATCGCGTATAAGTTAGATGCATATTGATTGGTTAGGAACGATAGAAACATTCTTGAAGAATAGATTAAAACTTAGCTATAACGAAGTTATGGCAAAAATTTTGTAAAAGACAAATGAGAATTAGAAAGTTAGTAAATGAACCCGAACGTATAGGGTTTCATAAGAATGTAAGAGAACGTGGAAAACGTGAGTCATGGAATCAAGAACGATCGAGTTCCGAGTTCGGATGACCGAATTACGGACGAACGAACAAAGAGCGTTAATAACGTAAAATGAATAAAGGGTGAAGATCAAGCCAATCAAATGGCACGTTAATTTATTTAGAAGGAAGTTCTATCCATGGGGGATTGAAGTATGTAAGATAATGAAGAGAATGGCTTTGGAACAACCTAGTTTTGAGTTATAACGAAGGAGTTATGAGATCGGGACGTAGCGTCTCAAAATAAAGTTAACACTTAGAAGAAATTTTCAAGAAATAGGGCTTGGCGCCGTATTTCCAATCATACCTATATAAGGTGGTCTTTGCGGCGCCAGCACTGTGGAGCTGGTACTCGCAAACTCGCACCGCGGCGTGAGATATAGAAGGGAGAGTGGCACCGCAGCGCCAGTGTAGGGAAAAAGCCAGAGAAGAGCTTTTAACTGCTCAGCTCTTGGGGGAAATGTAAAGAAAAATAAAGAACATAATGTTCAACTAATGTAACACTTAGTCAAGGGTTTTAAACCCTTAATGAAGGTTGAACAAAAAGATTAAATGAGATTAAAAGACAAAGAATGTAGACGCAGATTATGGAACCGATATCCGGGGACCATAGTTACGATAAACAAACATGGAGGATTGTTATGGTTGTGATTCCTCAGACGTTAAGCGACGAGGGTAATGAATAACATTTTGATGTTATGCCATGATAGTGAGAGGTAAGTATAAAGCGTATAGACGCTGCAAACGCAATGCAGTTGCGATAAACGATTGGTCATAGCATACAACGAACAGAATGATTTTGACATTAAGAAAGAATAATGAACATGGGGTTCATGGGATGGATAACGATCAAAAGCGATTAAAACCTTGAGCAAAGGTTGAATTTGAGATTAAAAGACGAGCAACATGAACATTGAATACGTAAATGATCCTCGTGAATCGTATTCGCATCGAACGAACGTTCTAAGTATACCCTGGTTGTATGACCTAGACGTTGACAAAGGTAGTAAGTAAGATATGAATTATTGAGAAATCCATAATGAACGGTAATAAGAGTAATGAAAGCCGAAGGTGAGTCGTATAAGAATGAATCCTGAGGTATGGCATTTAGTTGCCAGAAAGCCGTAAGGAATAAGAAATTGATTTAACGAACATTAAGTTTAATGGTTCGGATAAGTTACGATAAGTTTAGGTTGTGGTACAATCGTAACCTTTGATGGTTGACATATGGGAGCTGGGCTAAACAATTCCTTCAAAGAGCGAAGGTATATACAAAACTGCAACCGATCTAACTCAATATGTTATGGGCGAGATAGACGCAGAGGCGAACTTGTTTGTTGGTTGTTTATGGAAACCACTCGGAGTACCATATGGACTACTAGAAGAGAAACGATGTGTCTTGAGTCTAGAGAAGTTATAAGAAGAAGATAAGAATGTAAAACATCAAAGATGATGAACGATAAGTAAAGACATCTCCGTATGTCATGTCAGTCAGTGTGAAACGATAATGAAAGTGGTCGCGTAAACTTAGGTTACAAGAACGCGCGAACCCTAAGAAGTAAAGTTAAGCAAACTAATACATAAGTCAAATATACATGACTAATTAGTGTATGTGTTGTTTTTTATTATGTGCTACATAGGAAGCTGGAATGAAGCGATTCGAATAAAAGTAAAGTCAGTAGTAATGTGTAAAGCGAGTTTCTAACTTCATTCATATTTTAAATGAATGTTAGTTTCTTAAACTTCTCGGATGTTGAACTTGAGAAGTTACATCACATGTGCGAATGTGCGATATTTGTACAAGGTGGTAGAACGTATGAGGCCTTGTGCCACAATGTGAACACTTCGGTGTTTATATGATATGAACTGTTCTGTGATTGAGCTGTCAATACAAGTATGTTTTGTTTATATATGATGCGTTATGGATAAGTCTGTGCTAAAGATTCTATGTGACAACTTGAATTTTTATAAGTTATTAAAATAAGAATTTAATAATTAAAATTCTTATTATGAGATGTTTGAGTTTGAGTATGTATATAAACGTGTTATATATGTTGAAATATATGATCTGTTGTGAAGAGAATTATATATTCATATATTGGGAAAGTGAGGTTTAATAGTTGAGTTAACTATTGAATGAATTAAATGAATTTAGTAATTAATTTTAAATATTTATTAAATTAAATAAATAATTTAAATTAATTTATTTAATTAGATAAATAAGTGGTCGATAAAATTGTGGTGAATTAATTTAGTAACTAAATTGATTAATGTAAATTAAATTGAATAATGTTAATTTTATTTGAAGGATATAATTTAAGGAAATAATTAAATTAAATCAATTGCTTAATATTTAAGAAGATAATTAAATTAAATGAATTATTTAATTTAAAGAAAATAAATAAATTAAACAAAGTGATGTTTCTAATTTATTAATTAAATTAGATATATAATTATTTAATTATTTATTATAAGCATAATTATAATAAGAATATAATTATTATAATTATAAATTATAAGCTATTAAAATGGTTATATGTGTGAAAGTGTAACTATATAATATAAATATTATTTAAATAATCTAGTATGGGTAATTAGTATATAACCAAACGCGTAGCCTTATGGCTTTTGGTTTATTTTAAGCGACGCAAACTTTTTATTTTTATAAGCTGTAGTGTAATGCGTGGGTTAGTGGGAGGCCAGTTATGTTATGCGTATTATTTTTCCCCTAAGTCTAGTTATCAGTGAAGAGCATAGAGAGAACTTGCAAGCAAGAGAGAAAATATTGTGATTGTGAGTTTCTAATGTTGTCAAGAGGAAGAATGAGAATTTCTAAGCCCTAATACTATCTTTTGCTAGCATTCAATCAAGGGTTTAAGGTATAATCTACCCCTAATTCTAATTTATAGTCTTATAATTTTCTATTCTATGGAAATTAGGTTTTGGTTGAATTATTGTAGAAGATGTTGTTTATATGTATGTATTCTCTTGCTAAATCTGTTAGTTATCCTCATACATGAAATTTGGGTTTATAAGGAGAAAAGTAAATAACAGTGTTTTTGTTCAAAAATTGCTTTAGAAAGTACAAAATTTCATGCTTAATATGAGTTATAATCTGTTATTTGATGTTAAAATATGTTAGTATGTAAAGAAACGAAAGCGACGTAGTTTAAATCATGTTAATCGATTAAGTAACGAAGTTGTGGCGATCAAATTCGCTAAATGTGTTTAAAACATGAAATTGAGTATGAACATGTGTTTTGGGTAAAATTTTAGGTTGGTTAATGTTTTTATAAATTGTTAGAATTCTAATATGTTGTAGTTCTATGAATTACGAATCCATAGAATTGAAAACAGACTAATTTGGATGTGTATAACTCAAGTTATGAAGATTAGTAGGAGAAAAGGGTTAAAAATCGCGAAGAACAGTAGCTTCAGGTCCCGTTTCTGCTAACGTGAAGTGCAGATATCTGTAAGCTGTTAAACTGTTATTGGTAAACAACGATCAAGGCAAGTCTTTCAGTTCTTATTTGCTATGTGAATTTGCTTGTTTTAAATCTTTATTGCAAAGAGCATGATGTGTTATATATATGTTGAATGTATGAAATGTTAAAGTCAACTTATGTCTACCTTGATTGAGTAAAGTATGTTGATTTTGTAAGGAACTCAATCTTTATACTTGTTATATGAACTGTAACATGTGTGTTATGTTAGTCCAATGTTTATGAGATATATGTTGAGCATGTTATTATGTGTTACGTGATGCATGAAAACTGTTAGATTTTGTTGGGCTGTCGAGCTCAACCTTGCAAATAACCATTTTGCGAGTTTAGGATTGAAGGTAACACTATGTGTACTACTTGAATGACGTGGATCGAAAATAATACACGAAGATTAATATTTTAGCTAAAGTTATTATTTCTTTATACCATGATTAAGATTCATGAGATGTACTAAATGTTTTATGATGTATAGTTTTATGTTGAGTTGTAAAGCTAAAGTTAGAGTTATCTGATATGTAAAGGTTATCAGGTTGAAATGTAAAAATTTTATATAATAACAGTGATAAAGTGTATCATAAAATAAGATTGATTCAAAGACATGTAGATGATAAAGGTTTTGATTTAGGGAATTAAAGTAAGAAGACATAAAAGTTTAAATTATTCCACATTATATAAAGTTTAACATCAAATAATAATGTAAAATCAGAAGGTAGATGTGTTATTAACAACCGAAGTTAATAATTAAATTGTATGAATTTTGGGCTCGTTACAGTTGGTATCAAAGCCGTAGGTTATAAACCTTAGGTAGGAGTACCTTAGGCTATAACCTTATAGAAGAGAGGTGAAGATAATGAAAGAATGAACTCAAATAGAGTTTGAACAATAAGAAGTAATTTAAGAAATTTATATAGAAGGGATTAAAACATGCGTGAAAGGATTCAAAGAAGAATCTCATAGAGTTATATGGAATATGAATGTGCGGTTACCCAATTCAAATAATAAGAATGAAATGTGATAATAAATAGACAATGTCTATAAGAAGAGAATGATAAAGAAGTTAAGAATAAAAAAAAAGTTATATTTAAGTATGGTATAATTGTACTCTTTAATAGTTGATGTGTGGTATCTGGGCTAAACGATTCCTTCATAGAGCGGAGGTATATACGAACTAGCAACTCGGAACCTAGTTTGTTGGTTGTTTGTGGGAAACCACTCAGCGTACCTTATTGAAACTGTTAGAGACTCGATGTGTACCAAGTATAGAAATGGATACGTATGATGAAAATGTGGAACTTGAATGAAATGTTGAGCAATTTAAATGAAGTTAGAAATTCTTAAAGGAAGAATTATTTTATAAACAAGAGAATTCAAAGAAGAATCTTGAAGTGAAAAAAAATGGGGTTGCCTAACTCCAATACTTAAGATAACAAAGAATGTCGTAATGATGAAAAAGGAAAGAAAGGGGATCGTAAAATAAAACGATCACGAGTTAAGAAAAGACTTTTAAGGGAGATGATTATAGAATAAGATCACGACATGATCTGTTTAAGTTATAAAGGAAAGATGGTTTGTAATGTTTGAATAATTATAGCTTGATGCTATGAAGATGATGTACTATAATATAGTACGAGATAAACTCACGAGGAGTTATAGATAATGTGATACGAGGAATTTGTATCGAGCAAAGAGCAAGTTATGAGTAAGATAGAGTTAGGTGGGATTTCAATTGAGGACTCATGTGATGGCTAAGTTGTACAAATCTTTGTATGGACGGGGGTTTTGTGCTTGCACTCAGTTTATCACATTGATAATCATTGGAATGTCGGTGTCGCGCTATCAATATATGCGTGGTGAAAAGGTGATTCTTTTCTCATGTGTATGTTTGATAGTTAGAAACTATTAAGATTAGTTGGATATTATTAGGATTAGGTGTGGTTCTTAAAACTAATACATATGGTAAGATCGTGACTCACAATAATATTGTATGTTTTGAACCCCTCGGCGAATGGAGGATTATGGTCTGACTAGGATAAGTTCTTAAACTCATATTATTGTGGCAAGTTCTTGAATTTCCAATGTGCGGTAAGTTTGATGAACTATGTTGGGTAAAGATAAGTTATGAATGAAGAATTGAGAATTATGGGAATAGATAGAATTATTAAGCAATGGATCAGTATAGAAAGTAGAGACATAGGTTTCCCAAATCTTCTAGCTTTGCTAGATTTTCAAAATTTATTAACTTCGTGCCAATGGTTATACTTTTGATTTTTGAAAAATGTTGGGTCACACTAGTGAACCAAAGAATTTCTTTTTTAAACAGTGTTATTATTCGCATATCTATGCTAGTTGTTTTGGCTAGATAAAAAAAATTGATTTTTAAATTTTCAAAATATATTTTAATTATATATATTGGATGATATGATAAACAATGAAGTCATCAATGCTATGGAACCTGGTGTTGGATGTGATCATATGATTGTCAGCCCACTATGGTGAGATGTAGTATGACAACGTCATAATCATGACACCATAAAAAGATTTTTTTTAGATTTCTTTAAGGTATGAGAATATATATATATATATATATATATATATATATATATCGTATATTTCGATTGATGTTCGAATTATTGTAGAAGTTTATGCTATTTGATTTAACTAGAGGAATATTAAAAGATGTTCATAAAATTCAAGCTTTTCTTGAGAAGTTATGCCAAACCAAATTGTTTTGGTGTGGATTCAGATGTTTAAAAGCTGAGGTGAACAACCCTATAAAAGGTGACGTGTTATCGAAAACAATGGTTCCAAAAGTAACCCATATAGTCGTTACGATGTTAAGATGTAATACATTGTGCACGACGTAAGGGTACGATAGGCTGATCACCTAGAGTACTTGCAGAGAGTGTTTTCAATCTGTGTGATTGCTCAACATTCTGTTAAAGATGGTTCACAGTGGTGATACTCTGTTAAACCTAGAGAAGAGTTCAAGGTCTGTATAGTCTTATGACTGTTAAAGGTTCAAGTCGAGATACTCGATAACCTAGGGATGTAGTTCAAGGTCTTATGACCCCTCAGAATGATTTGGAATCTTTCAAATTCCTGAGTTATTCATACTGCTTCCCAATTATTGAGTAATTGTGGAAGATTCTTTGTATTCTAAAAGGCGAATGTGGTAAAGATGATATTCCTTAGAAAGAAGTAAGTCGTAGAATGCGACACTGAACGATGGATATGTTGAATAGGTGAGAAAAGAAATTTTTAAATGAGAAGGTGATGAGTTATCAAAGAATAATGTAAAACTTTTAATAGAAAAATTTAATAATTGTAGAAAGATCTTTGTGGAAAGAAGTGGTTTTAGAACCCAGTGAATGAATAAAATATTAACATAAAATCTATTTTGATAGATTGAATGAATGAAGATTAATAAATAAAATTTTGAGGACGAAATTCTTAGAAGAATGGGTGAATGTAATATCCCGAGTGTTTATGATAACGATCCTTAGAAAAGGAAATGAATGGGTTAAAGAATATATAATACTCAAATATAATTGAGTCTAAGTAAAGGTTATCAAATAAAACTTACAAGAATTTATTATGAGAAATGGTGGTAATGGTAATAAATAAAACCTATATTAAGGTGATGTGTTGATGATATTCAACGATAAATTTTGAAAAGAGATTTGGTGAAAACCGAGTAAGGGAGGATTCATTGATTTCGAGGACGGAATCCTTATAAGGGGGGAAAGATGTGACAACCTGAATTTTTATAAGTTATTAAAATAAGAATTTAATAATTAAAATTCTTATTATGAGATGTTTTGAGTTTGAGTATGTATATATATACGTCTATATATATGTTGATATATATGATCAAATTGTGAAGAGAAATATATATTCATATATTGGGAAAGTGAGGTTTAATAGTTGAGTTAACTTTTGAAGGAATTAAATGAATTTAGTAATTAATTTTAAATATTTATTAAATTAAATAAATAATTTAAATTGATTTATTTAATTAGATAAATAAGTGGTCGATAAAATTGTGGCGAATTAATTTAGTAACTAAATTGATTAATGTAAATTAAATTGAATAATGTTAATTTTATTTGAAGGATATAATTTAAGGAAATAATTAAATTAAATCAATTGCTTAATATTTAAGAATATAATAAAATTAAATGAATTATCTAATTTAAAGGAAATAAATAAATTAAACAAAGTGATGTTTCTAATTTATTAATTAAATTAGATATATAATTATTTAATTATTTATTATAATAATAAGAATATAATTATTATAATTATAAATTATAAGCTATTAAAATGGTTACATGTGTGACAAGTGTAACTATATAATATAAATATTATTTAAATAATCTAGTATGGGTAATTAGTATGTAACCAAACATAGCCTTATGGCTTTTGGTTTATTTTAACTGACGCAAACTTTTTATTTTTATAACTGTAGTGTGCGTGGGTTAGTGGGAGGCCAGTTATGTTATGCGTATTATTTTTCCCCTAAGTCTAGTTATCAGTGAAGAGCATAAAGAGAACTTGCAAGCAAGAGAGAAAACATTGTGATTGTGAGTTTCTAAGATTGTCAGGAGGAAGAAGGAGAATTTCTAAGCCCTAATACTATCTTTTGCTAGCATTCAATCAAGGGTTTAAGGTATAATCTACCCCTAATTCTAATTTATAGTCTTATAATTTTCTATTCTTTGGAAATTAGGTTTTGGTTGAATTGTTGTAGAAGATGTTATTTATATGTATGTATTCTCTTGCTAAATCTGTTAGTTATCCTCTATAAGTATATGTTGATGTTCAAATACATGAAATTTGGGTTTATAAGGAGAAAAGTAAATAACAGTGTTTTTGTTCAAAAATGGCTTTAGAAAGTACAAAATTTCAAGCTTAATATGTGTTATAATCTGTTATTTGATGTTAAAATATGTTAGTATGTTAAGAAATGAAAGCGGTGTAGTTTAAATCATGTGAATCGATTAAGTAACGAAGCCGTGGCGATCACATTTGCTAAATGTGTTTAAAACATGCAATAGAGTATGAACATGTGTTTTGGGTCAAATTTTAGGTTGGTTAATCTTTTTATAAATTATTAGAATTCTAGTATGTTGTAGTTCTATGAATTACGAATCCATAGAATCAAAAACAGACTAATTTGGATGTGTATAACTCAAGTTATCAAGAATAGTAGGAGAAAAGGGTCAAAAATCACGAAGAACAGTAGCTTCAGGTCATGTTTCTGCTAACGGACGCAGCTGCGAAGTGCCCTAAGTCATTTGGGGAGCAGTTGCACTGTAGGGCGCAGTTGTGCCCAAAGTATGTCAGGTGTGACTACTTTGTCATGTTTTAGTAAAATAGGCATAACCTTTTCATACGAACTCCAATTTAGGTGATTCAAGATTATCCGGAACGAGGACGAATAGACCTACAACTTTTATTCTTTAAGTTTTTCAATTTGAGGTCTGGAACAGGGGTCACAATAGTCATCTTTAGGACTGTTATGTTTTCGTAGGCAATCAGAGGGCGTCGGGCATGCACATATGCAAGTGTAGTGCTCTTGATGATAAAAGATGTGACGCCCCAAATTCGGGTCTCTTCCAACCCGACAGATGGTGCTACATGGTACTACCATTTATTCATTCATTCAATTGAATAGTCTCAAAAGGACTAATATAACTTCTATATATCCAAAATAATATTACATTTCCCAGGTTCTTTATAACCCATTCATTTGTTCTTGTCATAATATCAAATATATTACAAACATTCAACTATTCTATTACATAAGCAATCTAAGGGTTCGTCTTTGCCTTGCCCTTGTCCTTGCTTCGAGCCTTGATCCACTCGATCTTGGTTGTGTTCATATGGTTTCAAGCAAGAGTTAGCATGACTAGCTTCGACAAAGTACTACAATTCTATTAAACAACATGCTTGAAACATAGAACTTATATATCTTGATGGCGAACAATAGTTACGAAGTACTGTCGATAATTCAAAATAGCACTTCTTTTCATTCAAAACATTTTCCAACAACAATATTCATGAGAATATCAACTAAGGCTCGGAACTATGAAGCGGGTTCATAAATTCTTTTGAAAAGGACAACCCAAAGACTAAGTCCGTAAGTCCGGCATAGCTTACGAGCACTTCTGGGTGATCAACCCATAGTACTCTATGTTGATCAACACTACATTCATTAAACGTGTATACGTTTAAGTTGTGGCAACCTCACGTGTCTGTCGTTAAACGACAGAACATTTTAGCATACTTGGTCTTCTATTGAAAACCATACCAATATAACTCGGTAAACATAAATCATGCTTGACAGAATCATAATATCAGTCTAGCCGGAAGAGTTGGCTTTAGACTTCATCGTTCAAAACTTCATGTGAAAGAATACACGAATTACAAAACTTGTCCAGACTAAACAGGAACAAGGGTTAGAATACTTGCCTTCAACGTTTGCTTACTGATTAACACCCGTACACTTTAGGTCTCTAAGTTTCTACAACACATGATCATATAACGTACCACATTAGGTCATATATAATCAAGTATGTATACTATTATATCTTACCCTTCATCTCAATGTAAATCCTGACTTAGATCTACTATTATGGGTTTCCGACTTTTATTATGTCATTCATGTTTCATTCATCTTTGATTGATTATTAACTCTTAATCAACATACATTTCATGCTTAACAATGCCTTAATAAAGTTATATTAACACCTTAGTTCATTACCAATGAGTTCTCTTTCATTCTACACTTGTAAACATTCTTTACTGTCCATGGTCCAGGGCTGGCGCTACGGCGCCACCCATTACTCTGCATCTCACGCTGCGGCGCGAGTTAGTAGTGGCTAACTTCCGGATTTGGCGCTGTGGTGCCACATATTGTTCTTCATCTCAAGCCTCATGGCCACGAAGTTAGCGATGTCTTTCGAGACAATCATTATAGCGTTATGGGCGCCACCTATTTAGCCTTGGGTTGGCCAGCATACCAACTCAGGCCTATAATTTTTTTTACAGATTTCAAATTTTGTGAACTTCCCGGACGCATAACTTCTTTGTTATAAGTCCGAATTGGCTCGTTCAAAAGCCTACGGTTCACAAATTACGTACTCTATGCGTTCATGCAAGAATTTTATCTATTTGAATTCATTTGCTAAAATTTCACCTATGAGTTCATTTTTAACGAAAAACGATAAACGTTAAGTGAACGTTCAACGCTCGTTTCTTCGTTCTAAGTCTGAATTCGGTCATTTTTGAGTCTGCAACTCTATAATGTCAAATATGACTTGTCTCCATCTAAAACCAATGTTTCCGACCTTAAACATAAAATACAACTTCCATTTCGAGAATTTTACTTAATTGACGATAATCGTCCAATCGTGTGAATTTCGGAAAAACTACATTCTTAATGATTCTAAATGGATTTTAATCAACAAAGGATCATTACAAGTTACTTATTAAACCAACTTATAGACAAAGTAGGTTTTGACTTATTCTCATAAGTTAATGACTTATTTAACGTATGAACTACAATTCCTCATGCTTATGACTTTCTATGAACTTAAGTCCACCAATCAATGTTCTCATACTATAATCAACATACTAGCATCATATGAAAAATATATGACAAGTTCTTCAAGATTCCAACAACTTATTAGAGTTCAAGTTGCTTATTCAACTTATTCGGCTTAAGTCCATTCATAACTTAATTTTTTATGTTCTTAGCATACATGTTCATTAATTACACTTTTCTTATCATCCTATTATAATAGAGATGAAAGAATATTGGACATAAGATCATTACCTTTGTAGTCTAACTTCTTCTTCTTGATACCAACCTGTGACGCCCCCAAATTCGGGTCTCTTCCAACCCGACAGATGGTGCTACATGGTACTACCATTTATTCATTCATTCAATTGAATAGTCTCAAAAGGACTAATATAACTTCTATAAATCCAAAATAATATTACATTTCCCAGGTTCTTTATAACCCATTCATTTGTTCTTGTCATAATATCAAATATATTACAAACATTCAACTATTCTATTACATAAGCAATCTAAGGGTTCGTCTTTGCCTTGCCCTTGTCCTTGCCTGAGCCTTCGGTCCACTCGATCTTGGTTGTGTTCATATGGTTCAAGCAAGAGTTAGCATGACTAGCTCAGCAAAGTACTACAATTCTATTAAACAACATGCTTGAAACATAGAACTTATATATCTTCAGTAACTGAACAATAGTTACGAAGTACTGTCGATAATTCAAAATAGCACTTCTTTTCATTCAAAACATTTTCCAACAACAATATTCAGTAGAATATCAACTAAGGCTCGGAACTATGAGCAGTTCATAAATTCTTTTGAAAAGGACAACCCAGCACTAAGTCCGTAAGTCCGGCATAGCTTACGAGCACTTCTGGGTGATCAACCCATAGTACTCTATGTTGATCAACAATACATTCATTAAACGTGTATCGTTTAAGTTGTGGCAACCTCGCGTGCACGCCGTTAAACGACGTAACATTTTAGCATACTTGGTCTTCTATTGAAAACCATACCAATATAACTTTCGGTAAACATAAATCATGCTTGATGAATCATAATATCGATCTGGCCTAAGAAAGAGTTGGCTTTAGACTTCATCGTTCAAAACTTCATGTGAAAGAATACATGAATTACAAAACTTGTCCAGACTGAACAGGAACAAGGGTTAGAATACTTGCCTTCAACGTCTGCTTACTGATTAACACCCGTACACTTTAGGTCTCTAAGTTTCTACAACACATGATCATATAACGTACCACATTAGGTCATATAAAATCAAGTATGTATACTATTATATCTTACCCTTCATCTCAATGTAAATCCTGACTTAGATCTACTATTATGGGTTTCCGACTTTTATTACGTCATTCATGTTTCATTCATCTTTGATTGATTATTAACTCTTAATCAACATACATTTCATGCTTAACAATGCCTTAATAAAGTTATATTAACACCTTAGTTCATTACCAATGAGTTCTCTTTCATTCTACACTTGTAAACATTCTTTAATATCCATGGTCCAGGGCTGGCGCTGCGGCACCACCCATTACTCTGCATCTCACGCTGCGGCGCGAGTTAGTAGTGGCTAACTTCCGGATTTGGCGCCGTGTGGCCACATACATATTATTCTTCATCTCGCCTTTGCGGTCATCGAGTTAAGCGATGTCTTTCGAGCATTTGTTAAGGCGTTATACGCCACCTATTTGGCCTTGGGTTGGCGTAGCCAAGCTGACCAACAACTCAGGCTTAATTTTTTTACAGATTTCAAATTTTGTGAACTTCCCGGACGCATAACTTCTTTGTTATAAGTCCGAATTGGCTCGTTCAAAAGCCTACGGTTCACAAATTACGTACTCTATGCGTTCATGCAATAATTTTATCTATTTGAATTCATTTGCTAAAATTTCACCTATGAGTTCATTTTTAACGAAAACGATAAACGTTCGTGAACGTTCAACGCTCGTTTCTTCGTTCTAAGTCTGAATTCGGTCATTTTTGAGTCTGCAACTCTATAATGTCAAATATGACTTGTCTCCATCTAAAACCAATGTTTCCGACCTTAAACACAAAATACGACTTCCATTTCAAGAATTTTACGAATTCGACGATAATCGTCCAATCGTGTGAATTTCGGAAAAACTACATTCTTAATGATTCTAAATGGATTTTAATCAACAAAGGATCATTACAAGTTACTTATTAAACCAACTTATAGACAAAGTAGGTTTTGACTTATTCTCATAAGTTAATGACTTATTTAACGTATGAACTACAATTCCTCATGCTTATGACTTTCTATGAACTTAAGTCCACCAATCAATGTTCTCATACTATAATCAACATACTAGCATCATATGAAAAATATATGACAAGTTCTTCAAGATTCCAAAAACTTATTAGAGTTCAAGTTGCTTATTCAACTTATTCGGCTTAAGTCCATTCATAACTTAATTCTTTTATGTTCTTAGCATACATGTTCATTAATTACACTTTTCTTATCATCCAATTATAATAGAGATGAAAGAATATTGGACATAAGATCATTACCTTTGTAGTTTAACTTCTTCTTCTTGATACCAACCTGTGACGCCCCCAAATTCGGGTCTCTTCCAACCCGACAGATGGTGCTACATGGTACTACCATTTATTCATTCATTCAATTGAATAGTCTCAAAAGGACTAATATAACTTCTATATATCCAAAATAATATTACATTTCCCAGGTTCTTTATAACCCATTCATTTGTTCTTGTCATAATATCAAATATATTACAAACATTCAACTATTCTATTACATAAGCAATCTAAGGGTTCGTCTTTGCCTTGCCTTGTCCTCCTTGCCTCGAGCCTTCTTGGTCCACTCGATCTTGGTTGTGTTCATATGGTTCAAGCAAGAGTTAGCATGACTAGCTCAGCAAAGTACTACAATTCTATTAAACAACATGCTTGAAACATAGAACTTATATATCTTCATGAATCGAACAATAGTTAATTCTACGCAATCTTGTCGATAATTCAAAATAGCACTTCTTTTCATTCAAAACATTTTCCAACAACAATATTCAGTAGAATATCAACTAAAGCTCGGAACTATGAGCAGTTCATAAATTCTTTTGAAAAGGACAACCCAGCACTAAGTCCGTAAGTCCGGCATAGCTTACGAGCACTTCTGGGTGATCAACCTATAGTACTCTATGTTGATCAACACTACATTCATTAAACGTGTATACGTTTAAGTTGTGGCAACCTCACGTGCCTGTCGTTAAACGACAGAACATTTTAGCATACTTGGTCTTCTATTGAAAACCATACCAATATAACTCGGTAAACATAAATCATGCTTGACAGAATCATAATATCAGTCTAGCCGAAAGAGTTGGCTTTAGACTTCATCGTTCAAAACTTCATGTGAAAGAATACATGAATTACAAAACTTGTCCAGACTGAACAGGAACAAGGGTTAGAATACTTGCATTCAACGTCTGCTTACTGATTAACACCCGTACACTTTAGGTCTCTAAGTTTCTACAACACATGATCATATAACGTACCACATTAGGTCATATATAATCAAGTATGTAAACTATTATATCTTACCCTTCATCTCAATGTAAATCCTGACTTAGATCTACTATTATGGGTTTCTGGCTTTCATTACATCATTCATGTTTCATTCATCTTTGATTGATTATAAACTCTTAATCAACATACATTTCATGTCTAACAATGCCTTAATAATGTTATATTAACACCTTAGTTCATTACCAACAAGTTCTCTTTCATTCTACACTTGTAAACATTCTTTACTGTCCATGCTCTAGGGTTGGCCGTATTTGGCTACCCATTACTCTCAGATCTTCTTGACTGCATGGCCACGAGTTAAGTAGTATTAACTTCCGATCGCACTTTGTGGCGCCTAATATTGTTCTTCATCTCGTGTTGCGGCGTGAGTTAGCAGTATGCTCAGACACTGTTACGGCGCTGCGGCACCACCTATTTGGCCTTGGGTTGGGACCGCGGTGCCAACTCTGTGCCTTAAATTTTTTTTTACAGATTTCAAATTTTGTGAACTTCCCGGACGCATAACTTCTTTGTTATAAGTCCGAATTGGCTCGTTCAAAAGCCTACGGTTCACAAATTACGTACTCTATGCGTTCATTCAAGAATTATATCTATTTGATTTCGTTTGCTAAAATATCACCTATGAGTTGATTTTTAACGAAAACGATAAACGTTCGTGAACGTTCAACGCTCGTGTCTTCGTTCTAAGTCAGAATTCGGTCATTTTTGAGTCCGCAACTCTATAATGTCAAATATGACTTGTCTACATCGAAAACCAATGTTTCAGACCTTAAACACAAAATACAACTTCCATTTCGAGAATTTTACGAATTCGACGATAATCGTCCAATCGTCTGAATTCCGGAAAAACTACATTCTTAATGATTCTAAATGGATTTTAATCAACAAAGGATCATTACAAGTTACTTATTAAACCAACTTATAGACAAAGTAGGTTTTGACTTATTCTCATAAGTCAATGACTTATTTAACTTATGAACTACAATTCCTCATGCTTATCACTTTCTATGAACTTAAGTCCACCAATCAATGTTCTCATACTATAATCAACATACTAGCATCATATGACAAACATATGACAAGTTCTTCAAGATTCCAACAACTTATTAGAGTTCAAGTTGCTTATTCAACTTATTCGGCTTAAGTCCATTCATAACTTAATTCTTATATGTTCTTAGCATACATGTTCATTAATTACACTTTTCTTATCATCCTATTATAATAGAGATGAAAGAATATTGGACATAAGATCATTACCTTTGTAGTCTAACTTCTTCTTCTTGGAAAGTCCAACAAAGGAAGCTTTAACTTAAAAGTGCTTATTCTCCCTAACAAATAAGTAGGTTTATATTGAGAGAAGAATGTTGGATGAAAATAACAACCAACAAAAATTGAAATGAGCTTTCTATTTATAGGCCATCCAAATCTAGGGTAGAATGGTCATTATAACCTTCCACCTCCTTAACTAACCTCCTCATTCCACCTCCTTAATTCTCCACCTCCTTACTATTCATAACCTAGCAACTAAGTAAACTTGCTAGCCACTTCTAAAACTTGGTCACCACACTTATTGTTTGCCCATCAAGCTTACCCATTTTACACTTGGATTGCCCCATGGATCATGGCTTCACATTGGGCTTTGATAATTAATCTAACTACTTCTTTAGTGGGCTTGTGCTACCATAGTTTGGACTCATGATTTATCAAACTCTTGGGCTTGATTGTCACATTCTATTGGACTTATACTATTAGGTTAATAATCCTACAAGTCCATTACCTTATATTTAACAACTTAACATAATATACCACGTATAATCTTCGTATGCTAGCTCGTATATTAATTTGTAATATACGTTATTTCATCCTCCATACATAATAGTACAATACGTCGTATTATACTTTCATTCATTACCTTCATATAATGAATACACATTATACGATCACAACTTTCTTCATTAACGCTTAATAAATCTAACGTTCCCAAATTAAGTCCGCATGCGAAATATTACGTTTTCCATACTTAGATTATTATTACATAATACATATTATCTTGATATTATAACGTTACATATTTCTTGGAAGTTCAAACATAATTCCCGAGCAGAAAATTGATGAATAGTGTTTTCAGAAAATTTCTCGGAAAGCTTTTATTTTCGTCTTAGAAATTCAAATACTTTAATTCATTCACGTAGTTAAAATACTACGACATTCCAACATTTCTAGGTTATAGAACGATATTCATCTTATCAACACGTAATAATAATAAATAATATTATTCTATTCATTATTAAAAGTATTTACAATTGTTCGATTTTTCGGGGCGTTACAAAAGATGTTGTTCTAAGTTATAAAACGTGAATATTATGAAGTATAATGATTCTTAACATTAATAAATGATATATTAGATAAGTTGTATGCGCATACTAAGCACACACAAGAGAGACAAATTGGACAACGTCGAAACACCGTGATAAGTGTTGATGAACGTAAAAAGTGTTTTAAATCAAATGAAATGAATATTATAAGATATTGAATAGGGTTAATATAAAAACCAATAAGTAGTCCTAGCAAGACTTAAACACTTGAATGAACTTCAAATATGAAATATAGTGAGATATAAGTCGAAAGTTTACACAATTAAATTGAACATTGTGTATTTATGATAGGAAGGGTTATGAGACATAGAGTAAAGTTTACATTACAACAACTATGTGTTGCTATGTGACTAATAGTTGATGTGAATGATTATATAATTATGTAGGGCACGTGAAGTGCAGATATCTGTCAGTTGTTAAACTGTTATTGGTAAACAACGATCAAGGCAAGTCTTTCAGTTCTTATTTGCTATGTGAATTTGCTTATTTTAAATCTTTATTGCAAAGAGCATGATGTGCTATATATATGTTGAATGTATGAAATATTAAAGTCAACTTATGACTACGTTGATTGAGTAAAGCATGTTTACTGAGTTAGGAACTCAATCTTTATACTTGTTATATGAATTAAAACATGTATGTTATGTTAGTCCAATGTTTATGAGATATATGTTGAGCATGTTATTATGTGTTACGTGATGCATGAAAATTGTTAGATTTTGTTTGGCTGTCGAGCTCAACCTTGCAAATAACCATTTTTTCAGGTTAAGGATTGAAGGTAATATTATGTGCTACTTGAATGACGTGGATCAGAAATAATACACGAAGATTAATATTTTAGCTAAAGTTGTTATTTCTTTATACCATGATTAAGATTCATGATATGTATTAAATGTTTTATGATGTATAGTTTTATGTTGAGTTGTAAAGCTAAAGTTAGAGTTATCTGCTATGTACAGGTTATCAAGTTGAAATGTAAAATTTTTATATAATAATAGTGATAAAGTGAATCATAAAATAAGATTGAATCAAAGACATGTAGATGATAAAGGTTTTGATTCAGGGAATTAAAGTAAGAAGATAAAAAAGTTTAAATTATTCCGCATTATATAAAGTTTAACATCGAATAATGATGTAATATCAGAAGGTAGATGTGTTATTAACGACCGAAGTTAATAATTAAATTGTATGAATTTTGGGGTCGTTACATTCTAGCCAGACAGGATGAGTATGAAAAAGGTAGAAGAATGAAATTATTTCAAAGTGAATGTGAATAATGTTTTAATATGATAGGAATCGAGATTATTCCTATTATTCAAGCTGCTTCATAACCTTTGTTCGGTTATCAAAGTTCTAAAGAAATGTTTGAATTCTTAAAGTTGTTTGTTCAACTGCTATGACTTGCTGGGCAATTGAATGCTCACACTTACTTTAAATGAAAAACATTTTTAGCGAACGATGTTAGAAGAACTTAAGGATGTCATAAAGATCAAGCTGACAGTATCCAGATGAAGTGCCATTCAGAATGTGAATGAGCGAGAAGATCAAGTGAAGACTTGTAATATAGAAATATGAAATTAAACTATAGACTAGTTTAAGAAACTGTTTTGTATCCTTGGTGGCGGATAAAAGTCACTCTTGTAAGATGAAATGAATAATGTATTTATCATTATTTGTAATGAGAAAGGTTATAAGGTTTTTAGAACCTGGGATTTGAAAGTGTATGTTGTTATATTTTAGTATATAATGATATACGTGGGATGAATGGTGTACTCGTAACGTACGGAATCCGGGTGTGAAGATAGACCAGATTTAGGGGCGTTACAAGTTGGTATCAGAGCTGATAGGTTATAAATCTTAGGTAAGAGTATCTAAGACTATAATCGTAGAGAGAGGGATAAGAAGATCACCACGTGATCATAGTGAATTAAGTAATGTATTTGAAGTACATTAAACGATGAATGATTTATAGTACTACGAAGTAGTACGGGAAGAAGAACTCAGATTGAGATGTAAAGGATAGCATACAAATTAAAGAAAATTCGTATAAGTAAAGAGAAAGTTAGAAGTTGTAAAATTTTAATTGAGGACTCATATGATAGCTGAGTTGTATGAACCTTTGTTATGGGCACAGGTTTGTGCTTGGTGTAACAACTGCTTAGCATATTACAGTGATAATCATTGGAATTGGTCGCGCTGTCAAGATGTATATGACGAGAAGGTGAATCTTTCTCATATATATACTTGGTAGGTAGAGAACGATAAGGTAGGTGCGAGTTCTTGAAACTCATAATGATATGGTAGATTTTTGAACTTCTCAGCGAATGGATGCTTATGGTCTGTCTGAGATAGTTCTTAAACTCATATTATTGTGGAAAGTTCCTGAACTCATAATGTGTGGTAAGTTGATGGACCCACTAAGGTAGAGGTTGTTTAGACCCAAAATAAGTTATTTTCGAGTGAGCTTAGTATTGAAGGTGCTAGAGAAGATTAAGTATTGTCGCAGTAAGACAATGAAGGAAGATGGAGAATAGGATATTCCAAGTCATCTAGCTACGCTAGATTTCGAAGTTTATTGAAATCATGCTTATGTGTTCGTATTTTGAAAATGATAGAATTGGTTCAACTTTTGGAATCAATAGATTTTTAAAAGAACTATTATTGGTATGTTTACGCTAATTGTTTCGGCTAGACAAAAATTGATTTGAAATATCAAAATGAATTTTATATCATCAGTGCATTTGATGCAAGGATGGTAAAAGGATGGAGTTATTAATGCAATTGAACCTGGTGTTGGATGTGATCTTAGGATCAACAACCCGCTATGGTATGATGTATAATGACGAAGTCACAAACTGACGAAGTCCTCAACGTACTGTGAAAAGTACGGTATCATGATGTCATAAAACATTTTGATGTATTGCAAAAATAATTTACAGAAGTAGTCGATGTCAATTGAGTTGACTAGATGAATGTTTCACGTTGATATCCAATTTATTGGTATGGTCTAAGCTACTTGATTCGGCTAGACAAATGGTATGTCATGTTTAAAAAGAAAATCGAACTTTCTTTGAAGAAGTTGTGCCAAACCAAATTGTTTTGGTGTGGAATCTAATGATTTAGTCTGAGGTGAACATATCCCGAAATGGGGTATACGATGGGTAAGAGGTAGTTTGCTTTCTTTGTGATTGTAAACTGACCGTGGAAGAAAGGTTACGGCGTCATGCTGTTAAACCTAGTAAGAGTTCATGGTCGGTTTGACCCCTCAGCAAAAGTATGAAATATTTTAAAGGAATTCTTATATTCCTCGTTGTTCATTCTACTTCTTTGAAGAGAAGTTGAGAAGAGGAGTAGGCTAAAATTTTGAGGACGAAATTCTATGAAGAAGGGGTGAATGTGATGACCCAGGTAAGGGTGTGGTTTTAAGAAATTCTGAGGACGGAATTTTTATAAGAGGGGAAAAGTGTAACGACCCGGAAATTTGGATTTTCCAGAATTTAAGTTTAAAGAATTAGTTATTAATAAAATGAATTTTTATTAATAATATTCTGTGATATGTGTTTATTAATCGTTCTAGAACCTAGGATGATTATAAGTTGGGAGAATTCTGGCTACAATCTAGATTAAGCGAGTAAGAATTTTTAAGACAAAAATAAAAATTTTCCGGGAACAAAATATTTCCGGGGAAAAAGACGAATTAGGCATTATTCACCCGACGAAACCTAAGGGTTAGGGTTTGAATAACTTAAGCCATTCTGAGAGTTCGGTATGTCAAAATGGCATTCCGTCAAAAGATTTGCCGATAATATGTCGTGAAAAGTTAAGTAAGCCGATAAAAGTTTTTCTCGAAAAACGTGCAGAAATCGGACAAAATAAAAATGACGAAAAGTACTGTTATATACTTTTCACTTGTTTAGCTACGTTAGGGGAAAACGTGAAGGAAAACGCTTAACGCCAAAAAGTGTTTTTCAGTTTTTCAGAATCCGAAGAATACGTAAAAGTTATTCGGTAAAGGAAAGACGAAATATCCAAAAATATTTGGATTCCGAATCGCGAGCTTTTAAAAGCACAAAACGAAAACCCGAAAGACGGAACCACGAAACTTAAAGGCTAAGTAGACTTAAGGGCTAAGTTAACTTAACACTGAAGTCATGAATAGTATGGAGGTGTGAATAGTAAGGAGGTTAAGGGGTGAAATGACTATTTTGCCCTAGCTTTGGATTTTCTATAAATAGGAAGCTAACTTTCATTTAAATGAGATTTTGAAAATCCTACAACTAGAGAAAGAGAGAGGGTTCGAATGGAGAGGGAGAAGGAAGAGCATGAGCATGATTGATCGGATCGAAAGTGTTCGTGAAATAGAAAAGCTAGCAAATTGCCGGTTTTGTCTAGCAAAAGAAAAATAAAGAGGAAAGGTATTAAAACCTAACTCCTATGTTAACTTTTTCTAAGTTTTTATGTTCAAAACTTTTCTTAATAAGAATAAGGAGTAAAAGAAGTTAGGAATGATTTCATATGGTTAAAATTGTAGGAAAATGAAGAAATAAGATTTTAAAGTTTAGTAAATAAATTTCTTAAGGAAGTATAAGATTTGTAATGAATTAGAATGATCTGAGTGGATTATATCAATATGTAGGTGTAATAAGTAAGGAATGATGATCTATAACATCAAATTCCAATAAAAAGTGAAATTGTAATAAAAAAATATCGATTAAAATGAAGAACAAACGAAGAACATGCGAAGAACACGAAGAACACGAAGAACGTTATTGATGGACAAATTTAAAAGCATCGTAGGATATTTCTTGTTGATGGACAAGTTTAAAACCATCGCGTATAAGTTAGATGCATATTGCTTGGTTAGGAATGGTAGAAACGTTCATGAAGAACGGATTAAAACTTAGCTATAACGAAGTTATGGCAAAAATTTTGTAAAAGACAAACGAGAATTAGAAAGTTAGTAAATGAACTCGAACGTGTAGGGTTTCATAAGAATGTAAGAGAACGTAGAAAACGTGAGTCGTGGGATCAAGAACAATCGAGTTCCGAGTTCGGATGACCGAATTACGGACGAACGAACAAAGAGCATTAAAAACGTAAAATGAATAAAGGGTGAAGATCAAGCCAATCGAATAGCATGTCAATGGATTCAGAATGATGTTCTATCCAAGGGGGATTGAAGTACGTAAGATAAGGAAGAGAATGGCTTTGGAACAACCTCGTTCCGAGTTATAACGAAGGAGTTATGAGATCGGGATGTAGCGTCCCAAAATAAAGTTAACACTTAGAAGAAATTTTCAAGAATTAGGGCTTGGCACCGCTGCAATGCCAGACCAGGGAGCTGAGTATTGCAAACTCAAGCCGCAGCACGAGAGATAGAAGGGAGAGTGGCATCGCAGTGCCAGTGTAGGGAAAAAGCCAAATAAGAGCTTTTAACTCCTCAGTACTTGGGGGAAATGTAAGGAAAAATAAAGAGCATAATGTTCAACTAATGTAACACTTAGTCAAGTGTTTTAAACCCTTAATGAAGGTTGAACAAAAAGATTAAACGAGATTAAAAGATAAAGAATGTAGATGCGGATTACGGAATCGATATTCGGGGACCGTAGTTACGATAAACAAACGTGGAGGATTGCTATGGTTGTGATTCCTAATGTAACACTTAGTCAAGTGTTTTAAACCCTTAATGAAGGTTGAACAAAAAGGTTAAACGATATTAAAAGACAAAGAATGTAGACGCGGATTAAGGAACCGATATCTGGGGATCGTAGTTATAATAAACAAACGTGGATGATTGCTATGGTTGTGATTCCTTAGACTTTGAGCGACGAGGGTAATGAATAACATTTGTATGTTATGTCATGATAGTGAGAGATAAGTGTAAATCGTATAGATGCTGCAAACGCAACACAATTGCGATAAACGATCGGTCGTAGCATACAACGAACAATATGATTTTAACATTAAGAAAGAATAATGAACATGGGGTTCATGGGATGGAAAATGATTGAAAGCGATTAAAACCTTAAGTAAAGGTTGAATGAGAGATTAAAAGACGAGTACCGTGAACGTTGAATACGTAAACGATCCTCGTGAATCGTATTCGTATCAGACGAACATTCTAAGTATACCCTGGTTGTATAACCTAGACGTTGAAAAAGGTAGTAAGTAAGATATCAATTATCGAGAAAGCTGTAATGAAAGGTAATAAGAGTAATGAAAGCCGAAGGTGAGTCGTATAAGAATGAATCCTGAGGTATGGCATTTAGTTGTTAGAAAGCCGTAAGGAATAAGAAATTGATTTAACGAACATTAAGTTTAATGGTTCGGATAAGTTACGATAAGTTTAGGTTGTGGTACAATCGTAACCTTTGATGGTTGATATATGGGAGCTGGGCTAAACAATTCCTTCAGAGAGCGAAGGTATATACAAAACTAGCAGCCGATCTAACTCACAGTTATGGGCAGTGTAGATGAGACGTGAACTTGTTTGTTGGTTGTTTGTGGGAAACCACTCAGAGTACCATATGGACTACTAGCAGAGAAACGATGTGTGCTGAGTCCTAGAGAAGTTATACGAAGAAGTTAAGAATGTAAAACATCAAAGATGATGAATGTATAAGTAAGACATCTCCGTATGTTATGAAGCCGTAGAACGATAATGAAAGAGGTCGCGTAAACTTAGGTTTCATGAACGCGAACCCTAAGAAGTAAAGTTAAGCAAACTAATATATAAGTCAAATATACATAACTAATTAGTGTATGTGTTGTTTTTCTTATGTGCTACATAGGAACTGGAATAAGCAGTTTAGCGTAAGCTGTAGCTGTGCGTAAGGCAAGTTTCCTAACTTCATTCATATTTTTAATGAATTCTAGTTTCTTAAACTTCTCAGATGTTGAACTTGAGAAGTTCTGTCTATGTGCAAATGTGAGATATTTGTACAAGGTGGTAGAACGTATGAGGCCTTGTGCCACAATGTGAACACTTCGGTGTTTGTATTATATGAACTGTTCTGTGATTGAGCTGTTCACTACAAGTATGTTTTGTTTATACATGATCCGTTATTGATAAGTCTGTGCTAACGATTCTAGCCAGACAGGATGAGTATGAAAAAGGTAGAAGAATGAAATTATTTCAAAGTGCATTTGAATAATGTTTTAAAATGATAGGAATCGAGATTATTCCTATTATTCAAGCTGCTTCATAACCTTTGTTCGGTTATCAAAGTTCTAAAGAAATGTTTGAATTCTTAAAGTTGTTTGTTCAGCTGCTATGACTTGCTGGGCAATTGAATGCTCACACTTGCTTTAAATGAAAAACATTTTCAGTGAACGATGTTAGAAGAACTTAAGGATCTCATAAAGATCAAGCTGACGGTATCCAGATGAAGTGCCATTCAGAATGTTAATGAGTGAGAAGATCAAGTGAAGACTTGTAATATAGAAATATGAAATTGAACTATAGACTAGTTTAAGAAACTGTTATGTATCCTTGGTGACGGATAAAAGTCACTCTTGTAAGATGAAATGAATAATGTATTTATCATTATTTGTAATGAGAAAGGTTATAAGGTTTTTAGAACCTAGGATTTGAAAGTGTATGTTGTTATATTTCAATATATATTGATATACGTGGGTTGAATGATGTACTCGTGACGTACGGAATCCGGGTGTGAAGATAGACCGGATTTCAGGGTGTTACATTCTCAACATTCTCGGATGTCATTTTCAAATACTGCCACAAAACAAGGGTTAATTAACATATCACATATTATCCCCATACTCTGACCGACCAATTAAATACCAAATAAACTTAAGTAGGTTATACTAGCGAAAGAATTCCCCGTCTCTCCCATCCTAGTTCTTATCTCACATCTCAGCCAGGGATCATATCCCTAAGCTTTGATACCAACTGTGATGCCCCCAAAATAAGTATACATCACCTATTCTGAGTCGCCAAATACATGTTACAGAATACAAATACAATCCTAAATATACAACATGAGCAGTGAGTTTTAATACAAATATTATCTTTTAGACAGTATTCAAACTCAAAATAAGTCCTCAATACATTTATTAACACACTATTTCATAGAATAGTGAGGACTACTAATGCCATAATCTGGACCGTCACTCCGTTCCCCGACTAGTCCCTGCTACGTTCTCATTTCCTGAAGAGAACAATGAAAGTAAAAGGGTGAGTTGTGCACCCCCAAATCCGGGTACTTCCATTTTTGCAGGATTTGGTGTTCACTATACAAACAACATCTATCTATCTACCCATAAATAAAGCAAACCATGCAATAGATAGAATTAAATAAATAAATCTCCCCTTATGGGGTTACATCAACTACATAATAAATAAAAATCCCAGGTTGCTCTAACCTTAAACATTTGTGCGAAATCATAAACAAATAATAAGTCTTAAGTAACATCAAGTCTAAATATCATTACATAACCACATAAAAAACCATTCTTCATTACTTGTTAATCTTGCCCTTGCCTTTACTAGTGGAAGGCTCGTCTGATCTTTCGTTCTTAGCTGCAATGTTATTATTATGCAAGAATGAGCACGATTGCCCATAAGTATAACAATATAACAAATGAATAATAACATGTGAATAAATCAAAGACTTCTAAAATAGGAAACTCAGATTTTGAATCAAGAATGAATAGCAAGAGACAAAAGAACTTCTGAGGGTCATAAGACCTTGAACTATGTCCTAGGTTGTCAAATGTTTATACTTGAAACCTTTAACAGTCATAAGACTATGGACTCTTCTTCTCGTACTTAGGGGGATCAGCCCTTAGTTCCATACTGTGCACAATATCTTAACGCTAACGCATAAGTAATCCCCTATACAGGGTTGTTCATCTCAATTTGACATTAGAGTCTGCACCAAAGAAAGTTTGGTTTGGATAATTCATTAAGGGTTCTAAAATTTAGAACGCTCATCAACTATGGATTAGTCAAATCATGAAGGGTTCGCTAGTCTAACAAAGTTCAACAGTATCTGATAATTTAAAATTGAATAGCAACTCTCAAAAGGTATACAATAGAATAATTATTGTATAACAAAATCATACTTTGAAAGATTAATACACTTTAATATAATAAAATGGACTTGATCAATAATAACGAGAATTTGCTCGAAGTAAAGAGACAACTTATAAGCTCATATTAAGATAACGAGTAAGGTTAGGAAACTTGCCTCGTGCGTAGATTACACGTTAATTTATACACGTTCCTTGATTTAATCCTACATACCATTTACATTCACAATACCAGTCAATTATCACGTAACTAGTCGTCATACGCTCATTCTTTTTGTTTAAACTCAAATTATGACTATACTTAGTCAAATTACTACATTCATTGTCACAATTAACACTTCATGAACAATAAGCTAACTATGCATTCAATCATTAAATTCAAACATAAATGTGTTATTGACATGTTAAGAATTTATTTTAACACCTCATTATATGTCTAACATGTTTTCATGTTCATTAGGTTAAGTTACTAACACATTGCTAGACTTGAACATTTAAAAACTCATTTCTGGACCATTCTTCTAAGTGGCGCCATGCAAGCACCTTTATTAAACTTCGTTCTTGCCGGCATGCACTGGCATGACGACTTTATTTCTACATGGCAGATGGCGTTAAGGTGCTGAAAACTCAGTTCTGAATTTCCGATTCATGAAGAACACGAATCAAAGGAATTTGTCATTTCATGGTCATTAAATTCATCAAATTAAACATACTCAAAAACTAGAATTCATACATAATCATTACCCAACCTTTATAGAGCAATTTTAACCAATTAAAACACTTAATCACCGAATTAAAACATGTAATTTTACTGTTCTTGATGTTCTTGAAGGTTTTGAACAAAAATATAAAATTTAACACTACGGATTCGTTATAACACCAAATCCATCCATTCAAGTTTTGTTTTCTTCGTTTTAATATGCATAATTATATACGTGCGTGAATTTTATAGAACAATTTATGTTTGACATATTAAATATACGTATAAGGTCCATATGTCCATATTTCTATACTCTATAAATTTTGAAGCCATAACATACGTTATAATTATAATATTATGAAATTGATGATATGGAAAACTATAATATATAGTAATACATGCTATGCTAACATATCATCACATATATTCTCATAACAATACCATTTCCAAATTACAGAGAGTTTACAGAAACTTGAAAGCCAATTATTTTACAAAAACTTAAACAACGTAATTAAACTGGGTTGAAGAAATTACCCAGAGCGTAGATTAGTAGGAGATGAATTCCTTCTCAACTCCTATTCAATCACACACTCACAATCTCCCCAAAAATTATCAATTTTCTCTCTGAATTCTCAAAATCTCTCTCACTCTGCTTTTCCAGACTTAGCAGATAATAAGAAAAAGAAGAAGACGTATAATAAATGAAGTAACTGACGCGTTGTGGAGGTCAGTTACCCATCATGGGTTAACTGTTCCCAACCTCCACTAATGCCATGTTTAGCTAGCCTTAAAAGGCTTATATCCATTTAATTTAATAAAACCCTTATAATATAGTTTAATAATGTCACGTCCAATTACATAATAACTCAAAAATCTAGTTTAATTTAATTTAAATAAAATAAAATAATTTCTCATTACTTCACATAGTCACATAATTAAATTTCTCATTTATTAACTATGTCAAATTATTAAATCTCTAATTAATTATTAAATTAATTAAAATACTATTAGGCTTATTAAATATTTCTTTTACGACAATAAGCTCACATAATTACATACTTGAATAATAAAATTCTCCACATTAATTTAATAAATATAACACATATAATTAAATTAATCTACCACAATTTCATCAATTATTTATTTAATCTAATAATTAATTCATCAAAAAAATTATCAAATCCAATAAATATTAAATTAAATTACAAAGTCTCGGTTGTCACATGAGCTCAACTAGCCCAGTAAGAAATATTATGACTAAGATAATGCAGAATAAATTATCGTTAGCCTTCAATAGTGTTAAACTGATACAATATAACAAACATCAAGTTTAACTGCAGCGGAATAAGCAATCCATTAAAAGAGTCAAGTAGAGAATAAAATCTACTATCTTCTATGATTTTGAAAGGTTTTTCATCACTCTTATTGCTGAGACTCAGCTTAATAAATAAACCACATCATCCCTGCACTACGGCTAAGGATATTCATTAGTATCACAACCACAAATTATCCATGCACTACGGGCCAAGGATATTTGTGTTTTCATCAATGGTCATGATTATACCAACAACTTCCATCAATGCACTTCGGGCCAATGATGACTTTTACCACATCATTTTTAACATCACGGTCATGATTATACCGAATAATCCCTGGTCATAATCATACCAAGTCCATGTATACACTATAGGCCACAGATGAATTTCAACATAATATAAACATGAGAATGATGACAATGATATAAGAATTTAATAAAACAAGTTCAAGAATTAATTTATCTAGGAACCAATAACGTTCAAATTGTCAACATGATACTGCTTTGTGGGGTAAAATTCAAGAATGCTCAGAAGAATATTTCCATGAAAAGATACTAGATGAAGTGCAAATATCAAAGATATTCCACTAATTTCATGGAGTATAAAAGTCAAAACTTTAACCAACTAAGTATAATAAAGAATGGAATAACAAAAGAAATCACCAGGCATGCGATAAACCGCATAGACAGGTTATTCCAACAGAATAATAAATAACGGAACCAGGTCATGCGTAAACGCACAGACAGGATATTCCAATAGAATAATAAATAATGGAACCAGGTCATGCGTAAACGCACGCATGTGATATATTTCAACGAATAATAAATAATGGAACCATAATAAAAACACAGATGGATATTCTAATAGAATAATAAAGAAAATAACGAAGAATTTCACCATGATATTCTAATATTCCAACATAATAATAAAGAATGGAATAACGGAAGAATTTCACCATGTATGCGGTACTTGGCATGATGAGTTATTCAACATAATAATAAAGAATGGAATAACGAAAGAATTTCACCAAGTATAGGGTAGTTCATGTATACAGTTATTCCAATGAGAATAATAAAGAATGGAATAACGAAGAATTTCACCATGTATGCGGTACTTGGCATGACAAAGTTATTCCAACATAATAATAAAGAATGAAATAACGAAAGAATTTCACCAAGTATAGGGTAGCTGCAGATCTGAGTTATTCAACAGAATAATAAAAAGAATGGAATAACATAAGTTCTCTTCATGAATATAAAAGAAATAATACCCCTTACGAGTACAACAAATAATATCCCTTACCTTAGAAGAAACTGGATATAGGAGTAGTGAAGTAGTAGAATACTTTTCTTCTTTCTCTCTATAATTTCTCTCTCTAGAGTTTCAGTGAATTCGTAAGAAATAATGAAGGAATGAGCTTCTATTTATAGGAGAATGGACTGAATAATAACTAATTCATGAACGATCCAGATTGATTTACTTTTAAACGGACGGTCCATATTAATTTACTATGCAGTATTAATAAAATATTCTAATAAAACAAAATCTTTTAAATAAAATATAATATATTCTATTTATAATCTAATAAAATGAATAACTTTATAAAAGTATTCTATTTTATATAAAAATATTTTACTATCAAAAACTATATCACAGTACTTATGCAAACACTTATGCATAATAGAATATTATATATTCTATTTATAGTCTAATAAAACTAATGACTTTATAAAAGTATTCTGCTTTATATAAAAGATTTTACTATGCAAGTACTATGCAGTACTATGCAAACACTATGCATAATAGAATATTATATATTCTATTTATAGTCTAATAAAATGAATAACTTTATAAAAGTATTCTCATTTTATATAAAAAGATTTTACTATCTGCAAACACTATACGAGCACTATGCAAACACTATGCATAATAGAATATTATATATTCTATTTATAGTCTAATAAAATGAATAACTTTATAAAAGTATTCTGTTTTTTATAAAAAGTTTTCTGTTTTATTACATTTATAATAATAATAAAACAACACTTATCACCTTTATTATAATTCACAATATTAATCAACCAGGTTGTTCCCAGGAAAGAGGGGGCTTTCCAATAAGGATTTCTCCCTATTGGCGCGCAATTAGGTGACCAAACCTCTCATTGGTAGAACTTCTAGTCATCGTTAATATTGCAAATAATAATATTAATAACTTTGTTATCTCAATTATTGATTTAATAATATATAAAATATCGACAATAATTGAATCAAATAACGTGAGAGTGACTTCTCACGTAAGCATCAATAATCAAAACCGTGTGCTACTACTTAACCACACGTATTCTTTATCTTATTAACACCGGTGTTTCAACAACGATTAACAAAACTTCCATAGTTATTTTCATAAAATATTTTTGTCATTTTCTCAATCCTACAATAATTCTGTTGTGGGGTCCACTAATGATTGTACTGTCGTACGATATTCCCCGACAAAAAGAATATTATATAACAACTTGCGTACTTTAAAAAATTTATAAATATTACCCACAACTATAACATTATATCAAATCCACACCATAATATTCAAAAAAATATTTTGAGAAATTTAAATCTTTATTTATAAAATCTGGGGTCTCACACTTGATAATCACTTGATTAAGCTTTAACCTTCTTCTTGCTTCTTGAATTATCAAAGGCTAACTTGTTCTAGCTTTTGTAGCTTTTTCTCTCTAACCAATAAGCACCTTATAAGTTTTAAACTGTTGGATGAAATAAGCAACCAACAATTGAAATCTAAGCTTGCTATTTATAGGATTTCTAAAGATAGGGCATAAGGGTCATTAATCCAACCCACCTTCTTTCTATTCATTACCTAGGCATTAAGTTAACTTGGCCATCACACTTACTTAGCTCTTAAGTATACTTGCTTAGCACATAGCTTATCCTTTACTTGCTCATCAAATTAATTACTTGGCCATCACAACACTTAGCCGTTAAGTTACTTGGTCATCACATATAAGCACTTTGCTTGCTCATCACACATAAGCACTTTACTTAGTCTTTAAGTTACTTAACTTATCATTTGCTTAACCCTTAAGTCTACTTGTTCATCACACTAATTTCTTGGCCACCAAGATCACCCATGTGATCATAGGTTGCCCCATCGATCCTCCTAATCCATTAGATTCTTACTTTGGGCTTTAAAATCAATTAGCTTATCTCATATTTTGGGCTTACATTAAACAAACATTGGGCTTGTTCCTTAATTCATATTTGGGCCTTGTCAATTCCCATTGGACTTTACAATTTCCTGCATAATCTTACAAGTCCATTACATTTGGCATAAAGCCTTAGAACATATAATTTACGTATTAATCTCGTATTCTAACTCGTATACTTATTCATGTACATCATACCATCATTCATGCATACTTGTATAATACTTCGCATCATACTCGTATTCATTACTTCGTACAATACCTACGTATTATACGATCATTGATTTAATTCATTATACGCATTTAACTTCCTTCTTGGAAATCACTTTCCCTAACCGTTAGGTTTTTAAGTCCGCATGCAAAAAAATGTGTTTGCCATAACTGAAATATTATTAGATATTCCATCTCACCTCGATATTCTATCATTACGTATTTCTCGGAAGTTCAAAAATAATTCCCGAGCAGAAATATGTGAATTGTGTTTTTCAAAAAAAATATCGAAAAGCTTTTATTTTCATCTTGGAAATTCAAACACTTTAATTATAGCACGCAGCCAAAATACTACGACGTTCTGATATGTGTAAGTCATAGAATGACCTTCAAATAGCTTACTCCCATAACTAATTAATTAAATTCATTTAATCCACATAATCAAATAAAAATTTAATTCTCAAAAATCTAATTTTATTCTAGGGTGTTACAGTGTTAATGTGAGAAACATGTAATGAAAAGGTTAAAACAGAATAGTATCATGTGGTTAGTAACTCTAAAATATAAAATTAGTATGTTGTAAAATGATATGTTATGATTTAAGAAACTTCGTGAATAATGAATAAGTGTTATAAAATTACACTTGTGATTCTAAAATGTGTACGGTAAGGTGAAACTTTTACTAAAATAACAAGTTTAGCTAGAGGTGAGTGTTATTTTGGAATGTGGATGTTAGTATATCTAATAGATATTATAATTCTAATAAAATGTGTAGGCGATTGTGAGTTGTAAATTTATAGCTTACGTGTGAGGCAAGTTTCTAAACCTTACCTCTTTACATTGAGCAAGTTTATTACTCTAAACTTTGATTAAGCAAAATCTTTTATTCTTAATCCTTATTCGAGCAAGCTCTAATTCTAACGTTATCCAAGAAAGTTTTGTATTCTAATCATGATTGAGTTATTCTAACTTGTTTATAGTTAAACAAGTTTTCTTAAGTTCTATTCTTGTAAGATAAATGCAAATTCTTGAACTCAAAGCTCTAGGTGAATTATTCTATTTCATTTACTTAACACAATTTGAAATATTATTGTTATATTGATCAAGTTTTATTTTAAGCTTATTATTCCTTAGTATATGTTCATAAGTTAATTATTTTATCTCAAAAACATAGCCTTAGCATAATATTGTTCAAGCAATGTTTATTGTTTCATTCAATACTTATGTTTTAGTTACTTCCAAACATGAGTTTAATAAAAATTAGTTCATCTATGGTTATTCATTGTTCCATACTATGTTGTTAGTGATCAACTGTAGTGTTATCAAACTTCGTTGATTCAACTAATCCTTTAGTTGATGATAGTTAAACTCTAAATTACCCTTGAAGCTTATCCAAACCAAACTTTCTTTGGTGCGGACTTGTACTCTAAAACTGAGAAGAACAACCCTATTATAGGGGATACGTAATGCGTTTAGATGTTTGTGCACAATACATGGTACGAAGGGCTGAACCCCCTGAGTACGTGAAGTCCCTACAGTATAACCATTAAGGTTAGAGTTGAAAGATTACTTGTAACCGTGGACATAGTTCGTGGTCTTACGACCCTCAGATATAATTCATATTTTGATTTCAGTTTTTGGTTATTGTTGATGGAGTACCATTCAGTTTTGATGAGCCTATTCATTGGTAGTTATTATCCTCTTGTTGATTCATTGCTATATCTAGTGAGCATTTGTTTTGCTCACTCTTGCATAAATATAATTATTGCAGCTAAAGTTTAGAAAGTTGATGAACCTACGACTAGCAAAGGAAAAGGAAAAATGTGCAAGTGATGAAGGCTTGTAATTTCATTTATTATCATGATGTTGGATTTTATATTTATTGATGTGATGTAATTATTTTATTTCCGCACTTGATTGATGTTTAAGGTTAGACAACCTGGGAAGATTTTTTTTATATTAATGATGTAACCCTTTTAAAGGGAGGATTTCTAATTTAATTTTATTATGAATGGAAAGTGAACACCAGGTCTTGTGGGAATGAAGTACCTAGATTTGGGGGTGTCACAGGTTGGTATCAAAGCTTTAGGTTATGAACCTTAGGTGGGGAAAAGCCTTAGGAAGTAACCTTTGAAAAGATAGTGGTAATAAACTCTTATCGAGTTGTTAGGAAAGATATAATAAAACACTTATGTGTGCTTATGTGGTTGTAACCAATGTGCTCGTGAGTGTCGAGTAGTAATGATTAGTAATTAAAACTTAAAATTTTGTTGTCAGATGGCTAATGTAGAAGAATCTAGTCAGGCTAGGGTGGAAGGATCCCAAATGCCTAGAGAGGAGGAGCCTCGAGATATTCAGGTGGTTTGGGAACAACTACTGCCATAGAAACATCTCTGTTGGTCACAGTGGTTGAGCAGGAGGGTTTACCTAATGAGGATGATGAGATAGAGATGGACGAGGAAGACCCTGTTGAGCTGCCACAGTCAAATGAGGATGAGGAGGACGGGGAGGAAGAGATTCCACTAAACTCGATTACCACCCGTATGTACGACGAAGTATACGACCATAATGTGGAACTCCAGGATACCGTCGAGGAGTTGGAAGAGATAGTAGCTAAAGAACATATCGCAATGGTGCAGAAGGACAACGAGATTCAGAATCGAGATGAATATCTGAATAATGTCAAAGAGAAGTTGAACCACACTGAAGGAGAGAACGAGCAACTGACAGAGGAGATTGCAAAGCTGAAGAACAAATTAAAAGAAGAATCTTCTAAGAGAGCAAGAGCCGAAGACGCGTACAATAAAGCTTATCAATGAGCCGGGATAGCAGAGAGAGAGGAACAAGTAAAGAAGATCAAGATGGAAGAGATGAATAGTGTTTTATCCTATTCAGTTCAAGATGCTGCCATAATACATTTTAGATCGCCGAACAATGTTTCGTATTATGGAAGAGGAGCGTCGTAAGGCTATGCAGTATTTTAGTAGGTCATCATAAATGTAATTATTATGTGATTGAGAAATAAATAAGATGTAAATCTCGGGTGTGATATAACCCATGGGATATAATGGTTATGATGTTATCCTAAAACTTTTATTGTTCAGGAAAGTAATGTAAATAACAGGAATGCTATTGTTTTTGTTTTTCCTAAATTATGAATGAATAAAAGTTATTGTTTTATTCAAAGTGTTTATGATACGTGATAATCTTTTATAGTGTGCAAATTAAGCAGTAAATACTTAAAAGGTTGAATAGAATCTAATGAGTGTATTTTAACAGAAAATGCCTCCAAGATGTCAACCACAACAAAGAACCCCTAAGAATAATAAAAATGTTGAGGTTAATCCAGTTCAGCAGTTAGTGACGCTACTGACGGGAGCATTGCAGAATCAGCCACAAAATCAAGTTGCGACTTTTAAGGACTTCAAGGTGGTGGGGCCCCCAGAGTTCCATGGGTCTATGAATGTGGTTGACGCACAGACCTAGATCATGGAAATAGAGAAGGTGTTTGATGTTGCTAAGGTCGGTGAGAACCAGAAGACTGCTTTTGCAACATTCATGTTGAAAGCAGAGGCTAGTTATTGGTGGCAAACCAATGAAACTTGAGGAGGTTAAGGGGTAATGACTTGGGAAAGGTTCAAGGAAATATTCTTTGAAATATATTTTCCAGAAAGTTCAAAGAATCAGATGGAAGTCCAATTTTTAGAGCTAAAGCACGACACAATAACAGTGTTGGAGTATGCCACGAAATTCAACGAGTTAGCGAGGTTTGCGCCATATCAAGTGAATACGGATGAGCGCAAGGCAAGGAGGTTTGAGCAGGGACTGAAGCCCTGGTTGTACAACAGAGTGTCCCTGTTTTAGTTAAAGACGTTTGCAGCAGTGCTTGAGAAGGCAATTCTCGCTGAGAGTGGAGGCGAGGTTGTAACAAAGCACAACCAAGAGCAGAGAAAGAAGAAGAATAAGGGTGAAGCTAAGAATGATGGTGGTGGTAACGGTGGCAATGGTAACAATAATTTGAAAAGGAAGTGGAATGCAAATGTGAGAGCTAGAAATCAGCAAGGTAACCAGTAGAAGAAGAAAATTGACGCATGTGCTATATGCGGGAAGTTTCACACGAGTATGTGCTTAAGGGGGAAGCAGGAATGCTTTAACTGTGTCCTAGAGGGTCACATTGCCCCAAATTGCTATCAACCCAAGAAGAATACTTGCTACACCTACGGGTCGAAGGATCATTTTTCTCGCGAGTGTCCAAAGAAGAAATCTGATGAGGCAACTGGAAGCAAAGGAAGTGGCAGTGGAGGTACACTGACTATTGCTGGACCAACGTCATCAAATATGCCCACAGCCAGAACCTTCAACATGATGGTGCAGGACGCGGTACAATCAAAAGATGTCATGTTAGGTATTATCCCAATAAATGATATAAATGCATATGTATTATTTTATTCGGGTGCTACTTGCTCGTTTATATCTAATGAATTTGCTAAGAAGTTAGAAATACCTAGTGAAGAGTTAAATTTCCCTTTAAACATAGAAATTGCGAATAGGAAAGTAATTCTTGTTAGGTTCGTATACAAGAATTGTAGGGTGAACATTAAGGGGAATGTCATGATGGTAGATTTAATCCAGATAAAACTTGGAGAGTTTGATGTTATATTGCGAATGGATTGGTTATTCAATTATGGAGTGATAATTGATTGTCAAAAGAAATGTGTAAACCTTATGACTCCGTCAAAGGTAGTTTTCTTTGGTAGCAAATCGCCTAGACAAGCAAGGTGTCTGACAGTTATGCAGACCAAGAAGTTGTTGAGTTAGGGATGTGTAGGGTACCTAGCCTATATAGTCGATGCTCAAAAGAAGAAGGGTGTGAAACTGGAGGAAATACCAGTGGTTAGGGACTTTATAGACGCGTTTCCAGAAGATTTGCCAGGACTTCCACCTGACAGAGAAATTGAGTTCGTGATTGACTTAGCGCCAGGGACTGCTCCAATATCAAAGGCCCCGTACAAAATGGCTCCGGTAGAGATGAAGGAACTGATGGTGCAACTGCAAGAACTGTTAGATAAGAAGTATATTCAACCGAGCGTATCACCGTGGGGAGCGTCGGTGTTATTCATGAAGAAGAAGGATGGGTCAATGTGTCTTTGCATTGATTATAGGGAATTAAACAAAGTCACTATTTAAAAAAATATCCATTGCCAAGAATAGATCACTTGTTTGATCAATTGAAGGGTGCTAGATATTTCTTGAAAATAGATTTGAGAAGTGGGTATCACCAACTGAAAGTAAGAAAGGAGGATGTACTGAAGACGGCTTTCAGAACTCGGTATGGACACTACGAGTTTCTGGTAATGTCTTTTAGTTTGACAAACGCCTCTGCAGCGTTCATGGATTTGATGAACAGGGTGTTTAAAACATTTTTAGACAAGTTTGTGGTGGTATTTATCGATGATATTCTGGTGTACTCTAAATTTCAAGAAGAACATGTGGAACACTTATGTTTGACACTGGAGACGTTAAGAAAAGAAAAGTTGTACGCGAAATTCTCTAAATGTGAATTTTGGCTAGAACATGTACAATTTCTTGGGCATGTAATTGATAAGGATGGAATTTCAGTGGATCCATCAAAAGTCGAAGCTGTGATAAATTGGGAACAACCAAGAACTCCCTCAGACGTGAGAAATTTCTTAGGATTGATAGGGTATTATAGACGGTTTATTCAAGATTTTTCCAAGATTGCCATTCCGTTGACAAATTTGACCAGCAAATCTGTAAAATTTGTTTGGACGGAAAAATGTGAGGAAAGTTTTATGGAATTGAAGAAGAGGCTCAGTGTGGCACCTGTCTTGTCATTACCAGATAATACAGGAAATTTTGTGGTGTATAGTGATGCTTCACAGAAAGGATTGGGTTGTGTCCTTATGTAGAACGGCAAAGTCATTGTGTATGCATCTAGGCGTTTGAAAAACTACGGGAAAGGGTATCCGACTCATGATTCAGAGTTGGTAGAAGTAGTGTTTGCGCTAAAACTATGGAGACATTATCTCTATGGAGAAAAATGTGAGATCTACATAGACCATAAGAGTCTGAAGTATGTTTTCACACAGAAGGACCTAAACATATGTCAAAGAAGATGGATGGAATTGATAAAAGATTATGATTGTGAAATCTTTTATCATCCGGGCAAAGCTAATGTGGTTGCAGATGCCTTGAGTAGGAAAGGCCGAGAAAAGTTGATGTTGTTAACCGATAAAGAGGAGCTCATTTCAGCGATGGCAAGGCTAGAGTTGGAAATCAAATTTCCAAAAGAAGCTGACGAAAGATTGTACTAGATGGAAGTTAGTCCAACATTGGTGGACAAGTTGAAGAGCGCTCAACTACAGGATGAAGAATGCAGTTAAATAAAAGAAAGTGTGGTCGAGGGTAAAGAGGTGAAGTATAAGCTTAATACTGAGGGAATGCTAAGATTCGAAGGATGAATTTGGGTTCCAGCAGTGCAGGATATTAAAGAAGAAATCTTGATAGAAGCTCATAGATTAAGATATTCGATTCATCTGGGAAGTAAAAAGATGTATCAAGATTTGCGGCGACATTTTTGGTGGCCAAATATGAAAAGAGACGTTACAGAATGCGTTACAAAGTGTTTGACATGTCAGAGAGTGAAGGCTGAGCATCAAAGGCCAAACGGATTACTTCAACCGTTGGAAATACCGGAATGGAAATGGGAGCATATCATAATGGATTTTGTGGTAGGTCTTCCAACAGCTCAGAAAGGATACGATACGATATGGGTGATAGTTGATAGATTAACAAAATTAGAACACTTGTTGCTAATAAAGATTAAATTTAATCTTGATCAGCTGGCAAAACTATATGTCAAAGAGATCGTATCGAGAGATGGAGTTCCAGTGTCAATAGTATCAGATAGAGATTCGAGGTTCACATCAAATTTCTGGAAGAGACTACAGGAATGCATGGGAACAGAACTGAATATGAGTACAGCATATCATCCACAAACAGATGGTCAAAGCGAACGAACAATCCAGACGTTAGAAGATATGCCTAGAGCATGCATCATGGATTTTAAAGGAAACTGGGATGATCATTTAGCGTTGGTGGAATTGACATACAACAACAGTTACCACGCAAGAATTGGCATGCCGCCATACGAGGCATTATACGGCAAGAAATGCAGAACTCCACTATGCTGGGATGAAGTTGGTGAACGTCAACTGTTAGGACCAGAATCGCATACAATGAGACCAATGAAGTTATCAAACCCATCGAGCAAAGATTGGTAGTCATTTGAAGATGAGATGGAAGAGTATCTTTGATCAACATGGGCAGAATCGCGAATTTGAAGCAGGAAATTTTGTTTTCCTAAAAGTTTCACCTTGGAAGGGAAAAATTCATTTTGGCAAGAAAGGAAAGATAAGCCCAAGGTTTATTGGACCTTTCAAGATACTACAAAGAGTGGGAGAAGTAGCTTATGAGGTAGCTTTACCACCATAATTAGAACATGTTCATAACATTTTTCATGTTTCGGTATTGTGACCGTATAAACCCGATTATAAACACGTAATGGAGTATGAACTATTGCAATTCAATAAAGATTTGTCTTATGAAGAGGTTCTTATCCAGATAGTCGACAGGAAAGAACAAGTGCTCAGGAATAAGGCGATACCTTCTGTGAAGGTGATATGGAGAAACCACAATGTCGAAGAGGCTATGTGAGAACTCGAAGCTGAAATAATGAAGAATTACCATAAGTTATTTATTTAGTCAGTGTCTTCGATTCTGGGGACAGAATCTTTGTAAGGAGGGAAGAATGTGATGATTTGATTGTTTAAGTTGTGATTCTGGGGACAAAATCTTTGTAAGGAGGGAATGATGTAACAATCCAAGATTTTATTATTTGTAATTTAAAATATTTATTAAATAAAATAAATATTTTATTGATGTGGTTATTATTAGTAAATATTTATGAATTAAATTTATTAGCTAATATTCTAAATTAATTTAATTTATAATTTAAAGAGTTATAATATAACATGAGATGTTATATTGTTATTTTAATTTAATAATTTAAAATGGTATGTTAAATTATTAAATAAAATTATAATGATATTATAATTTTGTGATATTTGTTTAAGTGGAAAATTTATTTAAAATATGGTATGTGTAATTAAATTATTTGTTTAATGTTGGATATGAAAATCCAATATGGAAATCCAAATAAATAATATGTGATTATAAATTATAAATTGAATTGTTTATTAAAATAAATTAAAGGAGTTAAATTTAGTTGTTGCCAAACAAGGCTTAAAGATATTAAGTCTTTAATTTTTAAAGAGTTTTGCCAAACAAAGCCTTATGGCTTTTGGATTTTTTAAAATTTGAATTTTATTATAACAAATAAAATAAATCAAATAATAAATAGAATATATTTATAACTTATACGTTTATTTTGTAACTGATACAATAAGTATGCGTATTATTATGGCTTATCAGTTTGGCTTGACTATCAGTTTGGTTTTACGCATAAACTTAGTTGCTAAGCCTAAGAAGAATACTGAGAATTATAGAGAAGCATAAGAGAGTTTGAGAGAATTGAGAGAAAGTCTGTGATTTCAAAGCAATATCAGTGGTGTTAGCAAGGATTAGCAAGCAATTTGAAGGTATTTTTTTACATAACCTTAATATTATATATATATACCTATATCTGTTTCACAGCATAATTTATATGTTCTATGAATTCAAAATTTTAAATTGATGATTATACAACTGATTACTTGTGATTGTATGTGTTTGTGATGATTAGTGTTTGGGTTTAAACAAGGAATTGTATGTTAATTTTGTTTAAAAAATAGGAAAAGTAATCAATGTATATATTTTTCATATGGCTTGTGAAGGTACCAATTTTGGTGGTTAATTTGTATGTTAATCTATAAATTGAGTCTTGATTATGCTAGTCCATTAAGAAACGAAGAGAACGTAGTTTGAACGAAGTAATTCGGACAAGAATTGTGATCACAGTGATGATATTTGTAAGGAATGTCAAAAATGGTGTTTTTATATGAAAACATGAAATCTAAGAATTTAAATTAGTTGAAGTTGTTGTTTAATTGTGTTAAATGGTTGAATATTTAAGGAATTATGTTTGTGTTAGTTCTGTACCAATTACATATGCTTAATTTACTATTTTGTGTGTGAAAATCGTGTTAGTTGGCTTAAGAATAGTGTCAAAATCACGTTCTGCAAAACTGGAACTGGTGCCTAGCGCGGGCGCGCAGGAATCTAAGGCAAAATTGGCTCGGCCAGACCAAGTGAAGTCCGTTATTTCTGCAGACTTTGAAACCTTAATGTAACCTAGTTTAATGATGTGTTAATGTGAGAAACATGTAATGAAAAGGTTAAAACAGAATAGTATCATGTGGTTAGTAACTCTAAAATGTAAAATTAGTATGTTGTAAAATGATATGTTATGATTTAAGAAACTTCGTGAATAATGAATAAGTGTTATGAAATTACACTTATGATTCTAAAATGTGTATGGTAAGGTGAGACTTGTACTAAATTAACAAGTTTAGCTAGAGGTGAGTGTTATTTTGGAATGTGGATATTAGTATATCTAATAGATATTGTAATTCTAATAAAATGTGTACGTGATCGTGAGTTGTAAATTTATAGCTAACGCGCGAGGCAAGTTTCTAAACCTTACCTCTTTACATTGAGACAGTTTATTACTCTAAACTTTGATTAAGCAAAATCTTTTATTCTTATTCTTTATTCGAGCAAGATCTAATTCTAACGTTATCCAAGTAAGTTTTGTATTCTAATCATGATTGAGTTATTCTAACTTTTTTATAGTTAAGCAATTTTTCTTAAGTTCTATTCTTGTAAGATAAATGCAAATTCTTGAACTCAAAGCTATAGGTGAATTATTCTATTTCATTTACTTAACACAATTTGAAATATTATTGTTATATTGAGCAAGTTTCATTTTAAGTTTGTTATTCCTTAGTACATGTTCATAAGTTAATTATTTTATCTCAAAAACATAGCCTTAGCTTAATATTGTTCAAGCAATGTTTATTGTTTCATTCAATACTTATGTTTTAGTTACTTCCAAACATGAGTTTAATAAAAATTAGTTCATCTATGGTTATTCATTGTTCCATACTATGTTGTTAGTGATCAATTGTAGTGTTATCAAACTTTGTTGATTCAACTAATCCTTTAGTTGATGATCGTTAAACTCTAAATTACCCTTGAAGCTTATCCAAACCAAACTTTATTTGGTGCGGACTTGTGCTCTAAAATTGAGAAGAACAACCCTATTATAGGGGATACGCAATGCGTTTAGATGTTTGTGCATAATACATGGTACGCAGGGTTGATCCCCCTAAGTACGTGAAGTCCCTATAGTATAACAGTTAAGGTTAGAGTTGAAAGATTACTTGTAACCGTGGATATAGTTCATGGTCTTATGACCCTCAGATATAATTCATATTTTGATTTCAATTTATGGTTATTGTTGATGGAGTACCATTCAGTTTTGATGAGCCTATTCATTGGCAGTTATTATCCTCTTGTTGATTCATTGCTATATCTAGTGAGCATTTATTTTGCTCACTCTTGCATAAATATAATTATTTCAGCTATAGTTGAGAAAGTCGATGAACCTACGACTAGCAAAGGAAAGGGAAAAATGTGCAAGTGATGAAGGCTTGTAATTTCATTTATTGTCATGATGTTGGATTTTATATTTAACGATGTGATGTAATTATTTTATTTCCACACTTGATTGATGTTTAAGGTTAGACAACCTGGGAAGATTTTTTTATTATTAATGATGTAACCCTTTTAAAGGGAGGATTTTTGATTTAATTTTATTATGAATGGAAAGTAAACACCAAGTCTTGTGGGAATGAAGTACCTAGATTTGGGGGTGTCACATGAAGACTGAAGTGGAAAAGCAGAAAGATGACTTGAAGGAGAAGTCAGCTAAGCGTGCGAGAGCAGAAGATGCTTGGATGAAGGCTACTCAGCGTGCAGATCGTGCTAAAGCTAAGGTCCAGACGAAGAAGGCCAAAATGAATGAAATGGATTTTGCCTTTCATTCTTCAATTGATAGGGCCTAGGATCAAGTCTTTTATTACCCGCCTCAATTTGAAGACATATCGTGGTACATGATGGATCGTAAGACGGCATATCATATTATGGAGGAAGAGCGTAGGGAAACCTCTCGACGTCTTAATATGCCAAGATAGGAATAATAATAATAATAATAATAATAATAATAATAATATGTGATTAAATATGTGAATAAATAAATTGTAAATCCCTTATTTTGAGATAAATAAAGGGGTAGTGTGAGTATGTAATCCTAAAACTTATCTAGTTCAGGGAAGTGGATGTTGGTAGAAGAGATGTTATCCTTATTATGTTTGAAAAGTTACGAATGAATAAAAAATATCAAAGTTTAAGGGAATGTTATGTGTTATAACTTTAATCTTAGAATGTTTAAGTAATGAACTAATGAGCGTATATTTTAATAGAAAATTCCTCCTAGAAGAAGACAACTATGCCAACAACCACCTTCTGAGGGGTCTTGTGACACCCCCAAAATAGGTATACATCACTCATCTTGGGTCACCAAATACATGGTACTGAATACAAATACAAACTTAATTATACAACATGAGCTGAGAGTTTTTACATGAATATTGTCTCATAGATAATATCCAAACTCAAATTCAATCCTCATTACATTTCTTATCACACTAAATAGTGAGGACTGCTAAAACAACCATCTCGGACCACCACTCCGTTCCCCGACTAGTCCCGGCTACGTTCTCATTTCATGAAGAGAACAATGAAAGCAAAAGGGTGAGCTCAACTAGCCCAATAAGAAATATTATGACTAAGATAATGCAGAATAAATTATCATTAGCCTTTAACAGAGTTAAACTAATAAAATACAATAAACATCATGTTTGACTGTAGCAGAACAAGCAATACATTAGAAGAGTTAAGTAGAGCATGATATCTACTATCTTATATGATTTAAAAAGTTTATCATCAATTTTATAGCTGAGACTCAGCTTGATAAATAATTCACGTCACTGAATAATCCATGCACTACGGGCCAATGATATTCATTAGTATCACAACCACAAATTTTCCATGCACTACGGGCCAAGGATATTCGTGTTTTCACCAATGGTCATGATCATACCAACAACTGTCCATTAATGCACTACGGGCCAATCAGGACTTTTATCATTTTGTAACATTACGGGTCATGATTATACCAAATGATCCTTAGTCATAATCATATCAATCAACAGTCCATCTATGCACGTAAGCCACAAATGACTTTCATCACAATATAAGTATGAAAATGATGACAATGATATAAGAATTCTATTAAAAGAAAGCACAGGATAAATTTTTAAAGATTTATAATTTAATTTATCTATAATTCAATAATGTCCAAATGATCAATATGATATTGCTTTGTGGAGTAAAATTCAAGAATAATATTGTATTAAAAATGATTTGGACAACAAAGAAATCAATTTTTTTGTCATGAATAGTACCCCGAGTGAATAGTAACTGAGCGAATAGTACCCCATGAATAGTACTTTGTGAATAGTACCCGAGAATAGTACTTTGTGAATAATACTCGTGAATAGTACTTTGTGAATAGTACCCTATGAATAGTACTTTGTGAATAGTACCCCATGAATAGTATTACTGTATGAAAAGATCAATAATTATCAAGAATGCTCGGAATAATATTTCCAAAAAAAGATATTGGATGAAACACAAATATCAAGGATATTCTACTAATTTCACGGAGTATATAAGTAATATGTTAACAGAATGAGTGTAGAATTAAGAATATAAAACAAAATAATATTACTCACATACTATAGAGTATGGAAGAAAATATTATTTCTCATGAATAATGAACAAAAATAATATCCCTTATCTTAGAAGAAGAATGGATACTAGAATAGTGAAGTAGCAGACTACTCTTCTTCTATCTCTTTATAGCTTCTATCTCTATAATTGCTCTTGTGAGTCTTAATGAGTTGGTGAGAATGAAAGAAGAATGAGCTTTTATTTATAGGAAAACATAGTTTCGATAATTGCAGACTTTTGGGCTCGATTTATTACAGTATAGTACCTTCATATTTTCCTCTATTTTTAATTTAGTCCTACAAGTGTTATCAAACTTGCACCACCTCCCCTAATAGTACATCATGTGAATTAATAATTCCATTCATGTGAACAAATAGTTATATGAATGTGAACTAATAGCAATTAATTACTCATTTATCCGATTAATTACCCGATTGGTCAATTTAACCTCAAGAAATCAATTATTATCAAAATAAATAACGATTTCTACTAACACTAATAATCCCAACACAATGGAAATATCAATTTTATATTTAATCAACACGAACTTATTTATCATTAATATTATAACTCACAATATTTAACAACCAGATCATTCCCAAGAAAGAGGGGGCTTTCTGATAACGATTTCTCCCTATTGGCGCGCAATTAGGTGACCAAACCCCTTTCCTCGACAGAACTTTCTAGACATCGTCAATATTGCAAATAATAATATTAATAACTTTTTTGTCTAAATTATTGATTTAAAAATATAAAATATTATTCAGATGATACTGTGACAATAATTGAATCAATAATATGAGAGATATTATTCAGCAATTACTGTAGCAATAATTGAGTAAAACTGAGTGACTCTTACGTAAGCATCAATAATCAATATTGTGTGCTATTATGCAAGCACGAGTATTACTTTACTTTTACCACCGGGTATTTAAATAGTTTAACGGTAAAACTTTCGTCTTTATTTTTATAAAAAGACATTTCTATCATTTTCTAACTTCGATAATACTTCCGTTCTGGGATCCACCAATGAATTTGCCATCGTACGAATATTCCTTGTTAAAATGAATATTCCCCGACCAATTGAATATTTTATAATAATTTGCTTACTTTGCAAAATTTGTAAATATTATCCATAACTATAACATTATATCAAATCCACACCATAATATTCAAAAATATATTTCGAGAAAAAAATAATCTTTATTCATAAAAGTTGGGGTCTTACAACCTCCCCTTCTTATGAAATTTTGTCCAAGAAATTAGGGTACGTACCTGGTATGTCAAAGATGTGACGCCCCCAAAATAGGTATACATCACCTATTCTGAGTTGTCAATACATGGTACAGAAACAACTACAACTTTATTATTACAACAGTAAAACTGTGAGTTTGAATACAAATATTATCTTCTAGACAATATCTATACTCAAATAAATCCTCATCATATTTATTGATACATTATTTTACAAAAATGGTGAGGACTACTAAACAATCCTTTCTAAAACCTTCATTCCATACTCCGACTCGCACTACGCTATATTCTCGCCTCCTCGAGAAGAAAAATGGAACAAAAGGAAAAGGGTGAGCTCAACTAGCCCAAAGAAGAATATTATGACTAAGATAATATACAACAAATTACCGTTATTCTTCAACAGGGAAAAATCTAATAGAATACAATAGATAACAAATTTTAAATCAATATTCGCAAATGAAATAATAATTCATTAGAAGAGTTAAGTAGAGAATGCAAACTACTATCTTCTATGTATGAATTTAAAAGTTCATCGCTCTATCTTTTATCCCCGTAACATCAATCAATATACATCCGAATCAAATATTCATCTTTTACACTCAGCCAAAGATATTTCATCGATTGGTCATGTTCATCTAAACACTGCTCATCTTTGCACTACTACCAAAGATATTCTTCGAAATCATTCATCTTTTGCACTACTGTGCCAAAGATATTCAATAATATCATCATTTAAGACCGAGGATGATGAAAATATTTTTAAAGAAACGAATCCAAAGAAACAAAATGACAAGGATTAAGGATTAAGGATTCGTACTTTGTTTTATCCATGTTCAAAAATACCTCAAAAATAATCATAGTGGTGTAAAATTCAAGAATGATCAAAACATGGATACAATCAAAGCTAGTATCCGTAATAGATATTTTGGACAAAAAGAAGAAATTTTATTTTTCTATGAATAGTGGTCAGATATCGTGAATAGTCTTGTGATACGTGAATAAGTAACTCAAACACCAAAAGATAGAAATTTCCCAAAAAACATCTTCACGCTTCATGAATAGTACTTTCGTGAATAGTAATCTTGTGAATAGTAATTCATGAATAGTAACTCGTGAATAGTAACTCATGAATAAGTAACCCCGACATGGAAAAGTTCCAAATTTGATAAAAAGTTTCAACCAATATTTCAGCATAATGATATTGAAGAAATAATATCATTTGAGAAGAAAATAACATCCCTTACCTCGAAAGATTAGTACTTCTAGCTGGAATACCGGGTATAGTCTTTGAAGGAACTTGCACCGCTAAACAATACTCAAAGTATACTCACAAGAATACGCTCAATATATCGAGAGAAATATAAGAGAAACTTCGCTTTACGTGTGTTTTTTCAATTCTAACCTAAGCACCCTATTTATAGGAAAATGCTTAGAACACCAAAGCGTAAAATTGAATATAATATTAATATATTTTTCACATTTTCTTTAGCCCACCTTAGACAACTGATCTCATTATTTGAATCACATGTGAGGCCAACTTAGTTACAAAAACGTTTTTCTCAAAATAATTAACTAAAACTCCCAAAAATTAATTATTTCTAACTTCTAACTTCAATAATTCATAATAAATAGCCCTTTCATCAGAAAATTTGAATCTTGCGAGTTTTTATAGGAAATTCAATTCTCTACAACTTTGCACAAGAAAGTTTTTCCAAATTCCAAATAGAAATTGACCGAAATCCACAAACGGGCGATTTTACAGGCTATAATCAAATTTCGGTCAATAATTGTGTCCACCAACACACAAATCACGTGTTAAACATTTAATGCCACAAAAATACTCTTCCTCCTCGTATACTCATATATCCCACATTCGTTGTAAAAATATCACCATTATTATATTATTAAAATATAATAATATATTTAAATAAATTATTTTATCAGAAAAAGATAAAATTTCAATTTTCAACAATTGTCACATTAAAATTTTTCTCCATCTATATCCACATAAAATTAATATTTTCCTCATCATATGAATCAATAATTAATTATTCACAAATAATATTACGTAATCACAATATTGACAACCAGCGGCTCTAGGAAAGAGGGGCTTTCCAATAAGAATTTCTTCTTCTTCGCACGCAATTATTAGGTGACCAAACCTTTCCTTAGATGTAACTTTCTAGACATTGCTAATAATGTTATCTAATAATATTATTCGAGATAATATGAATTATTGCTTCGATAATGAAAAATATTGTGTAATGACAATTATTGAAACAATGAAGAATATAAAATATCAACGCAAAGAATTATTAACTCAATAAAATATTTGAATAAGAATTACATCGTAACCATTATTGAGTAGTGCCTTCTTACATAAGAATCAATAATTGGTGCAATACCGTGTGCCACTGTGTTTTAACCACCAAGTATTTTAACAAAGTGTTAATTCTCGGTAACAACTACGCCGTTATTTTTAAACAACTTATATTTGTCGCTTTCTTCATCCAATCGCTTTTCACATGGGGCCCACATGGTTTGGCATATACGTGGCATTTAATATTCCCCGACAAAGATTTAATATTCTCGACAACAACAATGAATATTTTATAACCACTTGCTTATTTTGAAATATTTATGTATTTTACCCCTAACTATCCACATTAATCAAATCAACCCTTACTATTTCAAAATAATAAATAGAGAAAATTAAATTTCATTAATAATAAGTTGGGGTCTTACAAAAGAGGTGAGGATACCTTGACTTCATTTCAGATTCTAACTCCCAGGTCATTTCCTCAACATCGTGGTTTCTCCACAAAACTTTGACTTGAGGTATAACCTTAGAGCGTAGAATAGGATCCTTCTTATCCAATATTTTAACAGGTACCTCTTCATACGTTAAATCTTTCATTTTCTCGTCCGGTTCTAATTCAATAATGTAGTTCAGGTTTTTCATATATTTAAGTAACATGGATATGTGAAAAATGTTATGAACACGAGTCATACTTGGCGGTAAGGTGAGTCTATAGGCCATAGTTCTTACTCGATTGAGGATTTCAAATGGGCTAATGAATCAAGGATTGAGCTTTCCTCTCTTTCCAAATCTTATAACTCCTTTCCATGGAGCAACACATAACAATACATGCTCTCCAACATTGAATTCTACGTCCTTTCAATGAAGATCAACATAACTCTTTTGCCGATCTTGTGAGGTCTTTACACGTTGTCGGATCATTTAAATCTTTTCCGTTGTCATGCGTACCAATTCTGGTCCCAACAACATTGTTTAACCTACCTCATTCCAGTATACTGGAGAACGACACTTGTGTCCATTCAACGCCTCGAATGGAGCCATGCTAATACTTGCTTGATAACTGTTGTTGTAGGAAAACTCCACCAATGGCAAGAACTTGTCCCAACTACCTTTGAAGTCAAGGACACAGAGTCTTAATAGATCTTCAAGAGTTTGAATAGTCCTCTCTAACTACCCGTCCGTTTGAGGATGATATGCCAAACTAAATCATAAATCCGTGCGCAAAGCTTTTTGCAAACTAACCCAAAAATAAGAAGTGAATCTTGGGTCTCGATCAGAAATTATGGATACTGGCATACCATACAGTCTTATAATCTCATTTATGTATATACGAGTAAGACGTTCAAGTGAATAAGTTTCTCGTATAGGTAAGAAATTAACAGACTTGGTCAATCTATCAATAATGACCCAAATCGCATCTATGCCTTGACAAACCTTGGGAAGACCAGTAATGAAGTCCATGGTAATGTGTTCCCACATCTATTCTAGAATTTCAAGTTGTTGCAATGGACCTTTTGGCACTTGATGCTCCGCCTTGACTCGTTAACACGTTAAACAACTTGAGATAAACTTTGCGATCTCTTTTTTCATATTGCTCCACCAAAATGTATGTCAAAGATCATGATACATTTTGGTACTCCCAAGTTGGATTGCAAATGGTGTGTTATGCGCTTCTATCATGATCTTATACTTTAAATTAAGGTCGTTAGGAACACAAAGTCTGGAGTTGACTCGAAGTATTCCTTCTTCATCAATTCTTTCTTCTGGGACAGTACCTTCTTGTACTTTCTTTCTCATACGCATTAGCTCCAGGTCTGTAGCTTGAGCCACTTTAACTTTATCGATTAAAGTCGGTTCTACTCGTATATTTTCCATCATCACGTGGGTCTCTGGAGTCTTTAACTCTATCTCCATTATTTGTAAGTCATACAAAATGGGCCTTTGCATTGACAATATCGCACCCGTACCCGCATATAATCCTCTACTCAATACGTCAGCTACTACGTTCGCTTTTCCAGGATGGTATTGAATGGTATAATTGTAATCTTTTAACAGCTCAAGCCAACGTCGTTGTCGCATGTTGAGTTCCTTTTGGGCGAAGAAATATTTGAGGCTTTTATGATCCGTATAGATCTCCACTTTCTCCCCATACATGTAATGCCTCCAGATTTTAAGTGCGAAAACGATAGCTGCAAACTCTAGATCATGAGTAGGATAATTCCTCTCGTATTTTTTAAGTTGTCGTGAGGCATAGGCTATGACTTTCCCATGTTGCATGAGAACACATCCTAACCCTCTGCCTGAAGCATCGCTGTAGATGACAAATCCCTCCGAACTAGATGGTATTGTCAGAACATGTGCTGAAATGAGCCTCCTCTTGAGTTATTGATACATCTTCTCACATTCCTCGTTCCAACCGAATTTTGTATCTTTTCGAGTTAGCTATGTTAATGGAGTAGCGATTCTAGAAAATCCTTCAACGAATCTTCGATAATAACCAGCTAAGCCCAAAAAGGTACGTATGTCGGTCACTGACTTAGGTTGCTCCTAGCTTTAAATTGCTTCAATTTTTGTCGGGTCAACAGATATTCTGTGATTAGATATCACAGGCCCAAGGAATGCTACTTCCTCAAGCCAGAACTTGCATTTCTTCAACTTGGCATATAGCTTGTTTTTAAGAAGATTTTGGAGTATCAGCCTCAAGTGTTGCTCATGATCTTCACGGCTTTTGGAGTATATAAGGATATCATCAATAAAGAACACCACAAAATGATCTAAATATTCCTGAAGACTCAGTTCATCATATCCATGAAGGCAGCAGGAGCATTAGTCAATCCAAAAAAATTGACTAGGAATTCGTAATGCCAATACTGAGTTCTGAAAGTAGTCTTTGGAATGTCATCGATTTTAATCTTTAACTAATGATATCTGGAATGAAGATCGATCTTTGAAAAGAATTTGGCGCCTTACAATTGGTCAAAAAGATCATCAATGCGAGGCAACAGGTACCTATTTTTGATGGTGACATGGTTTAACTCCCGATAGTCAAAACAAAGTCACATACTTCCATCTTTCTTCTTCAGAAATAGAACAGGAGCACCCCAAGGAGACGTACTAAGACGAATGAACTGATGTCTAACAATTCCTGTAGTTGGGTTTTTTAACTCCTGAAGTTCAATATGGAGCAATTCGATATGGGGCTTTGGAAATGGGTTTTGTACTAGGTTTAAGGTCAATACCAAACTTGATTTCACGTTACGGGGCTAGGCCAGGAAGTTCTTCGGGGAATACGTCAGGAAATTTATTAACAATAGAAATATCATTCAAATCTGACGTATTTTTATTTAAATCCGTGACATGGGCTAAGAAAGCTTAACATCCATTTTTCACTAAACGAATAGCTTTATGGCTTGATATGACTTTAGTGGTTTGGTTGCTTGAATTTTCATAATAGGTTGGTTAGGAATATGAAAACTAACAAACTTATGAAAATAATCAATTTTGGCATGATGAGTAGTTAACCAATCAATCCCTAAAATCACATCAAATGCAAGTATTTTCAAAGAGATGAGATCAACAGGTAACGTGCGGTTACCGAATTGAATCAAATAAGACTTATAAACAATGGATGTAATGAAGGTTTCTCCCAACAGAGTTTCAACAGATAAGTCAAAGTCTAATTTCTCCGGAGTTAAATTTAAATGTTGAGCGCAAGTAGGAGAAATAAAAGATTGGGTAGAACCGGTATCAAATAAGGTATAGACTTCGCTAGAGTTTATGATTAGCTTACCTATGATGACTTCGTTCGGGTTCCTCGCTTTTTGGGAGGTTACGACAAACGCTCTCCCTTGAACTACCGGCTTTGACTTCTCTGGGACGGCATTTGGTTTCACCATCCCAACTAGACTTGTCTTCACTACACGATAAAATCGAGCTAGATGAATTTATGTTCCGCAATTGTAACACGCTTTGGACTGCATCGTGTAGTTTGGATTGATGTGTCCCTCCCTTCCGCATTTGAAGCATATGATCGGTGGTCGTTCTCCTTCTTTATCAGCGGGTGTTGGTGCGGACGTCTTTCCATCATTGTTAAATCTTCTGTTCTTGAAATTTCCACTCCTATTGTATTGGCCATGATTACCACCGAAGTGGTTACCATTTTTGGCATATTGATTCCCCCCCACGTTTGTTGTCACTGCTTCGATGACTGCTACCACTGGTATTATCATTTTTTGGCTGCTCTCTCTTGGTTGGGTTGACTCATTATTGTTCTCCAATAACTGAGCCATATTCACAACATCTAAATACAAGCAAAGTTTGTGAGAAATGAGGTATTGACGTTTCTCGTGTTTCAAACCTCTTAGAAACATTTGTATCATTCTCTTCTCATTATCAACCTAGTGCGACAAAACCGAGACAACTCAGAAAAAACATAGCTTCGTACTGCGACACAGTCATATTATTTTGCTCTAGCTTGATGAACTCTACCTCCTTCATGTGACAAATATTTTCGGGAAAGTACTTGTCATTGAACAGTTCTTGGAACTTCTCCCAAGACATCTTTAGGGCGGCAGGTTGAGTACGCTTTACAGATTCCCACCAGTAATCTGCCTCTCCTCACAATATGAAGGTGGCGAAGGGAACCTTTTGCTCCTCAGAGCATCCCAAGACTTCGAATATCTTGGTGATCTGCTTTATCCACGTCTTTGCCTTAAGTGGTTCTTGTTTTCCCCAAAACATCGATGGTCCCAACTCCTTGATTTGCTTAGCGGTGACCATATATGGGTTTCCAGTGTTTCCACCTATATTTTGATTAGGAGCCACTCTCGTCTGATGTTGTATGAATTGCGTAAAGCCTCTGAACATCTCATCATTCATTATTTGATCGGTGTTGTTGTTTACCTGAGGATTATTGTCTTCTTGTTGCACATTATCCTGGGTATTGATCGTTGGTGACTCAACGGTCTCATGTGCTTCGTTGCTGATCTCAACATTTTCAGATGCCATTTTCAAACACTGCCACTAAACAAGGGTTAATTGACATGCGACATACTATCCCTATATTATGACCGACTTATTAAATAACAAATAAACTTAGGTAGGTCATACTAGCGAAGGAATTACCCATCTCTCCCCTCCTAGTTCTAGTCTCACATCTTAGCCAGGGATTATATCCCTAAGCTTTGATACCAACTGTGACGCCCCCAAAATAGGTGTACATCACCCATCTTGGGTCGCCAAAAATATGGTACTAAATATAAATACAAACTTAATTATACAACATGAGTTGAGAGTTTTTACACGAATATTGTCTCATAGACAATATCCAAACTCAAATTCAATCCTCATTACATTTATTATCACACTAAATAGTGAGGACTGCTAAAACAACCATCTCGGACCATCACTCCGTTCCCTGACTAGTCCCGGCTACATTCTCATTTCCTGAAGAGAACAATGAAAGCAAAAGGGTGAGATCAACTAGCCCAGTAAGAAATATTATAACTAAGATAATGCAGAATAAATTATCGTTAGCCTTCAATAGTGTTAAATTGATAAAATACAATAAGCATCAAGTTTAACTGCAGCAGAACAAGTAATCCATTAGAAGAGTCAAGTAGGGCATGATATCTATTATCTTCTATGATTTAAAAAGTTTATCATCAATTTTATCGCTGAGACTCAGCTTTATAAATAATCCACATCATTGAATTATCTATGCACTACGGGCCAAGGATATTCGTGTTTTCACCAATGGTCATGATCATACCAACAACTGTCCATCAATGCACTATGGGCCAATGAGGACTTTTATCATTTGTAACATTATAGGTCATGATTATACTGAATGATCCCTGGTCATAATCATACCAATCAACAGTCCATCTATGCACGTAAGACACATATGACTTTCATTAAAATATAAGCATGAGGATGATGACAATGATATAAGAATTCAATTAAAAGAAATCAAAGGATAATTTTTTAAAGATTTATAATTTAATTTATCAGAATGCAATAATCTCCAAAATTGTCAATATGATACTGCTTTGTGGAGTAAAATTCATAAATAATATTGTATCAAAAATGATTTGGACAACAAAGAAATCATTTTTTTGTCATGAATAGTACCCTGGGTGAATAGTACCTGAGTGAATAGTATCCTGTGAATAGTACTTTGTGAATAGTACCTATAAATAGTACTCTAGAATAGTACTTTGTGAATAGTACTCGTGAATAGTACTTTATGAATAGTACCCCATGAATAGTACTTTGTGAATAGTATCCCTGTATGAAAAGATTAATAATTATCAAGAAAGCTCAGAATAATATTTTCATGAAAAGGTACTAGATGAAGCGCAAATATCAAGGATATTCTACTAATTTCACGGAGTATAGAAGTAATATTTTAACAGAATGAGTGTAGAATTAGGAATATAAAACGAAATAGTATTACTCACATACTACAAAGTATGGAAGAAAATATTATTTCTCACGAATACTGAACAAAAATAATATCCCTTACCTTAGAAGAAGACTAGATACTAGAATAGTGAAGTAGCAGACTACTCTTTTTCTTTCTCTTTATTGCTTCTCTCTCTATAATTGCTCTTGTGAGTCTTAGTGAATTGGTGAGAATGAAAGAAGAATGAGCTTTTATTTCTAAGAAGATATAGTTTCGATAAATGCACGTTCTGGGGCTCGAATTATTACAGTATAGTACCTTAATCTTTTCCTCCATTTTTAATTTAGTCCTACAAGTATTATCAAACTTGCACCACCTCCCCTAATAGTACATCATGTGAATCAATAGTTCCATTCATGTGAATAAATAGTTATATGCATGTGAACTAATAGCAATTGATTACTCATTTATCCGATTAATTACCCAATTGGTCAATTTAACCTCCAAAAATCAATTATTATCGAAATAAATGACGATTTCCACTAACAGTATATAATCCCAACATAATGGAAATATCAATTTTAACTTTAATCAACACGAACTTATTCATCATTAAAATTATAACTCATAATATTTAACAACCAGATCATTCCCAGGAAAGAGGGGGCTTTCCGATAAGGATTTCTCCCTATTGGCGCTCAATTAGGTGACCAAACCCCTTTCCTTGACAGAACTTTCTAGACATCGTCAATATTGCAAATAATAATATGAATAACTTTTTCGTCTCAATTATTGATCTAAAAGTATAAAATATTAAGAAGATGATACTGTGACAATAATATGAGAGATATTATGCGACAATTACTGTAGCAATAATTGAGTAAAACCAAGTGACTTCTCACGTAAGCTTCAATAATCAATACCGTGTGCTACTATGCAACCACGCGTGTTACTTTACTTTTACCACCGAGTATTTAAATAGTTTAACGGTAAAAAAAATTCCGTTATTTTTATAAAAAGACATTTCTGACATTTTCTAACTCCGACAATACTTTCGTTGTGGGGTCCACCAATGATTTTGCCATCGTACGAATATTCCCTGTTAAAACGAATATTTCCCAACCAATCGAATATTTTATAATAACTTGCTTACTTTGCAAAATTTATAAATATTACCCACAACTATAACATTATATCAAATCCACACCATAATATTCAAAAATATATTTCAAGAAAAAAATAATCATCATTCATAAAAGTTGGGGTCTTACAGTTCTACTAACAATAACAATAACGAGGCCAACGCTAACCCGGTTAAGCAGTTGGTGACTTTGTTAACGGGAGCACTTGCGAATCAACCGCAAGCCCAAGTTACGACCTTCAAGGACTTCAAAACGGTTGGACCGCCGGAGTTTCAAGGGTCTATGAATCTAGTTGAAGCCCAAACCTGGATCACGGAAATGGAGAAGGTGTTCGACGTTGCCAGAGTCAACGACGGTCAGAAGATCGTTTTCGCAACATTTATGTTGAAGTCTGAAGCTAGCTATTGGTGGCAGGCGAATAAGGTTCGTGGGGGATAGGGAATAATAGCGTGGGATAGGTTTAAAGAAATGTTTTTTGAGATGTACTTTCCAATGAGTTCTCAAAATCAGTTGGAAGTCCAATTTTTGGAGCTAAAGCAAGGAACCATGTCTATACCAGAGTATGCTGCGAAGTTTAATGAGTTGGTAAGGTTTGCTACTTATCAAGTTAATACCGATGAGCGTAAGGCAAGAAGGTTCGAACAAGGGTTGAAGCCCTGGCTTTATAGCAAGGTTTTAATGTTCCAGTTAAACACTTTTGTGGTAGTACTGGAAAAGGCTATTATCGCGGAAGGTGGAAGCTATGCCTTAACCAAGTATAACCAAGAATAGAAGAAGAGAAAGAATGAGACTGAAAACAAGATTGGTGGAAGCAATAATGGAGGTAATAGCCAGAAAGGGAAGTGGAGTGAGAATTCGAATACGGGAGGACAGCAAGGAAGTTAACAAAAGAAGAAGGTTGAAGCTTGTGGTACTTGCGGGAAGAACCACACTAGGGTGTGTTTAAAGGGTAAGAGGGTATGTTTTAATTGTTGTCAGGAGGGTCACATTGAACCAAACTATTTTAGTCCAAAGAAGGGATCATGTTTCACCTGCGGGTTGAAGGATCACATGGCTCGTGATTTCCCAAAAAAGACAGTGGGAAGTGCAAGTGGAGGAAAGGGAAACAATAGTGGTGGTACTTTAACTATTACTAGGCCAGTGCAATCAAGCCGACCTATTGCGAGGACTTTTAATATGACCGTGCAGGATGCTGTGAAGTCAAAGGATGTGGTGTCAGGTATCATTCCGATAAATGGTATTAATTCTTATGTGCTATTTGATTCGGGCGCTACTTGTTCATTTATATTTGATGATTTTGCTTAGAACTTAAATTTGCCTCAGGAAGAATTAGATTTCCCTTTAAGCATAGAGATTGCGAATATGGAAGTGATTCCTGTTAGATTTATATATAAGAATTGTAGAGTGGTTATAAAGGGTCACAAGATGATGGTAGATTTGATACTAATTAAACTTGGGGAATTTGATGTTATACTAGGAATGGATTGGTTATTCAATTACGGAGCAGTAATTGATTGCCAAAAGAAATGTGTTAACTTTATGACTCCGTCAAAGGTGGTGTTTTATGGTAGCAAGTCACCTCGACAAGCAAGTTGTCTGACGGTGATGCAAGCCAAGAAGTTACTGAGATAAGGATGTGTAGGATACTTAGCCTACATAGTCAATACACAGAAAAAGAGTGCGAAGTTAGAAGAAATATTGGTCATTAGAGATTTTGCAGACGTATTTCTAGACGATTTTCTTGGACTTCCGCCGGATAGAGAGGTTGAGTTCGTGATTGATTTAGTGCCAGGAACGACCCCGATATCTAAAGCCCCATACATAATGGCCTCATTAGAAATGAAAGAGTTGATGGTACAGTTGTAAGAATTACTAGACAAGAAGTATATCCAGCCGAGCGTATCACCATGGGGAGCGCCGGTGTTGTTTGTTAAGAAGAAAGATGGATCGATGTGGCTCTGCATTATTTATCGAGAATTGAATAAGGTCACGATTAAAAATAAGTATTCGTTACCGAGAATCGATGACTTGTTCGATCAACTGAAGGAAGCGAGATATTTCTCAAAGATAAACTTGAGGAGTGGTTATCATCAGCTGAAGGTGAGGCCAGAGAATGAACCAAAAATAGCATTCAGAACTCGGTATGGTCATTATCAGTTTCTGGTTATGTTATTTGGTTTAACCAATACACCTGCAACATTCATGGATTTGATGAACAACGTGTTTAAACCATTCTTAGATAAATTTGTGGTGGTGTTTATTGATGATATATTGGTGTATTAAAGGACTAAGGAGGAACATGTTGAACACTTAAGAGTGACGTTGGAGACATTGAGGAAAGAGAAATTGTATGCTAAATTCTCGAAATGTGAGTTTTGGTTCAAACGTGTACAATTTCTTGGGCATGTTATTGATAAGAATAGAATCTCGGTAGATCCATCAAAAGTTGAAGCTGTAATAAACTAGGATTAGTCGAAGACACCGTCAAAAGTAAGAAAATTCTTGGGATTGGCAGGCTACTATAGGCGTTTTATTCAAGACTTTTCCAAGATCGCAACTCCATTGACGAATTTAACTAGGAAGGCAATTAAGTTTATTTGGACGGAGAAGTGTGAGGAAAGTTTACGAGAATTAAAGAGGAGATTGAGTTCAGCACATGTGTTATCATTGCCTGAAGATACAAGAAATTTGTGATATAAAGAACTACGTTGTGTGCTTTTGCAGAATGACAGAGTTATTGCGTATGCATCACGTCAATTGAAAGATTACGAGAAAGGGTATCCGACTCATAACTTAGAGTTGGCTACGGTGGTGTTTGCCCTGAAAATTTGGAGACATTATCTTTTATGGAGAGAGGTGTGAGATATATACCTACCATAAAAGTCTGAAGTATATATTTATAGAGAAATATTTAAATATGCAACAGAGAATATTGTTGGAGTTGATTAAAGACTATGACTGCGAGATTTTCTATCATCCCGTAAAGGCGAATGTTGTTGCCGATGCCTTAAGTAGAAAGGGACGGGAGAAATTAATGATGTTGAGTGCTCAGGAAAAGCTTGTAGAAGAAATGGCCAAGATGGAGTTGGAAATTAAATATCCGATAGATTCAGATGAAAAATTATTCCAGATGGGAAATGGTTCGACGTTGGTAGATAAGGGGAAGAATGCACAACTCCAGGATGGAAACTGTGAAAAGATAAGAAGAAGAGTGTCTAAGGGTGAGGAATACAAATTTAAAGTTGATTCGGAGGGGTTACTAAGATTCGAAGGGAGAATTTGGGTTCTGCCAGTACCAAAAATTAAAGAGGAAATTTTAAGTTAGGCCCATAACTCACGATATTCAATTCACCCTGGAAGTACGAAAATGTACCAGATCTCAAACATAATTTCTGGTGGTCAAATAGGAAAAAAGGACGTAGCTGAATGTGTGGCGAAATGTTTAACGTGTCAAAAAGTTAAAGCTGAACATCAAAGGCCAAACGAATTATTGCAACCGTTAGAGATACCGGAATGGAAATGGGAGCATATCACAATGGATTTTGTGGTAGGTCTTCCAATGACTCAACAAGGTTACGATGTAATCTGGGTGATTGTCGATCAATTGATGAAGTCGGCACACTTTTTGCCAATCAAGATTAGATTTAACCTAGATCGGTTGGCAAAACTAAACGTAAAGGAAATTGTTTCAAGACACGGTGTTCCGGTGTCCATTGTATCAGATAGAGATCCACGTGTCACATCAAATTTTTGGAAATGACTGCAAGAATGCTTGGGAACGTAGTTGAGAATGAGCACAACGTATCATCCTCAAACCGATGGATAAAGTAAGAGGACCATCCAGACACTGGAGGATATGCTCAGAGCATGTATTATGGATTTTAAAGGGAATTAGGATGACCATCTACCATTGGTTGAATTTGCCTATAATAATAGTTATCACGCGAGTAATGGCATGCCGCCTTACAAAGCGTTATATTCCAGGAAATATAGAACTCCGTTATGCTGAGACGAAGTAGGTGAACATAAACTATTGAGTCCATAATTGGTATAAAAATTGTTGAGATCATCAAGGTGATTCGGGAAAGATTGATAGCTGCACAGGATAGATGGAAGAAATATGTCGATCAACACAAACAAAATCGAGAGTTCAATGTCGGTAGTTTTTTTTTTCTTGAAGGTGTCTCCCTAGAAAGGGAAAATTCGGTTTGGTAAAAGAGGAAAACTAAGCCCTAGGTTTATACGACCTTTTGAAGTCATACGACGAGTTGGTTAAGTGGCATATGAGTTAACTCAACCTCTAAAATTAGAGCATATTCATAACATTTTCCATGTTTCGATATTAAGGCCATATAAGTTCAATTATAAACATGTTATAGTATATGAACCATTACAGTTTGAAAAAGTCTTGTCATACGAAGAAGTTCCTATTCAAATTATTGACAGAAAAGAGCAAGTACAAAGGAATAAAGTGATACCTTCTGTTAAGGTAATCTGGAGAAACCATAACGCTGAAGAAGCTACGTGGGAACTTGAAGAAGTTATGATGAAAAATTATCCTCAGTTATTTGCTTAATCTTGTATAGCGATTCTGGGGACAGGATCCTGTTAAGGAGGGAATAATGTAATTAATGAATTTATCGAATCGTGATTCTGGGGACATAATCCTTTTGAGGAGGGAAGGATGTAACAATCGAGAATTTTGTAATTAATTTTAAATATTTATTAAATTAAATAAATATTTTAATTGATTTATTTATTGAGATAAATAAATAATTAATGATATTGTGGTGTAATAATTTAGTTAAGTGTGCATGTTAACTAAATTAATTAATGGTAATTTTATTATTTGAAGATTTAATTTAATGAAATAATTAAATTAAATGAATTGTTTAATATTTAAGTGAATAAATAATTTAAATAAAATGATATTCTAGTTTAATATAATAATTAAATTAGATATATAATAATTTATTAAGCACAAGTATAATTATAATGAAAATTATAATTATTATAATTGTAATTGTAAGGTATTAAAATTAATTAAATTAAAATGTGACAAATGGAACTATATAATATAAATGTTATCAAAATAAATTAGAATGGGGAGTTTTTTGTGTAGCCAAACATGGCCTTGTGGCCTTTGGCATATTGCAACTGACGTAACCTTTGGGTTTTGTACCTGATGCGTAGTGGCTATATCAGTTTATATCTACGCGTGTTTTTCCTAAGGCTAAAGAACAGAGAGATACAGAGAGAGATAGAGAAAGTTGGAAGGGAGAAGAATAGAGAGAATTCTCCATATTTTGTCAAGAGGAAGTATTGCTAAAACTTTGTTATGATCATCTTGCAAACAAAGGATTAAGGTATAATCTATCCTAATTCCAAATTTTTCTTTGCAATATATATTTTATATGAATTAGAACTTTGTTGTATTAGGGATAAAGTGTTAATCATATGCATGTGTAATCTAATAATTATCATCAATGGATAGATTTTGGTGTTCAAATTCATGAAAATTGGGTTTGAAGAAGAAGACTTCAATGACAGTGTTATATATACATGAAATGGCTTAATTGAGTCCAAAAGTTTAGGTTTAATCCTTGTTATAATCTGTAATTGGTTGTGAATTGTATTAGTATATCAAGAAACGAAAACAACGCAATTAGAATGGTGTCAATTGGTTAAGAAACAAAGATTTGGCGATTGAATTCGCTAAGAGTGTTGAGATATGAAGAAAATTGGTAAAAATATGATTTTTAATCCTTAAAAGTTAATTTTATATATAATGTTTAGTTTGGTAGAATCATGAAATGCATGCTGGGTGATGTTATTGCCAAATTCTAGTTGTTGGGGTGTGTGAATTTCTATAGTAATTATGAAAAATTGGAGTTTGGGTTTATAACAGAAGTCTGCTGCGGCTTTTATCTCAGCATATCTTTAATGCGATTGTCTTGCATACCAAAAGGCAAAAAATGGCAGCGATTCTTTATTGGTTTTTTGAAGTCGTGCACCAATAAGCAATTACTGCTTACAGTGCAAAGCTTTGGGGTAAGCGCAATTGTTGCTACTGCACTACTCTGAAAGCAGAGGCGATGTGTTTTTTCTTTTGTTATAGTCTATTGTTTGATGACTTAGCCTAACCTAGTAAGCATGATAAGATGTTAAATCATATCATAAGATATAATAACAGATTATAATGCATTGTGTTATCAAATATGAAGATTTTAAGTAATTGTTACTTAACAAGTTATGTAATGAATGAAATTTGATGTTTGTAAGAGGTAGGGAGGAGAATTGAATGCTAAAGCTTTATATTATATGATAGTGAGTTTTCATATTCATGGGAGTGGTTAACCAACATGGTTGACCTTAAGTTAAGGGTTATGACTTAAATAAAATGGTGAATTGAACCTATAAAGCTAATGATGGTATAACTAATCGATATTGCAATCATAATGATATATATAGGGTGTTTGGCAAAGGTTTATTAAACTTGTGTAGCTTACACACGAGGCAAGTCCCCTAACTTCATTCTCTTTATAATGAATGCAAGTTTCATAACTATCTTTACCTTTTGTTGTCAAGCATGCTTTCTAACCCTAATTTATCATTATGCAAGTTCCTAAACCTTATATTAAAGTTGAGCAAGCTTATTGATTCCATCTTGTTTATGATTATGCAAGCTCTTGTATTCTAATTCTTTACATCGAGCGAGTTTCACATTCCTAACTCTTGTTGTTGCTATTTAAAGCATAAACTATTTAAATTCATTGTCCCGAATGAGTTTTCTAACTATTTAGGATGTAATACTTTGTTTATACCATGTCTACTCAATTGTACATTGTTATTATTTAATCTTTGACTTAAGTATCGTTGTTCAATCTTATATTATTGTGTTCAACCTTCGAATAGCAAATGAACTTTTATTGATTGGACTAATCTATAATTGACGAGTGTTCTAAAATTCTAGAACCACTGATAAGCTAGTTCTAAACTGTGATGCCCCCAAATTGGGTATCTTCCAACCCAACAGATGGTGCTACATGGTACTACCATTCACACATACATTCAATTGAAATAACTCAAAAGAGTGAATATATCTCATTTATATTCCAAAACAATATTCCATTTCCCAGGTTCTTTATAACAATTACATATGTTCCTTGTCATAATATCAAATAATTATAACATTAAACCTATACTATTACATATACAGTTCGTTGGTCTACCTTAGCCTTTCCTTTATCCTTATTTGATCCTTCAGGTCGTTCAATCTTAGCTGCATTCATATGGTTCAAGCAAGAGTGAGCATAACTAGCTCAGCAAGTATGACAATTTCATTAAACAACATGCTTGAATCATACAAATCATATATATTCTATAAATGAAGCTATAGTTATGAAGTACTATAGATAAATCAAAATAGTACTTCTTTTCATTTAAAATATTTCACAATGAACCACGTTCATTAAATATAAATTTTGGGTCCAAGACCTTGAGCATTTCGATCTTTCTTTGAAAAGAACAACCCGACACTAAGTCCGTAAGTCCGGTATATCTTACGAGCACGTCTAGGTGATCAGACTATAGTACTCTATGTTGCACAACACTTCTTTTTTAAACGTGTTTACGTTTAAGTTTTGGCAACCTCACGTGCTTATCGTTTGATGATAAAACGTTTGTTTATTCATACTCAGCCTTTCTTTAAAATTTATACCAAAATAGTTTGGCAAAACATAGCAACATTGATAACATTTCGATAGATTATAAAAATCCACTAAATACATTAAGTCTACCCGAAGGAATTGGCTTTGACTTTATTATACATCAACTCATGCGTAAGAGACATGAATCACAAAACTTGTCCAGAATGAACATAGACAAGGGTTAGAACACTTGCCTTCAGCGTCTTCTAAATTTTAAATACTTTCCTTTTGAGTCTTTAAGGTTTCTACAATACATAATCAAGTAACATACCACATTAGGTTATAATCAATCATGTATGGTCACTAATGTATCTTACCCTTCATCTCAATCTAATCGTTCATTAGATTGTTTAACATTGGGTATGGTTATCGCATTGTTTTACATTTACGTTCAAGTAATCTTTTGTCAACCTTTAGTTGTATTTCATAAGGTTGTTATCATCCTTAAGGATTTTACTTCAAGTTTATTAAGGTATTAATTCACCTTCAATAAACAGATATTCGTTTTACATTCATAAGCCTTCTTTACTATCTCCTTCCTAGTGTTGGCGTTGCGACGCCAGCTTCCCTTATACTTCTCACGCTGAATCGCGAATATCTAGTAGCTTTTGCCCGGCTCTGGCGTTGCGGCGCTATGCTCAGTATAAACAGCCGCGCTGCGGTGCCAATCTCTAGTAGCTTTTGGGCTTGGCTTGGCACTGCGGTGCCGACTTGAATGCCTTGGGCCGCGCTGCAATGTCGACCCTATGCCTCAGACAACTTTGATAGATTTCTTATTTTCTGAACTTTCTAGATTCATTAATTATTCATTTTAAGTCCGATTTGGCTCTTTCAAAAGTCGTTAGCTCACAAATCACATGAACTATGTGTTCATATAATAATTTTACATTTTCGAATCTGTTCACATGGAATTCATCGTTTAAGTCATTTATTATGAAAACGATAAACGTTCGTGAACGTTCATAGCTCATTTCTTCGTTCTAAGTCAGAATTTGACCATTTTTGAGTCCACAACTCTAAAATGCAAATTTAAACTATTCTCCATCGAAAACCAACATTTTCGAATTAAATAGTGACTTTCGACTTCTATTTTAAGAATTTCACAATTTTGACGATTATTGTCTAATCTCGTAAATTTTGCCATAACTTCGTTACTTGAGATTTTTACATTGTTCTAAATGGATTCATTCCATTACACAACACATATTATCTAAGCCTACACATTATGGTTTTAAACTTGTCCATCAACAACAACATTACAATTCTTCAATGTTCTCTATTGGTTCATAACTTTTATACTTATGATTTTACTTACACATGATTCATTAAGGATCACTTCCATTACTAACCATCCTTATACACCTTATGAAGCATACACCACCAATACTCACTTCTCTATCAAAACTATGATGAAGAGATGGAGATTAATGGTTAGAGATCATTACCTTTAAAGTTCTAAACTTGGTTCTTCTTCTTTCTTCTTGAATTATCAAAGACTAACTCTCACTTTTCTCTTTATATGCTTAGCTCTAGGATGTTGGTGAATTTCAACAAGAAGGAAACAATCTTGCAAGCTTCCTATTTATAGGATTTACAAAGTGAGGGCTTATTAGTCTTTTAGGCCATTCCACCTCCTTTCATAACCTCCTTACTATTCATTACTTAGCCTCCACAAAATTTATCCCTTGCTTAGCCACCACACATGGCCAGCCATGACTCACCTATGGGGCCCCACATGGGTTGCCCCATGGGTTTTTCTTATCCGGTAACCCATCGGTTTGATCCACGTATCCAATTCTTGGTTTGGGCTTAGGTTTTAATAACTTTAGCTTAACATTTGGGCTTTCATTATCAATCTTTGGGCTTTAACATTATTCCAATTGGGCTTATACAATTCCTACACAAATCCTACAAGTCCAATTCAATTGGCCTTAAGCCTTTTAACGTATAGTCTACGTATTCTTCTTGTACGCTAATTCGTATACTCATTCATCATATACCATATACCATCATTTACACATACTCGTATAATACCTCATATCATACTCGTATTCATTACCTCGTACAATACTTACGTATCATACGATAATTGTTTACTAAATTTTCACTTTCCCTAACATTTTTGAACTTAGTACGTAGGTGAAAAACTGCGTTTGTCATACTTGAATTATTATTACATAATCCCTCCTTCCTTATTATTCTATCATTACGTATTTCTCGGAAGTTCAAAAATAATTCCCGAGTAGATATTAATGAATAGTGTTTTTTGGAAAATTTCTCGAAAAACTTTTATTTTCGTCTTAGAAATTCAAACACTTTAATTCCTCCACGTAGCCAAAATACTACGATATTTCGACATGCTTAGGTTATAGAATAACATTCATCTTTCTTACTCATTATAATATAATTTTATTCATTATTTAATCAAATAAAATTATTTTACAAATAATCTGATTTTCTCGCTCGTTACATTCACCCCTCCTTACAAGGATTCTGTCCCCAGAATCTCGCTTAAAATATTAAACAAACAACTGAGGATAATTCTTCCTCGTCTTTTCTTCAAGTTACCACGTTGCTTCTTCGACATCGTGGTTCTTCCATAACACCTTTACTGAAGGTATAACTTTGTTTATCAGAACTTGCTCTTTTCTATCGATGATTTAAATTGGAATCTCTTCATATGTTAAGTCCTTCTCAATATGAATAGGCTCATACTCTATTACGTGCTTATAATCTGGCTTATAAGGACGTAACACAGATACATGAAATACATAATGTATTCGTTCTAGGTCTAGAGGTAATGCTATCATGTAAGCTACCTCTCCTACCCTTTTTAATACCTCAAAAGGTCCTATAAACCTTGGACTTAACTTTCCCTTCTTTCCAAAGTGTATCTTTCCTTTCTAGGGAGATACCTTTAGAAATACATATGACCCTACTTCAAACTCTCGGTAGTCGATACAAAGTCTCAACGATCCATCCTTCTTCTTCACAAATAGTATCGATGTTCCCCACGATGAAACACTAGGTTGAATATACTTTCTATCTAATAGTTCTTGTAACTGAACCATCAGCTCCTTCATCTCTACTGGCGCCATACGATACGCTGCCCTTGAAACTAGTGCCGCTCCTGGCACAATATCTATTACAAACTTGATCTCCCTATCTGGCGGAAGACCTGGTATTTCACTTGGAAACACACCCATGAATTCTTTGACTATAGGTATTTGTTCCATTGTTGCTCCCACTAGCTGGGTATCAACAACATGACACAAATAACCTACACATCCCTTCCTCAACAATTTCCTAGTTTGTGTCATAGTAAGACAACACGAACGTCCCGGCTATTTATTACCGTAAAACACTACATGAGGTTGTCTCAATGTTCTAATATTTACACACTTCTTTTGGCAATCTATTATTACACCATGGTTAAATAACCAATCTATCCCGAGAATTACATCGAATTCTCCCAACTTTATCGGTATCAAATCTACCGATAATTTAAATCCTCGTATATCTACACAACAACTCCTATGAATGTTTTCAACAGGAATTATTTCTTCATTTTCCACCTTGATAATCAAAGGTACAGGCAATCTTTCGGGAAGTAATTCTAATTGTTTAGTAAAATCACATGCTATAAAAGAACAAGTAGCACCCGAATTAAACAACACATAAGCATTTATAACGTTGATCGGGATAATACCTGCAACTACATCCCCTGATGCAACTGCATCTTGGACCATCATGTTAAAGGTGTGAGCCATCGGTTTACTCATTTGAGATGGACCACTAATAGCTAACTTACCATTATTAGTGCCCTTATTCCCATCCGTCCCCTTCTTTGGGCAGTTCTTTGCTATGTGGTCAGTTGATCCACATACAAAGCATCCATGGTTCTTCTTCGGACTTGGACAGTTAGGCGAAATGTGCCTCTCCTGACCACAGTTGTAACATACCAACTTCCCCTTGAGACAGACTCCTAAATGAGTCTTCCCACAGTTCTTGCATGCCTCCATCCTCTTCTTAGAATCTCCTTTCTTTACTCTGGTATTCCCAAAGTTAAACCCTTCCTCTTTAGGTCATTGCCACTACCACTTGCTCCCTCAATTTTCACTCCCCAATCTACCTTATTCTTATTCTTCTTCTCTCTATGGTATTGGCTTAGAGCCTCGTTACCACCCTTGGCGATTATCGCCTTCTCTAGAATGGTTCCAAAGGAAGTACTTTGAAATATTGATATCCGGCTATAGAGCCTGGGTTTCAAGACCTGCTCGAATCTCCTCGCTTTCCTAACCTCCGTATCCACCTGGTTTAGAGCAAACCTCGCTAGTTCATTGAAGTTGGCAGCATATTGGGGAACAGTCATTTCCCTTTATTTCGACTCTAGAAACCTCATCTCCATCCTCCCATACATACTCATGGGAAAGTAGTTCTCGAAGAAAATCTCCTTGAACCGTGTCCACGTTAAATTCTCTATCTCCACCTTAGCCTGGTTTGCCTCCCACCAAGAGTTGGCCTTTCCCTTCATCATATATTTAGCAAAAGTAACCTTTTGCCCATCATCGACATTTGCAATAAAAAATGCCTTCTCTATCTCTATTACCCAAGTCTGAGCTTTTATAGGGTCCATAGTTCCTTTGAACTCTGGCGGACCAACACTTTTAAAATCCTTAAACGTAGTAGCCCGTACTACTGCAGGATTTATGGGTACATTCACCTTATTTTGGTTAAAGGCATCCGTTAATAAATTAACGAACTCCTGCATCGGATTAACCGGTCCCCCTTCCGGTTGATTCACATTCGCTCCTTAATTTATTTGTCTTCTTCTAGGCGACATTTTTCTATTAAAATAAATAACACTTCATTATTATTTCTTTCTTGTTAATTAGTTATTATTCATTGTTAAGCAATAACTCATTCTCATTGCACAACATGTTCCATAAAAGACTTATATTGATATGTTCTTCCTTGTAGTATAATACTACATTGTTCATCATTACACAGCCTAAGCTGATTACATTACTTTCCCGTCATTGCTTTCTAAAAATTGGGATTTACAAAAGACTACCCTTTATTATACAAAAGAATTAGATACAACATATTTACATATCAAACTCTACTCTAATTACTATCTAGATTACATTTACCTTATGGAATTCTCATAGTTGGCATTGGCAAGACCGGTTATCACATCTTGGCTGATAGTATGTCGGGTCTGCCCTGCCTCCACAGGATACTCAGCCACTTACCGCTAAAAATCCCTGTGAGAACTCCTATGTATATAGGACATTCTACCAATATTTTGCTTCTTGGTCTTTAGCTCCTTCTTGAGCTCAAAGACCTCGTGTTTAAGCTCATGGACCTTGTCCTTAGCTAACACCTTCTCGTCGTGCTCTTCCTCCCACATTAACTACATACTTTTCTTATCCTCCAAGATAGCATGAAGCTCCTCCTTTAATTCTTTCACCTTGTTCCCATATTGGATGTTTCTATCAAATACGGTCATGAACAATGATTTCATTGACTCCCCCAGAGTCATCTCTTCTACAGGTGCTACAATGTTAAATGATACAACCTCCACCTCCTCCTCTGACATCCCATCAAACAAGGACATAAATTCCAAGTTTTCTGAGTCTTCTGACTCAATCATCACCACTTCCGGCAACTCATCTACCGGTGTCAGTAAAATCTCTACTTATTCACAGACTCCTCACTATCAACGTGTATATCCCTATACATTATGCTATCTCCTGACATCTACAACAAATCAATTTAGTTTGATTAGTAAACATCATTAGCAAAGTAAAAACACATCACATTTAATGCATTTTTAGGGTTAATTTCATCTTTTACTTCTTTAACTCTTCTTAAGGTTATGACTTCAGGTTCTATTCCCCCCTTGAGTTTTATAACCTATTGCTCAGATACCAACCTATGACACCCCCAAATTCGGGTATCTTCCAACCCGACAGATGGTGCTACACGGTACTACCATTCACACATACATTAAATTGAAATAATTCAAAAGAGTGAATATGTCTCATTTATATTCCAAAACAATATTCCCTTTTCCCAGGTTCTTTATAACAATTACATTGGTTCCTTGTCATAATATCAAATAATTATAACATTACACCTATACTATTACATAGATAGTTCATTGGTCTGTCTTAGCCTTTCCTTTATCCTTATAAGATCCTTCAGGTCGTTCAATCTTAGCTGCATTCATATGGTTCAAGAAAGAGTGAGCATAACTAGCTCAGCAAGTATGATAATTTCTTTAAACAACATGCTTGAATCATACAAATCGTATATCTTCTATAACTGAAGCAATAGTTATGAAGTACTATAGATAAATAAAAATAGCACTTCTTTTCCTTTAAAACATTTCACAATGAACCACGTTCATTAAACATAAATTTTAGGTCCAAGACCTTGAGCATTTTGTTCTTTCTTTTAGAAGGACAACCTGGTACTAAGTCCGGAAGTCTGGTATATCTTACGAGCACGTCTGGCTGATCAGCCTATTGTACTCTATGTTGTACAACACTTATTCTTTAAACGTATTTACGTTTAAGTTTTGGCAACCTCACGTGCCTATCGTTTGACGAAAAAATGTTTGTTTATTCATACTCAGTCTTTCTTTGAAATTCATACCAAAATAATTTGTCAAAAGATAGCAACATTGATAACATTTCGATAGATTATAAGAAATCCACTAAATACATTAAGTCTAGCCGAAGGAATTGGCTTCGACTTTATTATACATCAACTCATGTGTAAGAGACATGAATCACAAAGCTTGTCCAGAATAAACATATACAAGGGTTAGAACACTTGCCTTCAGCGTCTTCTACAGATTAAATACTTTCCTATTGACTCATTATGGTTTTTACAATACATAATCATGTAACATACAACATTAAGTCATAATCAATCATGTATGATCACTAATGTATCTTACCTTTCTTCTAAATCTAATCACTCACTAGATTGTTTAACATTTATTACAATTATCGCATTGTTTTACATTTACGTTCAAGTAATCTTCCGTCAACCTTTAGTTGTATTTCTTAAGGTTGTTATCATCCTTAAGGATGTTGTAAGACCCCAACTTTTATGAATAAAGATGAATTTTCTATAATTATTATTTTTGAATGAATTTGATATAATGTTATAGTTGTGGGTAATATTTAGAAATTTTGCAAAGTACGCAAGTTGTTTATAATATTCGATTGGTCGGGGAATATTTGCACGACGGCACAATCATTGGTGGACCCCACAATGGAATTATTGTCGGATTGAGAAAACGACAAAGATATTTTTATGAAAATAACGGCGGAAGTTTTACCGTTAACTGTTGAAACACTTGGTGTTAAAAGTACAGGAATACGCGTGGTTGCATAGTAGCACACGGTATTGATTATTGATGCTTACGTGAGAAGTCACTCAGTTTTATTCAATTATTGCTTGATGAATTGCGCATAGTATCTCACGTTAATTGATTAAATTATTGTTGATATTTTATATTGAGATGACGAAGTTATTAATATTATTATTTGCAATATTAACGATGTCTAGAAGTTACGCCAAGGAGAGGTTTGGTCACCTAATTGCGGCACCAATAGGGAGAAATCCTTATTGAAAGCCCCTCTTTCTCGGAACTGACGGTGGTCGATTAATAGTTTGAATAATAATAATGATGATGAAGTTTTGTTTTATTAGTATTATTAATGTAATAAAACGAAAAAGCTTTTTATATAAAATGAATACTTTTATAAAGTTATTCGCTTTATTAGGCTAATAGTAAAATCTTTTTATATAAAACCTAATACTTTTATAAAGTTATTCATTTTATTAGACAATAATTAGAATATATTATATTTTATTATGCTTAGTATTTGCATAGTGCCTGTATAGTGTTTGCATAGTAAAATCTTTTTAAACGTTATTCATTTTATTAGATTATAAATAGAATATATTATATTTTATTGTAAACCAATCTGGACCGTCCGTTTAAAGTAAATCGATCTGGACCGTTCATGGATTGGTTACTATTCAGTCCATTCTTCTATAAATAGAAGCTCATTCCTTCATTATTTCTTACGAATTCACTGAAACTCTAGAGAGAGAAACTGTAGAGAGAATTATTCTTCTATCTTTAGCGTATTTCTTTAACGTATAAGAAAGCTTCGAGCGTAGTGTCAGTTTCTTCAAGTATATCCCCGCCCTACCGTCGGAGTACTCTTCTTTATAAGGTAAGGGTATTATTTTTTTTCATAGTTATTCCATTCTTTATTATTCTGTTGGAATAACCTATATACGCGGTCTACCCTATACTTGGTGAAATTCTGTTATTATTCCATTCTTTATTATTCTGTTGGAATATCCTATCTATGCATTTTACGTCGGACCTTATTCCGTCTTTATTATTCTGTTGGAATATCCTGTCGATGCATATTACGCCTGACCTGGTTTCGTTATTTATTGGTCTGTTGGAATAACATGTCTATGCGAAATGCCGCATGCATGGTGATTTCTTTTGTTATTCCATTCTTTATTATACTCAGTTGGTTAAAGTTTTGACTTCTATACTCCATGAAATTAGTGGAATATCCTTGATATTTACGCTTCATCTAGTATCTTTCATGGTAATATTCTTCTGAGCATTCTTGAATTTTACTCTACAAAGAAGTATCATGTTGACAATTTGGACGTTATTAGTTCCTGGATAAATTAATTCTTGAACTTGTTTTATTGAATTCTTATATCATTGTCATCATCCTCATATTTATATTTTGTTGAAAGTCATCTGTGGCCTGTAGTGCATAGATGGACTTGGTATGATTATGAACATGGATTATTCGGTGTAATCATGACTGTAATGTTACAAATAATATGGTAAAAGTCCTCATTGGCCCGTAGTGCATTGATGGACAGTTGTTGGCATGATCATGACCATTGCTGAATACACAAATATCCTTGGCCCATAGTGTATGGATATTTTGTGGTTGTAATACTAATGAATATCCTTGGCCGTAGTGCCGGGATGATGTGGATTATTTATTAAGCTGAGTCCCAGTGATAAAAGTGATGAAAAACCTTTTAAATCATAAAAGATAGTAGATTTTTTTTCTCTACTTGATTCTTTTAATGGATTTCATGTTCCGCTGCAGTTAAACTTGATGTCTATTGTATTTTACCAGTTTAACACTGTTGAAGACTAATGATAATTTATTACGCATTATCTTAGTCATAATATTTCTTCTTGGGCTAGTTGAGCTCACCCTTTCTTTCACTTATTCTCTTGAGGAAATGAGAACGTGGCAAGGACTAGTCGGGGAATGGAGTGACGGTCCAGATGATAGTATTAGTAGTCCTCACTATTCTGTTAAATAGTGTGACAATAAATGTAATGAGGACTTATTCTGAGAGTGGATATTGCCTAGAAGACAATATTTGTATTAAAACTCACAGCTCTCTTGTTCTATATTAAAAGATTGTATTTGTATTATGTACCATGTATTTGGCGACTCAGAATAGGTGATGTATACCTATTTTGGGGGCGTCACAGTTGGTATCAAAGCTTAGGGATATGATCCCTGGCTGAGATGTGAGACAAGAACTAGGAGGGGAGAGACGGGGAATTCCTTCGTTAGTATGACCTACCTAAGTTTATTTGGTATTTAATTGGTCGGTCAGAGTATAGGGATAATATGTGATATGTTAATTAACCCTTGTTTTGTGGCAATATTTGAAAATGGCATCCGAGAATGTTGAGAATATCAATGGAGCACAGGAGACCGTTGAGTCTCCACAGATCAATAATCAGGACAATGTGCATCAGGAAGGCAACAACCCTAATGCAAACAACAACACTGACCAAATGATGAACGATGGAATGTTCCGAGGCTTCATGCAATTCATGCAACATTAGGCGAGAGCGGCTCCTGTCCAAAATGCAGGTGGAAACACTGGCAACTCTCGGACGGTCACCGCCAAACAGTTCAAGGAGCTGGGACCACCGGAGTTTTTTGGAGAGCCAAAACCACTTAAGGCGGAGACGTGGATAAAGCAGATCAACAAGATATTTGATGTTTTGGGATGCTCCAAGGAGCAAAAGGATCCCTTTGCCACCTTCATGTTGCAGGTAGAGGCAGATTACTGGTGGGAATCTGTAAAGCGTACTCAACCTGCCGCACTGAAGATGTCTTGGGAGAAGTTCCAAGAACTGTTCAATGACAAGTACTTTCCCGAAAGTATTCGTCACATAAAAGAGGTAGAGTTCATAAAACTGGAACAAAACAACATGACCATGTCGCAGTACGAAGCCAAGTTTGCCGAGTTGTCCTGGTTTGCGTCCCATTTAGTTGATAATGAGGAGAGAATGACGTGAATGTTTCTAAGAGATTTGAAACCCGAGATACGTCAATATCTTATCTCTCATAAACTGTGTTCGTATTCAGATGTTGTTATTAGGGCTCAGTTATTGGAGCGCGATAATGAGTCAACCCAACCAAAAGAGAACAAACGATAAAAATGATAATACCGGTGATAATGATCATGAAGGTGTGACAATAAGCATGGAGGGAATCAACATGCCAGAAATGGTAACCATTTCGGTGGTAATCATGGCCAAAGCAATAAGAATGGACATTTCAAGAAGTGGAGATTCAACAATGATGGAAAGACGTCAGCACCTACACCTGTTGTTAAGGAAGGAGAACGACCACCTATCATATGCTTCAAATGCGGAGGGGAGGGACACATCAGTCCAAACTGCGCGATGCCATCCAAAGCATTTAATAATTGTGGAAGAGAATGTCATTCACCGAAGACAAGTTCAGCTTGGATGGAGGCACCAAAGGACGTCCCAGAAAAGTCAAAGCCATTAGTGAAAGGGAGAGCGTTTGTCGTGACCTCCCAGAAAGCAAGGAACCCAAATGAGGTCATCACGGGTAAGCTTATCATAAACTCTAGCGAAGTTTATACCTTATTTGATACCAGTTCTACCCATTCTTTTATTTCTCTTACTTACGCTCAACGTTTAAATTTGACTCCGGAGAAATTAGACTTTGACTTATCTGTTAAAACTCTGTTGGGAGAAACCTTCATTACATCCACTGTTTATAAGTCTTGTTTGGTTTAAATCGGTACCCTCACATTACCTGTCGATCTTATTTCATTGAAAATACTTGCATTTGACGTCATTCTAGGGATTGATTGGTTAACCACTCATCATGCAAAAATTGATTATTTTCGTAAGGTTGTTAGCTTTCATATTCCTAACCAACCTATTATGCGAATTCAAGCAACCAAACCATTAAAATCAATCATAATCATCTCAAGCCATAAAGCTATTTGTTTATTGAAAAACGGATGTCAAGCTTTCTTAGTTCATGTCACGGATCTAAACAAAAATATGTCAGTTTTGAATGATATTTCTATTGTTAATGAATTTCCTGACGTATTCCCTGAAGAACTTCCTGGCCTACCCCCAGAGCGTGAAATTGAATTTTGTATTGACCTTGAACCCGGTACAAAACCCATTTCCAAAGCCCCATATCGAATGGCTCCTATTGAACTTCAGGAGTTAAAGACCCAACTGCAGGAATTATTAGACATTGGCTTTATTCGTCCTAGTACTTCTCCTTAGGGTGCTCCTGTTCTATTTGTGAAGAAGAAAGATGGGAGTATGCGACTTTTTATTGACTATCGAGAGTTGAATCATGTCACCATCAAAAATAGGTACACATTGCCACGTATTGATGACCTGTTTGACCAGTTGCAAGGTGCCAAATTCTTTTCAAAGATTGATCTTCGTTCTGATTATCACCAATTGAAGATTAGAACCGATGACATTCCAAAGACGGCTTTCAGAACTCGGTACGGGCATTATGAATTCCTAGTCATGTCTTTTGGATTGACTAATGCTCCTGCTGCCTTCATGGATATGATGAAGCGAGTATTCAAGGAATATTTGGATCACTTTGTGGTCGTCTTTATTGATGACATCCTTATTTATTACAAAAGACGTGAAGATCATGAGCAACACTTGAGGGTGATACTTCAAAAGCTTTGTGAATATAAGCTTTATGCTAAGTTGAAGAAATGCGAGTTTTGGCTTGAGGAAGTAGCATTCCTTGGGCACGTGGTATCAAGTCATGGAATATTTGTTGACCCAGCAAAGATTGAAGCTATTCAAAGCTGGGAGCAACCTAAATCAGTGACCAAAGTACGTAGCTTTCTCGGCTTAGTTGGTTATTATCAGAGATTCATAGAAGGGATTTCTCGAATCGCTACTCCCTTAACTCAGCTGACTCGGAAAGATACAAAATTCGGTTGGAGTGAGGAATGCAAGAAGAGTTTTCATGAACTCAAGAGGAGACTCATTTTAACACCTGTTCTGATGATACCATCTAGCTCGGAGGGATTTGTCATCTACAGTGATGCTTCAGGCAAAGGGTTAGGATGTGTTCTCATGCAACATGGTAAAGTCATAGCCTATGTCTCTCGACAACTCAAAGAATATGAGAGGAATTATCCTATTCATGATCTAGAGTTAGCAGTAGTCATTTTTACACTAAAGATTTGGTGGCATTACTTGTATGAGGAGAAAGTTGAGATCTTTATGGATCATAAAAGCCTCAAATATTTCTTCACTCAAAAGGAACTCAACATGCGACAGCGTCGTTGGCTTGAACTGTTGAAAGATTATGATCATACCATCTAATACCATCCTGGAAAAGCGAACGTGGTAGCTGACGCATTGAGTAGAAGATCATATGCGGGTAAGAGTGCAATATTGTCAACGCAAAGGCCCATTTTGTATAACTTGCAAAGGATGGAGATAGAGATAAAGACTCTAGGGACCCACGTGATGTTGGCAAATATACGAGTAGAACCGACTTTAATCGATAAAGTTAAAGCTGTTCAAGCTACAGACCTGGAGTTGATGCATATGAAGAAGAAAGTACAAGAAGGTGCTATGCCGGAAGCAAAAATCGATGAAGAAGAAATACTGAGTCAACTCCAGACTTTGTGTTCCTAACGACCCTGATTTAAAGTATAAAATCATGATGGAAGCGCACAACACACCTTTTGCAATCCATCCTGGGAGTACCAAAATGTATCATGATCTTCGACATACATTTTGGTGGGGCAATATGAAGAGGGAGATAGCGTTGTTTATCTCAAGGTGTTTAACTTGTCTATGAGTCAAGGCGGAGCATCAAGTACCAAAAGGTCCATTGCAACCACTTGAAATTCTAGAATGGAAGTGGGAGCACATTACCATGGATTTCGTTACTGGTCCTCCTAAGGTTTCTCAAGGCATAGATGCAATTTGGGTCATTGTTGATAGATTGACCAAGTCTGCTCATTTCTTACCTATACAAGAAACTTATACACTTGAACGTCTTGCTCGTATGTATATAAACGAGGTTAAAAGATTGCATGGTATGCCAGTATCCATAGTTTCTGATCGAGACCCAAGATTCACTTCACGATTTTGGGTTAGTTTGCAAAAAGCTATGGGCACGGATTTACGATTTAGTTCGGCGTATCATCCTCAGATGGACGGACAATCAGAGAGGACTATTCAAACTCTTAAAGATTTATTAAGACTCTCTGTCCTTGACTTCAAGGGAAGTTTGGACAAATTCTTACTATTGGTGGAGTTTTCCTACAACAACAGCTATCAAGCAAGTATTGGCATGGCTCCATTCGAAGCGTTGTATGGAAGAAAGTGTCGTTCTCCAGTATGCTGGGATGAGGTGGGTGAACCAACTTTGTTGGGACCGGAGTTGGTACGTATGACTATGGAAAAGATTCAAACGATCCGACAATGTATAAAAACCTCACAAGACTAACAAAAGAGTTATGCTGATCTTCATCAAAAGGAAATGGAATTTGATATTGGAGATCATATGTTGTTACGTGTTGCTCCATGGAAAGGAGTTACGAGATTTAGAAAGAGAGGAAAGCTCAATCCTCGATTCATTGGCCCATTTTTAATCCCCGATCGAGTAGGAACTGTAGCCTATAGACTCGCTTTACCGCCAAGTATGTCTCGTGTTCATAATGTTTTACATATATCCATGTTACGTAAATATGTGAAAGACCCAAACCACATTATTGAGTTAGAACCGGATGAAATAGCGGAAGATTTAACGTATGAAGAGGTTCCTGTTCAAATCTTGGATAAGAAGGAACATATTCTACGCTCCAAGGTTATACCTCAAGTCAAAGTTTTATGGAGGAACCACGATGTTGAGGAAATGACCTGGGAGTTAGAATCTGAAATGAAATCAAGGTATCCTTACCTCTTCGACATACTAGGTACGTACCTTAATTTTGAGGGCAAAATTTTATAAGAAGGGGAGATTGTAAGACCCCAACATTTATGAATAAAGATGAATTTTCTATTATTATTATTTTTGAATGAATTTGATATAATGTTATAGTTGTGGGTAATATTTAGAAATTTTTCAAAGTACGCAAGTTGTTTATAATATTCGATTAGTCGGGGAATATTCGTACGACGGCACAATCATTGGTGGACCCCACAACGGAATTATTATCGGATTGAGAAAATGACAAAAATATTTTTATGAAAATAACAGCGGATGTTTTACCGTTAACTGTTGAAACACTCGGTGTTAAAAGTACAGGAATACGCGTGATTGCATAGTAGCACACGATATTGATTATTGATGCTTACGTGAGAAGTCACTCAGTTTTGTTCAATTATTGCTTTAGTAATTGTTGCATAGTATCTCACATTAATTGATTCAATTATTGTTGATATTTTATATTAAGATGACGAAGTTATTAATATTATTATTTGCAATATTAACGATGTCTAGAAGTTCTACCAATGAGAGGTTTGGTCACCTAATTGCGCGCCAATAGGGAGAAATCCTTATTGGAAAACCCCTCTTTCCTAGGAATGACCTGGTTGATTAATAGTGTGAATAATAATAATGATGATGAAGTTTTGTTTTATTAGTATTATTAATGTAATAAAACAAAAAAGCTTTTTATATAAAACAGAATACTTTTATAAAGTTATTCGTTTTATTAGGCTAATAGTAAAATCTTTTTATATAAAATGTAATAATTTTATAAAGTTATTCATTTTATTAGATAATAATTAGAATATATTATATTTTATTATGCATAGTGTTTGCATAGTGCATACATAGTGTTTGCATAGTAAAATCTTTTTAAAAGTTATTCATTTTATTAGATTATAAATAGAATATATATTATATTTTATTGTAAACCAATACGGACCGTCTCGCTTAAAGTAAATCGATCTGGACCGTTCATGTATTGGTTACTATTCAGTCCATTCTTCTATAAATAGAAGCTCATTCCTTCATTATTTTTTACGAATTCAATGAAACTCTAGAGAGAGAAACTGTAGAGAGAATTATTCTTCTATCTTGAGCGTATTTCTTTAGCGTTTAAGAAAGCTTTGAGCGTAGTGCAAGTTTCTTCAAGTATATCCCCGCCCTACCATCAAGTACTCTTTCTTTATAAGTAAAGGTATATTATTTTTTTCATATTCATGAAGAAAACTTCATTATTCTATTCTTTATTATTCTGTTGGAATAACTTTGTATACACTGGTCTACCCTATACTTGGTGAAATTTCTTTGTTATTCCATTCTTTATTATTACATTGGAATATCAAGCTCATGCATTTTCTGTGGGACCGGTTCCGTCTTTATTATTCTCATTGGAATATCTTGTGCATGCGTTTTATGCCGGACTGGTTCCGCCTCTTTATTATTACATTTGAATATCCTCGTCTATCGTTTACGTTGCCGGACTGGTTCCGTTTTATTATTCTGTTTCTGTCTTAATATCCCGCACGCATGATTGCGCGTATTACGCTGACCTAGTTCCGTTATTTATTGTTCCGCATTGAATAACTTTGTTATTTATTATGCTGGAATAACAATCACGCAAAGTACCGCATGCATGGTGATTTCTTTTGTTATTCCATTCTTTATTATACTCAGTTGGTTAAAGTTTTAACTTCTATACTCCATGAAATTAGTGGAATATCCTTGATATTTACGCTTCATCTAGTATCTTTCATGGTAATATTCTTCTGAGTATTCTTGAATTTTAATCTACAAAGAAGTATCATGTTGACAATTTGAACGTTATTAGTTCTTGGATAAATTAATTCTTGAACTTTTTTTATTGAATTCTTATATCATTGTCATCGTCCTCATATTTATATTTTGTTGAAAGTCATCTGTGGCTTGTAGTGCATAAATGGACTTGGTATGATTATGACCATGGATTATTCGGTGTAATCATGACCGTAATGTTACAAATGATGTGGTAAAAGTCCTCATTGGCCCGTAGTGCATTGATGGATAGTTATTGGCATGATCATGACCATCGATGAATACACAAATATCCTTGGCCCGTAGTGCATGGAAATTTTGTGGTTGTGATACTAATGAATATCCTTGGTCGTAGTGCCGGGATGATGTGGATTATTTATTAAGCTGAGTCCCAGTGATAAAAGTGATGAAAAACCTTTTAAATCATAAAAGATAGTAGATTTTATTCTCTACTTGATTCTTTTAATGGATTTCATGTTCCGCTGCAGTTAAACTTGATGTCTATTGTATTTTATCACTTTAACACTGTTGAAGACTAATGATAATTTATTCTGAATTATCTTAGTCATAATATTTCTTACTGGGCTAGTTGACCTCACCCTTTCTTTCACTGTTCTCTTCAGGAAATGAGAACATAGCCGGGACTAGTCGGGGAACCGGAGTGATCGGTCCAAATGATAGTATTAGTAGTCCTCACTATTCTCATTAAATAGTGTGACAATAAATGTAATGAGGACTTATTCTGAGAGTGGATATTGTCTAGAAGACAATATTTGTATTAAAACTCACAGCTCTCTTGTTGTATATTAAAGATTGTATTTTGTATTCTGTACCATGTATTTGGCGACTCAGAATAGGTGATGTATACCTATTTTGGGGGCGTCACAAATGTTATGTGACAACCCGAAAAATTAGACAAATTATTAAAATCTTAAATGATTGATTTAAGGTCAAATAATAGACCTAGACAGAAAATAAGTGCATGCGTTTGATATTATTGGGAAGTAATTTTGAGGATTTTAAAATTCTGTGAAGGATTTAGGTGAATTATTCAGAATTAAGTGTATATGTGAATATGTTCTGTGTATATGGTTGTTTATGTGTTCAGAATGTGGTTAAGGGTCAAGAGTTGACCAGATAAATTATATCTGTGTCAAACCCTAATCGTATATTAAGAACATCAACATTCTGTTAGAAAACCTTAACGTCTGATAAGAAACCCTAGAAATCGGTTCTGAAACCCTAATTTCAGTTCTGGGAATCTGAAACCCTAATTCGGTATTTGGAAACCCTAAATTGGGGATTTAAGTACAACGTATATGGTTTTTGTTTTAATCACAAACTTAATTAGGGATAACCCTAATTGATTAATTAGAAATTCTAATAGTTAGAAACCCTAATTATTAGGAACCCTAATTTGTAAATGTGAAACACTAATTGGTAATTAGGTAATTTTAATTTTTTTTAACTAGAAAATATTAATCCTAATTTGTTTAAGTCCTAATGTGATTAGGAAATTATAATATAATTAGGAAACCCTAATTATAATTTAGAAATCATGATTTTCTATTTTAAAATCTAATTAGAAAATCTTAGAAAATTAATTTACAAAATCTTTAGGGTTAAACCCTAAACCCTAAGGGTTAAACCCTAAACCCTAAGGGTTTAGAAAATTTACATAGATGCCATTAAATTTAAAAGTCTAATGACTAGATTGCCCTTTGTGTATTATTTAGTGTGTTGTTTGTAGATCTAACCCAAAATGAGTGGGTGACCAACCCTAGCCCTAGCCCTAGTTATGTGTCCAAAATCAGCCACAACTTGCTAGCAAATACATTGAATCATATCTATTATACAGATCAAAAAGAGAGAAAAAGTCTACAAATGTTGGTCATTTGCATTTAAACACTTAACTCATTTTCTCTCTCACCAAACCTTCGAAATACACAACTATTTCAGTCTCTAAACCAGCCTCTTGATCATCAAGATCATGATCACAGATCAGAACCAAAGGATTTGAACATAAGATGTATAAACCCTAATTTATGAGTTTTATGTTAAGTGTTGTAATTTGTTATTTAGAGTCATGTTAGAGGATGTCATGTGATGATCTGGGTTGCTAAAACTTAGATCCATATCATTTTGATGCTCGAAGTTGAAGATTTCTTAAATTTGGAAAAATTTTATAGCATTGTCTGACAAGCAAATGTCAAGCTTTATATTTCGGTGTCTGGTAATGGTTTTAGTGTTTTAAATGTTTGTACTGGTAGTATGTTATGTGATCTTTGTTCTGTAACATGAATCAAGGTTGAATCATGTCTAGATTTCCTGTTATAAGCAGACAAACTGCGTTGACTAGTCACGAAAATGGGTTTCTGGGCAACCCAGAAACCTAGATCTTGTCTGACAGTGGTTTTGTAAGGCTTTGATCTTGCTGCTGTTATATGTGTTTGGCCAAGTTTTTGTGATGTTGTTGTAGGCTGACATGAATACTACATGTTAAAGGCATAAGATCACTAAGATCCGTAACCAAATCGTATAAATTTATGGTCAAACCACCGTTGACCAAACTGCTCAAGAACATTTCTGTGTTTTCCAGAAATGTTCAAGAACAGTCTTTCCATCCTAATTTGACCGGCTCAAATCTTACTTTATTGTTGTTGTTATATTGATATGATGATATATTATGATACCTTGACATCCGGACTACAAGCTAGACCCTATAGATCACCCAAACTAAACCCAGAACCCATGATATATGGATTTAAAGAAGCTAACTCGAATCGTTTTCTTCATTTCGAAAACCCGAAATGAAGAATGTGTCCCAACAACGTTTCTGCAACTTAGATCTCACAGAATTGTTGTGTAATGGCCATGGAGGTGGTGTAGAGTTGTAGTACTACATCAGTACTACAACATTAAAACTTTTACAAACCCAGAAATCATCAGGAACCTAGATCAAATGTTGGTCAAACCTCATACTTTAGTTACTGACGTGAAGGCTCAAAAACATCCCAAGAACACCATTAGCGACGTTTTTTTTGCCAAAATTCCGTATAGCGACAGTTTATTTTTGAAATTAATTATTTTAATAAATAATTAGAGAAAATAGTTTTAAATTATTAAAAATACATAATAAATTATGAAAAATTATTTTAAAGCACGAAAAATAGTTTTTAATTATTTTGAGTATATTTCAAAAATATTTAATATTTTTGGAATATAAAAAATAGTTATTTATTTAATTATAATATTAAATAAATTATTTAAAAATGATTTTAATACTTTAAAAATAATGAAAAATTATATTATGGTATAAGAAAATATTTGAAGTTATTTTTAATAACTTTTGATATTTTGTGATGAAATTAATTAATAAATTAATATTAATGGTAATTAGTTTATTTAATAAATATATTAAATACATTATGGAAAAATAGAATTAATGATTTAAAAAATCATATAAAAATGATTTAAGTGTTATAAAAATATTTTGAGTTATAAAATATAACTTTTGATATTTTTTCATGAAAATATTAATATTTTAATATTAATAGCAATTATCGAATAATGGGTTTAAAGGTTTATAAATCATATAAATGAGAAATTAAAGTATTAAAAATACTTTGATATATTATAAATAAATTATAATATTATGTTATGATTTTTATTAATATTTAATAATAAATAAATATTAATGATAATAGAATATTGTTGTATTTATATTATATAAATACGATTTAAATGGTTCAAAAATCATGATAAATGATAATAATTATCTGAAAATTATTACGAGCCTATGAAAAATATTTTTACTGATAATAAATTATCTAAGATAATTGTTAAGTGTTTAGGCAAAGTTTAATTGAATTTAAACTCGAGTATTGTTCGACTAGACCGTCGAGATGTTAGAATTGTGTCGGTGTCAAGTCAGACTGAAATAGTTTGACCTGATACTAAGTTTTATATGTGTTATAGACTGATAGGGTTATGTGTTATGTGTTTAGTTTATTCTATGTATATATATAATAGTATTAAATTGTGATGATATTATTCTAATATTGGAGATCTATATTACTAATATTAGGTCTTCGGATAAAGTGATATATAATGTGTAACGGTAATCAACGGTTCAGGCAAGTTTTACTTAACTCTACTTAAAGTTGTTCATTTAGATATGCTTATGGTTAATCATTGTTGATTGCCATGTAGAATTGTACTCTGTACATATTGCATGTAGAAGTCAGGTATGAAAGGCTGATCACCTTCATTACTATTCGGTCCAAATAAATTTGTTCATGTTTATTACTTATTCAGTCAAAAGTTTGTTCGTGCTAATTCTCAACTATATTGATGAATTATAGCCAGCTTATTATTCAGACTCTTTCAATCATGATATATCCTTAAATAAAATTTAAACTTGCTGGGCAACTTTCATGCTCACCCTTGCTATATCATGATAAAACATTGCAGATAAAGATGAATCGTTGGATACAAGGAAAGGTTAAAGACAGTTCCAGCTTAAAGTTAATGTGCGCGATTAGATTTGTAATAGTGTTGTATGATAATAATGTTATATGTTGGATAGTTTATGAATTATGTATAAGTTAAGGTTACTCGAGTTTGGGGAAATAGTGTGTAAAGTGTATTGTATAAAAAATTTATGTTTATATCTTCCGCAATAGTTATAGAATGATTGTACCAGATCCGTGGTGATTTAGGACCCAGATTTGGGGCCATCACAGTTGGTATCAAAGCTGTTGGTTATGAAGCTTAGGTAGGAATACCTGAGATTAATAATCGCAGTGCTTAGGATGAGATCTAACTCACAAAGAGTTAGTTTGTTGGTAAGATTCAAAGATGAATATCAGCGAGTTGTAAAGATACGGAGTTTCCTAACTCTTATAATAAGGTTGAACAGTAGTGATGAATAGATCGAGTCTAAAAGACTAAAAGTACAGGGATAGGAGATCGTAAAAACAAAACGATCATAGTATAGAAATAAATCATAACATATACGATGAGATCACCCCGTGATCTGATAAGGTGATAGCAGGGAAAAAGAATCAATTTGATGATTGAAAAGTTTGCAACAAGATTGTTGTGTCAGCTGTACTATGAATTGGTACAAATTCAGGAAAGGATTATGAATACGAGTTGAATTAAATTCGTATTGAGAAGGGGGTTAAGATTAGGTGGGGATTTCAAATGAGGACTCATGTCACCGGTGAGTTGAGTTGTAGATTCCTTGTATGGGCGAATTTGTACTTGGTGTAAAAACCACTTAGTTTCTGGCACTGATAATCATTGAAATGTTTGTGTCACGCTATTTGTTATATACATGTTAAGAGGGTGATTCCTTTCTCATGTGTATAACAGATAGATAGGATATATGTAGAGGATATAAGGTTAAGTACGAGTTCTTAAAACTCATACTTATGTGACATTCTTGACTCATAGTTATATGAAATGTTTATGAACCCCTCAGCGAATGGACGCCAAAGGCCTGACTAGGGTAAGTTCTTAAACTCATATGATTGTGGCAAGTTTATGAACTCATAAGTGTGGTTTGACGAACTGGGTATAGTTGTGTGAATAGAGAATTGACGATTATAGGAAAAATAGATTGTTAAGAAAATGATTATTAGTGGAGACATAAGTTTTCCAAAACTCCTAGTTGTGCTAGACTTCGAAATTTTGACATCAAGCTAAATACGCACTATGTGCTTTTAAAAAAATATATAGACTCGTAATCATTTTTGAAACGGTTTAAAGTATAGTTTGTGCTACTTGTTTTAGCTAGACGAAGATGATTTGAAATATCAAAATATATTTTATTTATCACTTATGTACCATGTAACCTGGTGCAGAGATGATAAAATGTTGATGGAGTTGTAAATACAGGAATACTTAGTGTGAATTTGATCTAAAATCGTTATTCCAGTATTGTATGATGTGTTATGACAAAGTCATACGATGACGGCATCCTCAAACGGACTGTTAATACAATACGGTATCATTACGTCATTCTCGAAAATGTTTTCAAAATTTTAATTTGTAAACGGGGTTTGGCTACACCTAAATAATTCGATTGAATTGAATTATTGATATGAGTTTATGCTATTTGATTTACCTAGACTAATGTTTATGAAAACTCTAAGTGTTCATTGAAAGAAATTTCCCGAACCAAATTGTTTTGGTGTGGAATCCTATGATAAGACTAAGGTGAACTATGTTGTTTGGATAAAATAATCCAATCAAGTAGCATAAATATTCGCTAGAAACGATTAATATGCTATGCATGTCGTAAGAGTACGATAGGCTAATCACCTAAAGTACTAGCAACGGTAGTTTACCTTCTTTGTGATTGTAAACATATCAAGTAATGTATTGTTTTGCGGTATGAATACCGTTAAAACTATGTGTTCATGGTCTATATGACCCCTCAACATGATTTGAAAATTTTTAACTCTTCCGAGTAGTGTATTGGGTAGCATGTGATGCTGTGTATGAATGGTGTAAGGTGTAAGGTGAATTTCGGGGACGAAATTCTTAGAAGAAAGGGTGAATGTGACAACCCGAGAAATTAGACAAATTATTAAAATCTTAAATGATTGATTTAAGGTCAAATAATGGACCTAGACAGAAAATAAGTGTATGCGTTTGATATTAATGGGAAGGAATTTTGAGGATTTCAAAATTCTATGAAGGATTTAGGTGAATTATTCAGAATTAAGTGTATACGTGAATATATTTTGTGTATATGGTTGTTTATGTGTTCAGAATGTGGTTAAGAGTTAAGGGTTGACCAGATAAATTATATATGTGTCAAACCCTAATCGTATATTAAGAACGTCAACGTTCTGTTAGAAAACCCTAATGTCTAATAAGAAACCCTAGAAATCGGTTCTGAACCTAATTTTAGTTCTTGGAATCTGAAACCCTAATTCAGTATTTGGAAACCCTAAATTGGGGATTTAAGTACAACATATATGGTTTTTGTTTTAATCAAAAACTTAATTAGGGATAACCCTAATTGATTAATTAGAAATTCTAATAATTAGAAATCGTAATTATTAGGAACCCTAATTTGTAAATGTGAAACACTAATTGGTAATTAGGTAATTTTAATTTTTTAATTAGGAAATATTAATCCTAATTTGTTTAAGTCCTAATGTGATTAAGAAATTATAATATAATTACAAAACCCTAATTATAATTTAGAAATCATGATTTTCTATTTTAAAATCTAATTAGAAAATCTTAGAAAATTAATTTACAAAATCTTAAGGGTTAAACCCTAAACCCTAAGGGTTTGGACAATTTACATAGATGCCATTAAATTTAAAAGTCTAATGACTAGATTGCCCTTTGTGTATTATTTAGTGTGTTGCTTGTAGATCTAACCCTAAATGAGTGAGTGACAAACCCTAGCCCTAGCCCTAGCTATGTGTCCAAAATCAGCCACAACTTGCTAGCAAATACATTGAATCATATCTATTATATAGATCAAAAAGAGAGAAAAAGTCAACAAAAGTTTGTCATTTGCATTCAAACACTTAACTCATTCTCTCTCTCACCAAACCTTCGAAATACACAAGTATTTCAGTCTCTAAACCAGACTCTTAATCATCAAGATCATGATCAGAGATCAAAACCAAAGGATTTGAGCATAAGAGGTATAAACCCTAATCTATGAGTTTTATGTTAAGTGTTGTAATTTGTTGTTTAGAGTCATGTTAGAGGGTGTCATTTGATGATCAAGGTTGCTAAAACTTAGATGCATATCATTTTGATGCTCGAAATTGAAGATTTCTTAAATTTGGAAAAATTTTATAGCATTGTCTGACAAGCAAATTTCAGGCTTTATAGATTGGTGTCTGGTAATGGTTTTAGTGTTTTAAATGTTTGTACTGGTAGTATGTTATGTGATCTGTGTTCTACAACTTGAATCAAGGTTGAATCATGTCTAGATTTCCTGTTATAAGCAGTCAAACTGTGTTGACCAGTCACGAAAATGGGTTTCTGGGCAACCCAGAAACCCAGATCTTGTCTAACAGTGGTTTTGTAAAGCTTTGATCTTGCTGCTGTTATATGTTTTGGCCAAGTTTTTGTGTTGTTGTTGAAAGTAGTATGCACACAAGCCAATCATGTTTGATGATAAAGCATATACTTTGTAACAATCTTATTCATTTATTAATAAAAAGTTTTAATTTATTAAAGGCTTTTAATTATCTACATGATGCTGTTTTATAATATGTGATAAACCCATAGTTTTAAGCAATGCTTTTAGAATAATGATGATGATCATTCTATTGAGATCTAAATTCTTAGAAAGCTTAAAACTAAAATAGTTCCCAATCATTGGATTACTAAATTGGGGATTAGTGAATCCAGATAGATTGGTACATACGTTGTTTGCTCATTGGATGAGGATGATTGATCTCATGATCATTTGTGTGGAGACACTAAAGCAAGTATGTAGGTGCTTATTAGAGAATAAGTTCACCGAGCGTGGCTCGCTAAGGAATACCTAATGGAGTTTCACTTACTGTCAATAGGAATTCTCAGTAGTGATAGTAGTACAAGTGATCCTTGGACTTGAGATCATCATAGTATCTTGTGTATGATGAGTTATACTTTGACTTATTCCTTAAGACCCTTAGGGTATATCAAAGGGTATGCTTGGGTATAATAAGTTGTACATGGAGATAATGTATGATCAATAAAGAATCTACCACTTCTAATAAAAGAAGAGAAATGTCCTATGTGATTCGATAAATGACAACCCAAAAGAGTCCTTGGCAATGCGAAATGAAATTAGAAAGGAGTTTCTAATTTGCATTATTTGAGTTGTGCATTTAAGGATCGAAATACATATAATTAAATAAAATAAGACTTGACATGAATTCCATGTCTTATATTTAATTGGGACATTGTATGGTGGAAGGATTGAATTGTACGGTAACTATTTATTCAAAGTTTCTTTAATGATTAATGTTGAAATCTATATTATCCGGAAAGTCGTTGATCGCTAGGGAGGCTTATCCTATTGTAGAATAAATATTATTTATTTAAATTAATTAATTGTTTAATTTATTTATTTAAATAAGATTAGAATTGTTCTAATTGATTTATTCACAACCTTTTAATATGGAGAACCTAAAGGGTCACACCATAAAAGGAAGAATAATTATTTAAGAAGTTAATGGCATAATCGTAATAATATGTTATGTATATTTAATTTAATCTATGATGATAGAATAAATTAAATAGCTTAATATTTATTATTTAATATTTTAGAAATATTAAATATAAATTAATAAGAGGAGTCTTATTAATATTATTAAAATTATTATTATTTTAATTTCTAAAAGAGTTTAGGAATTAATTTAATATAAGTACTCTCATTTATTCCTAATAGGATTAGGAGGTTAAATTAATTAAAAGAGTTTAATTAATTATCCCTAATAAGATTAGGGAGCCCCTTTAATTAAAAGGGTTTAATTAAATAATACCTTATTTTAATAGGGTTACTTGATATCTTTATAAGAGGAGTCTTATATCAGATATTAAGACTACGTAATAATTCCAAGAGTTGGAGAGTACGCTCTTTTTCTATAGAGATAGAAAAACTAGGGTTTAGCCAACCACCCATTTTCTTGAATCTTTATTATTCCTTGGTGGATCACCTCTAGAGGCCAAACACTTGGGTGGCTAACGTTGATCAAAAGAAGGAACCAAACCCGGTGGATTCAAGTTAAACGCGAAAAGGATTGGAGGTGAACTTGTACCCGAGGAAGCTCGGATCTTCAAGGGTATAATTCTTGTCCTTCATCTTTTCGTTTAATTAATAATTGTGCTTAAAGGGTGATCCGGGTTTATGGTTTGTAAAATTTTAAAATCTGATTTTTCACGTTTCCGCTTATTTTTGCAATTTGATTGCGTTCTTGAACATACAAACCTAACAGTGGCATCAGAGCCAAACCTTTATGCGAATTATTAATTGTTTTAAATTTGATATGTATATTGATGTGTTTAGAACAATTTTTTTGGGCATAATTTTATTGTATAAAATTTATTTAATATGTATAAAAAAAAAAATATCGCTGCATACGTCCGCAACATGGGCGAATGACTTGGTTAATTTTTTTTTATTTTTTTTTTGATCATCCGGATTCACTTGTTCACTGCCACGTTAATTGGTATCCTTTGAACACGTGCCATCTTGTAAAGGTGCTGGACCAAATCAAATCTTTGGTATAGTTAATATTATATATATATAATAGTTATATATATAAAATATATTAACGTAATATATATATATATATATACATATATATATATATATTAGATACTGAATTATATATTAAAATTAAAATATATAACTTGTTTTATATATAATAATATATATATTTTAATTATTTTATAATTAAAATAAAAGTTTATTTTAATCTTAAAATAAAAAGGTTTATTTTAATCTTAAAATAAAAGATTTATTTTAATTTTAAAATTAAAATTTCATGCTAACTAATTAGAGTTGGAATTAGATTCCATGATAACTAATTGGAGTTGAAATTGGATTCTATTTTTCCTTAAATAAAGGAGTTTATTTTGATATGAAATTAGATTTCATATTATTCAAAATTAAAAGGTTTATTTGGAATAGGAAAAAGAATCGATCTTTTCCTTAAATAAAGGAGTTTATTTAGATATGAAATAAGATTTCATATTATTCAAAATAAAGGAGTTTATTTGTGAATAAGAAAGATAATCCGTGTTTCCTTTAATAATTTTTTTTTTACATGGAATTGGATTCCATAATTAATTAAAATAAAGGAGTTTATTTTGATTAAAATTTTTTGATTAAAATAAAAGAGTTTATTTAAGATATGAAATAAGATTTCATATTACCCAAAATAAAGGAGTTTATTTTGACTTGGAATTGGATTCCATAATTAATTAAAATAAAGGAGTTTATTTTGATTAAAGATTTTGATTAAAATAAAATAGTTTATTTTATTCAAAATTGGATAAATTAAAATAAAATAGTTTTATTTTAATTTAAATTTGGATTAAAATAAAGGAGTTTATTTTGATTCAAAATTAGATTTTATACTAACTAATTTTGCCCATTAAATGATATCAATATATATATTAAATGTTTATTATTCATAAGATGAATGTTATTTATTGATGCATATAATGATGTGTATGATAATAAATGGGATTGATTATGGACTATTGACCAATATGATTGGATTTTATTTTAGTTGGATGCATGAATGTATGGGTTTTATTAAATGGGGTCTCGTGCGATTGCCTTCTCTAATTTTTCTCGAATGTAAATTCTATCTCCTCCTATGTACTTCCCTCGATCACGATCAAGGTTTCTATTTATTTTAAATAGTTTTGTAATAGGAATAGTTAGAATTAATTTTGAAAAATTGGAGATCAAGAAACAAGGAGCGCTAGAAGACCCGCTTTTGTAATGGAGCCCAGTTTAAATGTAATAGTTATATTTAAATATTATTTCTTGCACCCCTAGGGTTTGACCTTTTGGTTCACTTGGTGGCTCTAGTAGACCAAACTAGAATAAAAGTCCATAATCAATCCGGGGTAGAATATAGTATTTATATATGTGCATGCTTATACTATATATATTATATATTATGCAAACATGCTTCGCATGTTCATTAATATAACGGCGTATTTTATATATATATATATATATATATATATATATATATATATATGTGTGTGTGTGTGTGTGCGCTGCTTAAAAGAAGATGAGACTAATTAATAACAAACCCCTCAATTTTTTTTATATTAAGTCCTAAGCGTTCAAAGATATTTGGAATATCGAACGTCAGCCTTCTAGCATGATAAAATTAATAGAGTATTAAATATTTAATATGAGTTTGTTGTGTCACCACAAGGCAAGTATTAAGTATTTAAGATGTTAATTTATCACATTTGATGCTTATAAAGAAAATTGAACAATATTATTTTGTTGTGTCACCACAAGGATGATATTTTTCTTTTTGAATATATGGAGTGCTAGGTCGGACTTAACTTGGATAATTTTGATTCGGATGTGCCACCACTTGATCAAAATAATCTAAGAGGCAAAAGAAAAGGAGTTGCATAGTTGATGTAATTGACAAAAGTTGTCTACCTATTTATTTATATATAGTTTGTTGTGTCACCACAAGGCTATATACATTTGAAATGGGATCCTTATTCTCACTAGCAAATCTTTAATTAGATATTGCTGAACTATATATATTGAGGGTAATATAGTTTGAAGAAAATAGTGGGAGATACCAATTTAAAACAAGACCTAATTTATTTTGGTAATTAATAAAAGAATGTATGTTAAAATGTTGTTAATTACAAATTCATTTACAGAATTTTACAATGTCTAAATTACTATCATTTGCGAAGCATATTAGATGCTAAATTAACTTGGAATCAATTAAACGGATTGGTTAAGGAATTTGAGAATAGTTCTCATAGCTGAAAAGATATCTTATATCCTTAATACGCCTATCCCTGCAATGGTTGCAGACAATGCCTCTGAGGAAGAGATTGCTACTTTTAGAAAGTGGCAAGATGATGCACAGTTGGCTCAATGCATCATGCTCGCATCCATGAGTAACGAGCTTCAGCGTCAGCATGAAACTATGGATGCTCCTACTATATTCCTGCACATCAAGTAGTTGATGGTGAGGAAAGTTGGACTGATAGATATCAGATATCTAAGGAGCTCTTCCGATCTAGAATGGCCAATGGCACTATAGTACAGACAAAAAGTTCTTAACATAATCAATTTTGATTGATCAATTAGGACAACTAGTTTTGTCATGGATGGAGAGTTGAGTCAAGATTTGATCTTGCACTCACTCCCGGACTCCTTTCACAATTGTTGTGAATTTTTCATATGAACAAGCTAGATATCAGCTTTGCTGATTTGCTTAACATGTTGAAAAATATTGAGAGTCACTTTCCAACCAAGAAAGACCATGTCTTACTGGTAGGGGCCAAAGGATCTTCTGAAAAGAAGAACGATTCAAAGAAGGTAAACAGAAAGGCGTAAACAAAGGATAATAAGAACAAAACTGATATGGATAGCAAAGGAGTTTGCTTCCACTGCAATAAGCCTAGACACTGGAAAGAAACTGCGAGAAGCATCTTATAGAGGTTAACCAAAGAAGCTTAGTGAAGTTTCGGTTACAATACAATTTTTGTTCATGATTGAAATAAATTTTTCTTTAAGTCAAGGTTCTACTTGGGTATTGGATACCGACTTTGGTTATCATTAATATAGATTTATGAAGGGACCAAGCAGAAGTAGAAAGCTAAACAAATATAAGTAATCCTATGCGGAAATGTAGCAAAGGTTGCCACATTAGCCATAGAAACTTATAGTTTAGCAATGCCTACGGAAAAATCTATTAAGTCAATAAGTTGTTATTGTATTCCGGTTCTTGTTAAAATATTATTTCCATTTTATTGTTGGACAATAAAATCTTTGGTATTATATTTAAGAACAATTGTTGTTCTATTTATAATAATAATGTTTTGTATAGAATGAAATATTACTTAATGGATTTTATATACTTGACTTACATGAAAATAATTTTGTAAATTGAACAAACTAGTATGAGAAAAGGAGATGAAAATTCAAAGAGTTGAATGTGTGTATTTGCTAAAATACAAGTGTGAATTATTTGAAAGGTTCAAAGAATTCAGAAGTGAAACAAATTGGCAATGTATTAAGATTCTTTGATTAGATCAAGGAATAAATACTTGTGTAATAAGTTTCTAGATCATCTCAAATGGTTTTCTCATAATGGACACATCCTGATACGCAATAATTGATTGATGTATCTGAATGAAAAATCGTACCTTATTGGACATGGTGCGGTCCATAATGATTTAACCGATATTCCAATATCCTTCTAGGATCATGTCCTAGAAATGGCTGCATATGTACGAAAAGGTAACCTCAAAATCAATTCCCAAGACTCCATAAAAGTTATGGACAAGGAGGATTCCTAATCTTAAGTATGTTAAGATAAGGGGTTGTCCAACTTATGTGAAAAGGTTTCAAAGGATAAGCTTGGGACAAAATTTGACAAGAACAGATTTGTGGGACATCCTAAAGTAAGTTTAGGGCATATGTTCTATAATCCTACTTAGCAAAAAGGTGTTTATTGCGAAATACACTGCCTTCTAAGATAAAGATGTTTATCATTGAAGGGGCTAGTGGGAGGATAATAGATCTTGAAGAGTTCAAGAACCACAAAATACTATAAGTCAAATAAGAGGAACACAAGATGAATTATTGTACCACAACCCAATCGTAAATCGAATATAGTATCAAGATACACGGGAGGTATGGATTCATCATAGATGATGATGATGAGGTACACATCATAGAAGATGATGATCCAGTTACATACGATGAGGTAAGTGTTGTAGACACTCAGAGAAATAGATTGAAGTAAGTTTCTCAAATATGGAACATTCGTTTTGATGAGGCAATCAAAAGAGTTTGATTTTATCAAAAATAAGAATGAACATAGTGTGTACAAAAGGGTCAGTGGGAGCATCGTGACATTCCTAGTATTATATGTTGATATACTACGGATAAGGAATGACATACCAATGCTACAATCAGTAAAGATAAAGTTGTCTAAACATTCCTCCATGAATGATTTGGAAGAGTATCTTAATTGGGGATATAAATCTATATAGATAGATTTAAGAGGATGCTCGACTTAACCCAAGGAACGTATATTCATTTGATACTAAAGTCGTTTAGCATGGCAAACTCCAAGAGATGTCTCATGTAGATGAGCTATGGAGTGTATCTCTCTTAATAGTCCCCACAGACTCCTGAAAAGAGTGGTCGCATGAGTGACAATCATGCATGCAATGAAATGTACGAGACCTAATGTTGATCAGTCATATTATGGAGAAGTTCACTATGAGTCAGTGAAAAACATCTTAAAGTGCTTAACCCAAGACTAAGAATGTGATCATATTCATGGTGGGTCTAAATTAAAACTAGAGGGCTTAACAGACTCAAGTTTTTCGAGATGCGAGACGAGACGACGAAAAATTCACTTTAAGGTAAAGTGTTACCATGATCGATGGTGCGAAGAATTGGAAAGGTTCCAAACAAAGAAAGAGTTCTTTGGTTTAGTGATAAAGACAAAGTATATAGCTATAAATGAAGCTGCAAGTTGATTGCTTGGATTAAAAGTTCATTACAGAACTAGGAATAGTTCCTAAGTCTCATCTTGGATCTAAACATGTGTTGTGGCACTTTCATTTGATTATTAGAATCATTGAAAGATGGGAAATCACTATAGAGATAGTGGACACTCATGAACAACATTACATATCCATTAACTAAAGCTTATCCAACAGCAGGATAATCGTCACTTAGAGAAGAAGAGTATGAGATACCATGGTGATTGGCTTTAGTGCAAGTGAGAGATTGAAAGTAGTATGCACACAAGCCAATCATGTTTGATGATAAAGCATATACTTTGTAACAATCTTATTCATTTATTAATAAAAAGTATTAATTTATTAAAGGCTTTTAATTATCTAGATGATGCTGTTTTATAATACAAACCTAACAGTTGTTGGCTGACATGAATACTACATGTTAAAGGCATAAGATCACTTAGATCCGTAACCAAATCATATAAATTTGTGGTCAAACCACCGTTGACCAAACTGCTCAAGAACATTTCTAGGTTTTCTAGATATGTTCAAGAACAGTCTTTCCATCCTACTTTGACCGGCTCAAATCTTACTTTATTGTTGTTGTTATATTGATATGATGATATATTATGATACCTTGACATCCGGACTACAAGCTAGATGTGGCGAATGATTTGTTTGAGTTGTAAATCTGGGGACAGAATCCTTGTAAGGAGGGAAGGATATAACAATCCAAAATTTTAAGTTGTAATTTTGAATATTTATTGAATTATATAAATATTCAATTGATGTGTTTATTGTTGAATAAAAATTTGTTTAATTATTTGTTTGATTTGATTTGATTAATTATTTATGTGTTAAATAAATAATTAATGAGTGAAGGAAATTAATTGTTATGAGATTATATTCTAATTTAATTTAATAGTTAAATTAGAGAGTAGATAGAATTAAATGGATTATTATAATATTTTTAATTTAATTTGGTAAATAAAGTGTGACAAATAACTATATTATAAAGGAGTTATTAAAATAAATTAAAGGAGTCTAATTTAGTTTTGCCAAACAAGGCTTAAATATATTAAGTCTTTATTTTTAAAGGTTTTTGCCAAACGGAGCCTTATAAACTTTTGAATTTTTGAATTTTGAATTATTAATAATATAAATTAAATAAATAAAATCTACATAATATATATATATATATATATATATTAATTTTTGGGTAACCAATAACTTGTTAGTATATTTAATATAACATCAGTTTTTAACGTTTGAAAGGCGGGCGTTGGTTTTGTTTTAATATTACGTATAGTGTATTTGGTTTAAACATAAGTGTAAGAAGAAAGTTACAGAGAAAAAAAAATGAAGGTTGTCAGAGAATTGAGAGGAGAGAAATGTGCTGTGAATATCAAGTCTTTTAGCAAGGATTGTCTGAGCAAATTAAAGGTGTGTTACATAATCTTAACATATATGTTTTATAGTATAATTCTTTATTCTCTCTGTTCTTGTTTTGGAGGTTCACTGTGTTTATAGTATAATCTCTGTAATTCATATTTTTATAGTGATTATGAAATTATGTGTAGTTGTAATATTATAACTATATATATATATATATATATATATATATATATAAGTGATTGTATGATGAGCATATACATGTATGTGATTGTATGAATTATGATCAAAAAAAGAGAGGAAGAAATTGGTTTTTACAGTGAATATATATATATGTATTTTAATGGCGTGAGTTTTAATTTTATGTTCTATGAATTCTATTTTTCGAATTTTACTTTACAACTTAATTGTTGCAATTGGAAGTAGTTGTAATGCTAGAAGTTTATGTTTAGACAAAGAATTTTATGTTAAATTCATTTAAAAGAAAGGGAAACTGTTTTTCAGTGTATGTTCTTATACATGGCTTATGATAGTAACAAATTCGATGGTTAAAGTGTATACGAATTGTAAAAATTGAACTGTGAATTGTTAATTGGGTATGAAATAAAGAGAACTTAGTTCAAAGGAATCAAATTGGTGTATTATTATGATTACAGTGTTCACAGTGTCAAGAAATATCAAAAATAGAGTTTTGTTAGCTTAAAAATAGTGCTTTTACGGATTTTAATTTTCTGAAATTGTTGTTTAATTGCTTTAAATTGGTATATGTATGATAAGTAAATGTTTATGAGTAATGTAAGTTGGGTTTTGTAAGTTTTGGCGCCTCAAATACTAAAATCTATACCAATGATATTGAAATTCATGCCCAATAATTGAAATTACGCCCTAAGCGCCAATGCTCGACCTAGTCCTCGCCCCAAATGGCCGAACAATGGTGCAGGTTCGAGCGATTTTGACCTCCTGTAGTAAAATGGCCATAAATTTTTCATACGAACTCCGATTGAGGTGATTCAAGATGATTCGGAACGAGGACGAATAGGCCTATAACTTTTATTCTTTTAAGATTTTCAATTTGAAATCGTTATGAAGTGTCAAAATGGACATCCTTAGGACTGTTGTATATTTGGAGCCAATCGGAGGGCATCGGGATGCGCTAATGCAAGTGCAATCCTTTGTGTATTAGTATAACCTAATGATAACATGTTGGACATATAATAGGATATTGTATCAAGTTGTTAATGTGTGTGTGGTGCAATGACATGATCACTTAAGTAGTTGTAATAAAGATAAAAAGTAATGTTCATGAAAAGATGTGATGTTATTTAAACTTAAACTTAGTTAGTAGCTATACTAAAAGTAAGAAAGCAACTCATGAAGGTAATGCTAGTGTAACTAATGTGTATTGTCAATACATATGGTATGTGTAGGACTTGGGGTGAACGTGAGTAGTGATTGTTTAACCTACGCACGAGGCAAGTTCCCTAACCTTTGCTACTTTATTATTCAGCAAGGTTACTTTTCACTGTTATGTTATACTTATGCAAATTCTCTATTTCTAATCTCTTGTTTAACGATTTATTGTCATGCAAGTTCTTTAACCCTCACTTATTGTTAAGCAAGTTAGTTAATCTTTGTTTCTATATTCCAATCGAGATTACCTTGGTTATTCAAAGTCTGTAATTTTTTTGTAAGAAATGTGTTTATTCAGCTATTAATAACTGTTGTTTGATTTTCGTTCTTCAATGTCATTGTACTATCTTATTTTATTGTACCGAACTCTAAGTTGCTTAGCGATTCTTTACCAATTCAACTAATCCTTAGTTGATGAATGTTCTAAACTCTAAATTACCCTTGAAGTCTACCCAAACCAAACTTCCTTTGGTTTGTTTATGTACTCACACAACTTTGAAAGCATGTTGTCGATGATAACATTTGTTCAACTTAGAAATTGTTAATACTCTAGCTCTTATTGATTCATCGATATACCTTGTTCATGAATATATTATAATCAAACCCTTGAATAGTTATTGGTTCCTATCTGATTCAACCAGTACTTGGTTGATGAGCGTTCTAAAAATCTAGACTTTCTTTGAAGTTAATTCCCAACCAAACTTCCTTTGGTTCGAAACTTGATAATCCAAGTTGAGATGAACAACCCTATATCAGGGGATTATTTTAGAGCTACGCAATAGCGTTAAAATATTTCTTGTAATACATAGTCTGAAAGGTTGATCACCGAGTACGGATGATGGTCCATATAGTCGTTTAGACTGTTAAAGGTTACAGTAGAAACACCTGTGAACCTAGGACGTAGCTGATGATTATAGTCTTTTAGACTGTTAAAGGTTAAAGTAGATATACTTGAAAACCTAGAGTATAGTTCTTGGTCTTGTGACCCTCAATGTATTCTTTGATGTTGTTATCTATTGTTAAGTTAAACGTTCATTATTCCTTTGAACTCATAGCTGTTGAATTAAAGTTATTGTTCCGGTAAGAATACTTTACCATTGAAAGCTCAGTTAATTGTCATTCATAAAACGTTATTGTATATTATCCTTCTTGTGGGCAATTGTTTGCTCACTCTTGCACAAAACAATGCATATGAAGTTAAGAAGTTTGAAGAGCTTTCTACAAGAAAAGACAAGGACAAAGTGCTTGATTAGACGACAATGTTTAATTTATGTTTTATTTATGAAGCATATGTAATAGATTTAATTATTATCATGTTTTAATTTTTCGTTGATGATTGTAATAAAGGTTAGATGACCTGAGATTTATTTTAACCCTTTAATGGGAGATTGATTGTTTAAGCTTTTGAGTTTAATTATATCATTTGTTTATGGGTAGTTAGTTATGATTTAATTGGATAGTGAACACCAAATCTGTGGGAGTGAAGTGCCCGGATTTGGGGGTGTCACACTAGAACCTATAGATCACCCAAACTAAACCCAGAACCCAAGATATATGGATTTAAAGAAGCTAACTCGAATTGTTCTTCATTTTTGGAAACCCAAAAATGAAGAACAGGCCTGACAACGTTTTCTGCAGCTTAGATCTCACAGAATTGTTGTGTAATGGCCATGGAAGTGGTGTAGAGTTGTAGTACTACATTAGTACTATAACATTAAAACTTTTACAAACCTAGAAATCATCAGGAACCTAGATCAAATGTTGGTCAAACCTCGTACCTTAGTTACTGACATGAAGGCTCAAGAACATCCCAAGAACACCATTAGCGACGAATTTGTCGCCTAAAGTCCCTATAGCGATGGTTTATTTTTGAAATTAATTATTTTAAAAAATAATTAGAGAAAAATAGTTTTAAATTATTAAAAATACATAATAAATTATGAAAAATTATTTTAAAGCCTGAAAAATAGTTTTTAATTATTTTGAGTATATTTCAAAAATATTTAATATTTTTGGAATATAAAAGGTAGTTATTTATTTAATTATAATATTAAATAAATTATTTAAAAATGATTTTAATACTTTAAAATTTTGAAAAATTATATTATGGTATAAGAAAATATTTTTAGTTATTTTTAATAACTATTGATATTTTGGGATGAAATTTATTAATAAATTAATATTAATGGTAATTAGTTTATTTAATAAATATATTAAATAAATTATGGAAAAATAAAATTAATGATTTAAAATCATATAAAAATTATTTAAGTGTTATAAAAATATTTTGAGTTATAAAATATAACTTTTGATATTTTGTCATGAAAATATTAATATTTTAATATTAATAGCAATTATCGATAATGGGTTTAAAGGTTTATAAATCATATAAATGATAAATTAAAGTATTAAAAATACTTTGATATATTTTAAATATATTATAATATTATGTTATAATTTTCATTAATATTTAATAAAAAATAAATATTAATTGCAATAGAATATTGTGGTATTTATATTATATAAATATGATATAAATGATTCAAAAATCATGATAAATGGTAATAATTATCTGAAAATTATTACGAGCCTATGAAAAATATTTTGACTGATAATAAATTATCTAAGATAATTGTTAAGTGTTTAGGCAGAGTTTAATTGAACTTAAACTCGAGTATTGTCCGACTAGACCGTCGGGATGTTAGAATTGTGTCTGTGTCAAGTCAGACTGAAATAGTTTGACCTGATACTAAGTCTTATGTGTGTTATAGACTGATAGGGTTATGTGTTATGTGCTTAGGTTATTCTATGTATATATATATAATAGTATTAAATTGTGATGATATTATTCTAATATTGGAGATCTATATTACTAATATTAGTTCTTCGGATAAAGCGATATATAATGCGTAACGGTAATCAACGGTTCAGGCAAGTTTTACTTAACTCTACTTAGGGTTATTTCATTCAGATATGTTTATGGTTAATCATTGCTGATTGCCATGTAAAATTTTACTCTGTATATATTGCATGTATAAGTCATGTATGAAAGGCTGATCACCTTCATTACCATTCGGTCCAGATAAATTTGTTCATGTTTAATACTTGTTCAGTCAAAAGTTTATTCGTGCTAGTTCTCAACTATATTGATGAATTATAGCCAGCTTATTATTCAGACTCTTTCAATCATGGTATATCATTAAATAAAATTTAAACTTGCAAGGAAACTTTCATGCTCACCCTTGCTATATCATGATAAAACATTGCAGATAAAGATGAATGCGTTGGATACAAGGAAAGGTTAAAGACAGATTCAGCTTAAAGTTAATGTGCGCGATTAGATTTGTAATAGTGTTGTATGATAATAATGTTATATGTTAGATAGTTTATGAATTGTGTATAAGTTAAGGTTACTCGATTTTGGGGAAATAGTGTGTAAAGTGAATTGTATAAACAATTTATATTTATATCTTCCGCAATAGTTATAGAATGATTGTACCAGATCCGTGGTGATTTAGCACCCAGATTTGGGGCCGTCACATGTTACTTCAAGTTTATTAAGGTATTAATTCACCTTCAATCAACTGGTATTCTTTTTACATTTATAAGACTTCTTTACTATCTCCTTCCTAGTGTTGTACTGCTTGGTAGAATATCCAATTAGCTTTTACCCTACTCAAGGCGTTGTGCCACCATGCTCAAGATAAAAAGCAGCGTTGCGTTCGGTGCCAATCTCCAGAGAGCTTTTGGCTTGGCACAAGGCCACAAGACCAACTTTAAAGCCTTGGGCCATGCTTCACCGCCAACCCTATGCCTCATACAACTTTGACAGATTTCTTGTTTTGTGAACTTTCCAAACTCATAAATTATTCATTTTAAGTCCGAATTGGCTCGTTCAAAAGCCGTTATCTCACAAATCACGTGAACTATGTGTTCATATAAGAATTTTACATTTTTGAATCCGTGTTAATGGAATTCACCGTTTAAGTCATTTATTACGAAAACGATGAACGTTCATAGCTCGTTTCTTCATTCTAAGGCAGAATTTTACCATTTTTGAGTCCGCAACTCTAAAATGCAAACTTAGACTATTCTCCATCGAAAACCAATGTTTTCGAGTTAAATGGTGACTTTTGACTTCTATTTCGTGAAATTTACGATTTTGACGATTATCGTCTAATCTCGTAAATTTCGCAGTAACTTCGTTACTTGAAATTTTTACACCGTTCCAAATGGATTCATTCCATTACACAACACATATTATCTAAGCCTACACATGATGGTTTTAAACTTGTCCATCAACAACAACATTACAATTCTTCAATGTTCTTCATTGGTTCATAACTTTTATACTTATGATTTTACTTAAATATGATTCATTAAGGTTTACTTCCATTACTAACCATCCTTATACACCTTATGAAGCATGCACCGACAATACTCACTTCTCTATCAAGACTATTATCAATACTCACTTCTTCATTGAATTATTATTACATAATCCCTCCTTCCTTATTATTCTATCGTTACGTATTTCTCGGAAGTTCAAAAATAATTCTCGAGCAGATTTTGATGAATAATGTTTTTTGGAAAATTTCTCGGAAAAATTTTATTTTCGTCTTGGAAATTCAAACACTTTAATTCCTCCACGTAGCCAAAATACTATGATATTCTGATATGCTTAGGTTATAGAATAACATTCATCTTGCTTACTCATTATAATATAATTTTATTCATTATTTAATCAAATAAAATTATTTTACAAATAATTCAATTTTCTCGGTGTAGACACTCAAAATTTTCTACATACCTATTACTAACATTGTAAGAGAGAAAAATCGCCTTTCAGAGATAACCCTGGAGGACAGTTCAGCTCAATCCCAGAAATAATACCGGGAGTTTCAGTACCATCTCGGAGATAACCCCGAGACATCCATTTCAGTCCCGAAAATAACAACCGGGAGTATCAATTTCAACCTCGGAGATAACCCCGAGGAATGCAGTTCAAATACCAGAAATCACACCAGAGAAGGCCGTTTCATCTCCGAGATAACCTCGAGATACTCAGTCTCAGTCCTGGAAACAACACCGGGAAAGATAGTGTTAACCTCAGAGATAACCCCGAGGAATGCAGTTGCAGTTCCAGAGATAACATTGGAGATACTCGTTTTAACATATGCAGTCAACTTTAACCTCGGAAATCACATCGAGGCACTCAGCTCAAGTCCCAGAGATAACCCCGGGAGGTCAGGCACACCTCAGAGACAACTCTGAGGACATCCAGTACTTGCAACAGCCCAATCTCAAAGATAAACCTAAGCAACGACTGCTTTATTAGCCCAAACCAGCAAGATGAAAGAGGCTCCCCCTCTATAAATAGAGGCTCCCCCTTTATTAGCCTAAGCAACACATGCACATACTTCAAGATTTACGGGACCATGGTAGGTCGGGCACCCGGGCAAACAAGTAGTGTACTTGAGGCTCCCCCTCTATAAATAGACGGCTTGGGGTGGCCATTTTGAAAGAGAAAACAGCAAGGAAGCCCTGTCCAATTTGCTCTGTACACACCTTAAACTGAGTGTTTTCTCATTTTAAACACGTGTGAGCTTATATTCAGTCATATTTTTACCGGTGGGAGCCGAGTGTTCATCCATTTAAAGCTATATAAGTCTTCTTTGACAGTCCACTGTAAGCCTTCTTACACCTTTTAAAGCCTTTCTCATCTACTTTGCAAACACCGTTCTTCACATTGAGAGTCGTGTTACGTGTGTATGCCTGAACTTCGGTCCGTGGCTTTTATTTTCTTTTATATATATATATATATATATGCACTAACATTATTGAGTTATGCCTCGATTGAGCCTACACTCACGTCCGGAGCGTTTATTTGCTTTTATATATATATATATATGTATATACCTTAAATATATAAACTATTTTCAGACTTTGTTCGATGAGCCTGAATTTTATATCCGGTGTGTTTATTACTTTTATATATATATAGCGACAAATCGCTGAAATGATAAATCGAACCGGGATCGATATATATCATGTACGTTTACTGCTTATATATATATATATATATATATATATATATATATATATATATATATCTGTCAGGCCTGAAGTTTACTTCGTGGCCTTTTACTGCTTCATTTACATTTCGTCCCGCCTGGAGTTTACTTCGTGGCGGTTGATCGTTTTTACTACTTTATTTATATTTAGTCCCTCCTAGAGTTTACTTCGTGGCGGTTGATCATTTTTATTGCTTTATTTACATTTCTGATCCCCCCATGGAGATGATTCATAGTGGTTGATCATGTCTCTATATATATTTACTGCTTTTATATATTTATATTTCTGATCCCCCATCGAGGTGCTTCATGGTGGTTAATCATGTCTGCATATATATATTTACAACTTTTATATATATAACTACTTACTACTTTCATATAAATTGCGGCATCATGTGAGCCTAGGAATCATGTGATCACAGATTCAGTCTACTGAATCTAGATTCGGTTCCCGTGATGGAAATTTTTAGTTGTAAGTAGCTTGTAAATTATTCACGGTGTTTGAATTTCCTTAGATGGCTGTCATGCCCATGAAGAGTTCAGCACTGCTTTATATATTTTTTCCTCGAAGTTGCTTCGCATCTCGAAAATAAAAGCAATCAAGCCGAATATTTAATAAAAAAAATGGAAGTATCAAAGGCCTCAATTACTATTGAGCACAGGGTTTGAAATCCCCTTTTACAAAACATCACTGCTATATCTTGTTTAAAACTAGATTTTTAAACAAATTCAAACCCTATGTATATAGGTGCAAACGAGGAATAGCAATACTTCCAAATAATTTCACATTGACCCACACACACACACACATTCATATAACAGTTTAATTGAAAAGTGGCGGTCACCATGGTAACACTGATGTCAGGGGGTGCCTAACACCTTCCCTCCGCATAAGCAAGTCCCCAGACCTTAATGAATCTCGGTTTCACAGACCCATTTAGCAGTGTCACATCACTGGGTCAATGTGCAAACCTTTTCTCGGTTGTGTTGGTGCAACCATTTAAAAACACCAAGTGGTGACTCTTATAGTCAAATCGTTGACATATAAATGTCGAACCTTTTCACAACATGTTTTTTTAAACAATTCTCATATAACATGAGAACACCAAAAAAATAAGAACAAAAGAGGGACAATAAAAATCCTGACGTCGACAGGTGGCGACTCTGCTGGGGACTCCAGTAAGAGGACTTAAGCCGCTATTACAAGCTTTTTAAAATTGTTATATGCTTGCGTGTGGATGTTGCATTTACATTTTTTATGAATTTGTACGAATGCATTTTAGTTATTATGCTACAATATATATCTGTGATATTAGTGCTTCGCACATGTCATCATTCCCATAATGGTGAAACACGTTGTATGTGAATTTATGTTGTGTGATTCCTCCACCAGAACACAATAATGTCAGTGTTTGATTACTGGACTCGTAGGGAGACTAATTCCAACGAGGCTCAGGAAAGGCACCACCCAGATTCTCTCCAGTTGAAAGACCGGATTATCTTTCCGTCAAGTAAATTGCGATGATCTGGGAACCTTCATGCCAAAAAGCCACGAGAGTAACCTATGATAGGTCAACCTCTGATATACCAAACGCGGAGGAAAGTCTCTTCATGCTTTCCATTTTCAATTACTTGTAAAAATAATTACTTGTAATTTCATTCCATGTCAATCTCTATGTAATGGAAAATATGAAGAATATGTGTACATGCATGTTAAGGCTTGACATGCTATTAAATGACACTCGTTTTACAAGATAATATTCCCAAAATGGAAGCATTATGATAGCATGTAAACATTTATACATTCCCTAAGACTAAACTACATAAGTGTTTGTAGGGGAAACAATTGGGCCTGTTACCCGTTCAAAATCCAAAAAGGCCACGAGCCTACAGCCAATTATGTCTTCATCTGACTAGTCTAATCCTACTCCTGTCTCTCGAAAAGAGTTTGACGGATTAAGCAAATAAATTACATATTTGGATGTTCTGCTTAAAGAACTACACCAATCTACTCAGGGTTCGTGAATACCCGTACATACAGAATCCTCTGCACAGGGAGGAACACACGGTTTGGATAAAACAATTTCGAAACTTCAGTTGGATACAACTAACAAAATTCTTGAAAACACTCATCTCATAGAAGATTTAGACACCAGTGATATCAAGAAAAAGGTCCTTCAAATGGAAGAGACCATTCGGTCTATAAAAGGGATTGGAACACACAAGAGTGTTTCCTATGCTAATCTTTGTATATTCCCTGGTGTCACTACAAGAAATCACACATTTTATGATGAATTTTTTTGCCACGCACAAAATTTTGTCACAATTTGTTAATTAATAATTACGAAATTCATAATTGTCACTAAAACTTTTATTTTTGTGACGACCTTTAATTTTGTTACTATTAATCATTTATATCGCCACTAATTTACACATTTGATGACGATTAAAAAAATTTCGTCACAAGTTATTTTGGTGGTTGAATTTCGCACCAAAATTTTGGAGGAAAACCTTTTAGTGATATTTTGTAATTATTGATGACAATATTTATTGTCACTAAATATTTTTTTCGATGACAACATAATAGTTTGTCATTAATTATTTATAAAATTTAGTGACAATGTGCTTTCGTCACTAATGTTCACATTCAGTGACGCCAAATACAAATTTATCACAATTTTATTTAGAGGCAAAATTATTTTTGGAGGGAAATTTTTTAAAGACGGAAAACTAATAATTTATGACAATTTATATTGTCATAAATACCAATTTTATATGACGAGAAAATAGTTTGTCACTAATTAGATGAGTGGATAAGTGACAAAAATGGTTTGTAATAAATTCTTATATTTAGTGACAAAGTACGTCATATCGTCACAATCTTATTTGGAGGCAAAATTTTTCTGAAAAAATTTGGAGTGAAATTTTTTATAGAAGAAAAAATAATAATTTATGACAATTTGTATTGTCATAAATACCAATTTTATATGACGAGATAATAGTTCGCCACTAATTAGATGAGTGGATATTTGACAAAAATGGTTAGTCATAAATTCTTATATTTAGTGACAAAGTACGTAATATCGTCACAATTTTATTTGGAGGCAAAAAAATTTAAGAAATTTTGGAGGCAAATTTTGTAAAGACGAAAAATTAATAAATTATGACAATTTTTATTGTCATAAATACCAATTTATATGACGAGATAATAATGCGTCAACAATTAGATGAGTAGATAAGTGACAACACTGGTTCGTCATAAATTCTTTTATTTAGTGACAAAGTATGTAATGACGTCACATTTTTATATGGAGGCAAAAATTTTTCCAAACAAACTTGTATTCAAACGACGTCACCGGTCTTTCTTTTATCATTAGAAGCCTCCATTTAGTCAAAAATCGACCAACCGCACCGATTAAGTCGCACTAACGGTTACGACGTAGACGCTTCCTCTTTTATTAATTCCACTACAAAAAAATGGACATTTGACAACGATTTATCGGACAACGACTTATACAAAATGCATATTTAGCAACAAAATTTTTTATTCGTTTCAGTTTCTGAAAGGCTTTTATTTTTCGTAACGAAATTCATAGGTTGTTGCAAAATTTTGTTGCCAATTTGTTAGTGGGGAAAAAAATAATTTTTTGCATATTTAAATTTTTTTTGCCGATGTTATTTCTCCTCATCTTGGGCCAAAAATTATTTTTTTTTTGCTATATTTCGTATCCTAATATGGGCTACATTCATTGTCAATAATTTTTTTTCGTTGCGTATTTTGTATACTTTTTTGCAACGACTAGTAAATTGTTGCCCAAAATTAAGATAAACTCAATAAGCATGTTTCGACCTTTGTTTCCAAAAAGCATCATTTTTCATTTCAAAATTATTATTTATTTGGACGCAAACTTATACAGTGAAATGTTTCACTTCCCCTGTCTCAAAATAAGTGTTCAGTTTTAATTTTTTGGTCAGATTTATAATTTTTGAAATTAAAATTGAGCACATATAGATATATATTTTCTAATTTTAAAAAATTTAAGTTTGTAGTAAATTGAATGTAATTTATAATGACCATAATCTCTCACTTATAATTTTTTTAAAAAAATTATTAATTTCTAAAATAATTTATATGATTTTTTTCTTGTAACTCATTTTTTACATATATAAGTTTTGATAAGGGATGAGCAAAGAACCGAAATCGCCTCCGAAATCACACAAAAAACGGGTAAAGGCACCTTTATCCCATTGTGATCGTCGTGTTTTAAGCAATTAGTCACTGTAGTTTAAAAAAATTCAATTGGCCCACTGTGTTTTTTAAAAATTGTTAATCAAACCATTCCGTCCAATTTTACTCACGGACGTTAAAAAATTGGACCAATTTTCCATCGTGGCTTTTGAAAAAAAAACGAAACAAGTTATTTCCTACGTGGCAAGCCAGTCAGCCAAATTCCTAATACTTGCAAATTGAAAAAAAAAATACCTTTGCCCCATTGTGTTCGTCGAGTTGTAAGCAATGAGCCACTGCACTTTAAAAAAATGCAATTGGTCCACTGTTATTTAAAAAAAAATGCTTAATTGGGCCATTTCGTCAAATTTAATGGATGTCTGTTTATTTATTTTTTACTTGACATTTAAAAAAAATTCAAGGAAATGACGTGGAATCAAATAATCAGATACACGTGGATATAATATGCAAATGCTAAAAATGAGGTAGAAAATATTTATAATATGTATAATATTAATAAAAATTAATATTATAGTGTTAATAATATGTATGTTTTATTTTAAAATAAAAATAAAAATACTTTTATGTTTTAAATGAGTCGAAAGCAACATCGAGTCTTGTAGTATCTAGCATAGCATAAAAATAGAACTAATATTATAAAAATATATTTTTAGTAAATCATTTTAATTTTGTAACATGTTTTTTTATATATCAATGAAATTAAAGTTTTTTATGTTTTTAGTTTCATGTTTCTTTTTTAATAATATATTGCAAACTTAAATTTAAATACAAAAAATTACGATTAACTTATAGTGAATCGAGCAACATTAAATTGAATAATAATGAGTATTGAATAATAACATTAAATTAAATTGAATAATAATAAGTATAATAATGTGTTCAAGGAAATGCTATATATCTCTGGAAACCCACAACACTCAACAATCACAACCACAACCACAACCACCCCAGCAGTACGATTATTACAACAATGTTTATGAGCACCAAGAACAACATTTTTCACAACCCGAATCGGTTGGGCACATTAAATCGGCCGGGATTTCGGAAGCCCCATTGCCGGCGGGTGAGTCCGGTGGGACCGCCTGGTTAGGGCAGCCTGGCAGGGGCAGGGGCAGGTTCAGTTGCAGCATCATCAGAATGCGTATTACCCACAACAAGCTGGGCCAGGTGGGGATCAATTGAATTTGGGTTTTTCGGGGATGAATCTGGCAGCTGCGGCTGCGGTGGCGGCACTTTCGCAGCTGACCCAATTTGCTGGGACAATGGGTTCCACGGAGAGGGCAATGGTGGAGGTGCAGGGGTATAGACCCATGATGGGTCGTGGAGTTCCGGGTCAATTTATGGGTCCAGGGACTATGCATTACGGTGGTCCATTGGTAGGTTGTTTTCTTTTTGTATTAGTCATTGTTCTCCCTTCATTTATTTGTTAGGGTTTTGATTCAATTGTTTTTTGCAGTTGTGCAATACAGTATCATTATTTTTTGGTTAAAATTGGCAATTGATACTCACTCTAATTTTTCAAGTAAAAGTTTTATTAACTATAGAAATCTTGTTTATTTTAAAAAGGACTAACTGTTCAATCCCATGCTCTAAACTCGCAAACAAAGCCTTTGAGAATTTGGCAATTGGTGTACACTATATTAATTATCGAGTTCTAGTGAAATCTGGAGTGTTTTCCTCTGCATTTGAGAATATTCGTTTTGGAGAACAGTTAGCATCGATTTTCAACTGGCATGTACCTAAATAAACATAGCCTTATAGTGTTTCTTTTGTTATATATGGGAGACTTCTACCAAAGTTTCATCGCTAGGAAGATATAAGTGTAAACTACGAGTAAACAACAACTGTCCTAGTGCTGCTTTAATATTTCTTAAAAGAAAAAACTACTGACCTTCTGGAGCATGAGGACGATTATAATTATATAATTCATGACCTAGTTTTCATTCAGCTTCAACAACCATCCTTGGGGATTATGATTTAATATTTTGTGTCGCCCTATTTTTGGAGTCTGTCAATTTTTAGTAGTGCTGTTAAGGCGTTGCATGATTTCTTAGAGACAGTAACATATACGGTAACTTGCAATTTAATGCTGATACTAAAATCACTATCAAGTGCTTCTTAAATTCTAAATAAGAAGATGCTGTATTGTTAATTGGTAATACGCGTGCTGGAATCATTACTCGGACAACTTAATTATCTTATCTGGAAGGTTGTTCGTAGTGTGTGTGTTGTCCATGATAATAAGTCTCAATAGATAAAATTTTGGGGTGTTTAATCATATGTGATCATCCTTGTAGCTTTGTAATTCATTATCCATTTACTAGGATTCAATAGGATATTTTTCACTAAATCTTGTAGAGGTTGGATGAAGTAGAGGAAGTGATTTTTAATTATCAAAATAAAAAAATTTATGAAAAAATGTCTATCATGATGGCAGGGTAGTTGAATACGGTGCGGAAAATAATCTTTCATTTACATGTCGCTGGTTCCAAATGTCACTTGCATTTACATGTCAGCATCTGTTAACTTCTCATGAGCCATGTATTGGTCAGTGATGGACTTACGGAGTATATTTTAGTGGCAACCTAACATTTACTTTGACTTCTTTGACTGATACTTGAGTCGTTCATTTCTTTCATACTAGAAATTCACCTTTCACAATTCCAATTCCTGGTTTATGAAGATCTAGTTATATGTGATAGACATTTTAATTGATGCAGACTTGAGAGAAAATTAATATTTAGTCAAATTTGAATTTTGCATTATTTTTAATACCCCACCAGGAATTGAATTTATGTGCACAGAGATTTGCGGCATTGACGCAACTAAATTTAGTGTATGTGCCATTTTATTTTAGTGACCTTGGATATATACTAGTGCTGAGTAGTTATATGAACTGCACTGTTATAATTGGTAATGTCAGTCCTTGCTCCTGCCTTGAAAATATTCTTTATTGTTGAAGATTATGAATTTGAAGTTGCAGCATTTGAACATGCATGCAAACTTTTTACAAAATGGATCACAAATAACCAAGCTGCAGCATTACAAGACAGTGAATATTTGTACGACGGCGTAGTCTTGTGTGGGCCCCATAACGGAAAGTGATTGGATGAAGAAAACGACAAGTATAAGTTGTTTATAAATAACGGCGTAATTGTTACCGTTAATACTATTGAAATACTCGGTGATTAAAACACAGTAGCAAACGATATTGCACCAATTATTGATTCTTACGTAAGAAGGCACTACTCAATAATTGTTACAGTAATTATTGTTCAATATTTTATTTTAATGATTTAATAATTGTTGCGTTGATATTTTATATTATTGTTGTTTCAATAATTGTCATTACACAGTATTTTTCATTATCGGATAAATAATTCATATAATTTGAATAATATTATTAGATAGCAATATTGGCAATGTCTAGAAAGTTCTGTCTAAGGAGAGGTTTGGTCACCTAATTGCACGCCAGTAAGTAGAAATCCTTATTGGAAAACCCCCTCTTTCTTAGGAACGGCCTGATTGTCAGTATTGTGATTTTGTAATATTATTTGTGAATAATTAATTATTGATTTATATGATAAGAAAATATTCATTTTATGTAGATATAGATGGATAAAAATTTTAATGTGACAATTGTTCAAAATTGTTATTTTATCTTTTTCTGATAAAATAATTCATTTAAATATATTAATATATTATAATAATATAATAATGGTGATATTTTTATAATGAATGTGGGATATATGAATATATGAGGAGGAAGAGTATTTTTGTTACTAAAAATATTTAAAACATGTTTTTCATGTTTGTGGACCCCATTTCTTGACTGAAATTTGATTATATCCTGTAAAATCCTCCGTATGTGGGTTTCGGTCAATTTTTGTTTGGAATTTAGAAAAACATAAAACTACAAAATTGTAGAGAATTGAATTTCCTATGGAATGGACATAAGATTCGATTTTTTTTTGATAAAAGGACTATTTATTATGAATTATTGAAGTTCTAGATTAATTGATTACTAATTTTTTGGATTTTTAAGTGATTTTTACATGAAAAATGTTTTTGTGACTTTTGGTGAGGGGTGTGGCTGATTTTGGACCAAGTTTGTGTGTATAGGAAATTTAATAAAATATATTAATATTTTATTAAATTTTTTGTTTTGGTGTTCTAAGCATTTTTGTGACGCCCCCAAAATAGGTATACATCACCTATTCTGAGTCGCCAAATATATGGTACAGAATACAAATACAATCTTTAATATACAACAAGAGAGCTGTGAGTTTTAATACAAATATTGTCTTTTAGACAATATCCACTCTCGAGAATAAGTCCTCATTACATTTGTTGTCACACTATTTAATGAAATAGTGAGGACTACTAATACTATCATCCTGATCATCAATCCGCTTCCCGACTTGTCCCAAATATATTCTCATTTCACAAGAGAAATAAAGAAGGAAATGTGAGCTCAACTAGCCTAGTAAGAAATATTATGACTAAAGATAATGCAGAATAAATTATCATTAGTCCTCAACAATGTTAAACTGATAAAATACAATAGACATCAAGTTTAACTGCAGCGGAACAAACAATCCATTAAAAGAGTCAAGTAGAGAATAAAATCTACTATCTTTTATGATTTAAAAAGTTTTTCATCACTTTTATCGCTGAGACTCAGCTTAATAAATAATCCACAACATCAAATCATCCCTGCAGTACAGGCCAATGATATTATTTAGTATCACGACCACGAATTATCCATGCACTATGGGTCAAAGATAATCGTGTTTTCATCAACGGTCCTGATCATGCCATAAAACAATTCATCTTTGCTCCCTTGGCCGAAGAGAATCTATAGTCATAATCATACTAAAAACCGTCCATCAATGCACTACGGGCCAATGAGGACTTTTTCCACATCATTTATAACATTACTACTACATGATTATACCGAATAATCCTCGTCATAATCATACCAAGTCCATCAATGCACTACAAAACACGATGACTTTCAACAAAATATAAACATGAGGATGATGATAATGATATAAGAATTCAATAAAACAAGTTCAAGAATTAAATTATTCAGGAACTAATAACGTCCAAATTGTCAACATGATACTTCTTTGTAGAGTAAAATTCAAGAATGCTCAGAAGAATATTTTCATGAAAGATACTGGATGAAGCGCAAATATCAAGGATATTCCACTAATTTCATGGAGTATAGAAGTCAAAACTTTAACCAACTGAGTATAATAAAGATTGGAATAACAAAAGAAATCACCATGCATGCGGTATTGCAGACAGATGAAGGTTATTTCAATGTAATAATAAATAACGGAACTGGTCAGCGTAATACGCACCGATAGGATATTCCAAATGTAATAATAAAGAATGGAATAACAACAGAAATCACCATGTATGCGGTACTTCACATGTATGCGAGTTATTCCAATGTAATAATAAATAACGAGAACCGATTCAGAAATTCGCACCGCATGTGATATTCCAACAAAATAATAAAGAATGGAATAACAACGAAATCACCATGCATGCGATTATTTGATGTATGTAAGTTATTCCAACGAATAATAAATAACGGAACCGGTCCCAAGATAAAACGCATGACGGATATTCCATTCCAATGTAATAATAAAGATTTTAACCAGTCCCAAGTAACGCGCATGAATAAGATAATCCAACAAAATAATAAAGAATAGAATAATGTAAGAATTTCACCAAGTATAGGGTAGATCCATGTATATACACAGTTATTATTCAAATGAATAATAAATAATGGAATAACAGAAATTCTTTTCATGAATATGAAAGAAATAATACCCCTTACCTTATAAAGAAGAGTACTCCGACGGTAGGGCGGAGATATACTTGAAGAAACTTGCACTACGCTCAAAGCTTTCTTAAACGCTAAAGAAAGTCGCTCAAGATTATAGAAGAAGGTTTCTCTCTATAGTTTCTCTCTTTAGAATTTCAGTGAATTTGTAAGAAATAATGAAGGAATGAGCTTCTATTTATAGAAGAATGGACTGAATAGTAACTAATTCATGAACGGTCCAGATTGATTTACTTTTAATCGGACGGTCTAGATTTAAAGCAAAATCTTTTAAATAAAATAAACTATATTCTATTTATAATCTAATAAAACGAATAACTTTATAAAAGTATTCTGTTTTATATAAAAAGATTTTACTATGCAAAACATTATGCATACACTATATACGACACACTATGCATAATAAAATATAATATATTCTATTTATAGAATAACTTTATAAAAGTATTCGCTTTATATAAAAAGATTTTACTATGCAAAACACTATACGCATAATAGAATATAATATATTCCATTTATAGAATAACTTTATAAAAGTATTCTGTTTTATATAAAAAGCTTTTCTGTTTTATTACATTAATAATACTAATAAAATAAAACTCATATAATATATATATATATAACAATCAACAATAATTGAATCCAATAACGTGAGATACTATACAACAACTATCAGTAGTAATAATTGAACAAAACCGAGTGACTTCTCACGTAAGCATCAATAATTAATACCGCAGTGCTACTACGCAACCACGCCAGACATCGTATTCTTTGTTTTTACTACCGAGTAGTTCAACAAAGATAATCTGTGAAACTTCCGCCGTTATTTTCATAAAAATATTTTTGTCGTTTTCTCAATCCGACAATAATTCTGCTGTGGGGTCCACCAATGATTTTACCTTCGTACGAATATTCCCCGACACAAAGAATATTCCCCGACCAATCGAATATAATATAACAACTTGCATACTTTGAAAAATTTACAAATATTACCCACAACTATATCATTATATTAAATCCACACCATAATATTCAAAAAAAAAATCGAGAAATTTAAATCTTTATTCATAAAATTTGGGATTTTACAATCTCCCCTCCTTATGAAATTTCGCCCTCTAAATTTACGTACGTACTTGGTATGCCGAACAGATGAGGACACTTTGTCCGATTCTAACTCTTGAGGTATAACCTTTGAGTGTTGAATACATTCTAGGATTTTAACAGGTAAATCTTCATACGTTAAATTATCCACTATCTCGTTCGGTTCTAAATCAATAATGTGGTTCGGGTCGTCCACATATTTACGTAACATCGATATGTGAAAAACGTTATGAACACGTGACATACTTGGCGGTAAAACGAGTCTATAGGCCACAGTTCCTACTCGATCAAGGATTTCAAATGGGCCAATTAAATCGAGGGTTGAGATTTTCTCTCTTCGTCGATTCTTGCTTCTAGAATAACACCCTCTTGAGCCTTCTTCTTCACATTCATCAGCTCTAAGTATGCAGTTTGAGCGGCTTTAACTTTATCGATTAAAGTCGATTCTAATCGTATATTCGTTATCTTCACGTGGGTCCCTAGAGTCTTTAACTCTATCTTCATCATTTAAACGAAATGGGTCTTTGTGTTAACAACATCGCACTCGTAAACATATATGATCTTCTACTCAACGCGCCAGCTACCACGTTCGCTTTTCAACAATGATATTGAATGGTACGATCGTAATCTTCAACAACTCGAACCAACATCTTTGGCGCATGTTACGTTCGTTTTGGGTGATGAAAATATTTGAGGGTTTAAGAAATGGGTTTTGTACTGGGGTCAATACAAAATTCGATTTCACGCTCTAGGGGTAGGCTAAGAAGTCTTCAAGAATAAGTCCAAAAATTTATTAACAATAGAAATATCATTTAAAACTGTGATTCTCATCCAAGACTTGGATAGCACGTCACATTGATACCTATCAACTTGCCACCGTTATTTACGACGTCCCCTATGGATAGTCCGGCTTTGGTGAATTCCACACAAGGAAGTCAACAACGAAAGGATCGGGGGTTCTTTACTTATGGCTTGATATAATAGTGATTGACTTTAATGGTTTGGTTGCTTGAATTTACATAACAGGTTGGTTAGGAATATGCAACCTAACAACCTTACGAAAAGCATGATATCGATTCCTAAAATCACATCAAAGGCAAGTATTTTCAAAGAGATAAGATCGACAGGTACCGTGAAAGTGTTGATTTGAATTAAACAAGATTTATAAATAGTGGAGGTAACGAAGGTTTCTCCCAACTGAGTTTTAACAGATAAATCAAAGTCTAACTTCTCTGAAGTTAAATTCAAACATTGAACACAACTAAGTGAACTGAAAGAGTTAGTAGAACCGGTATCTAACATGTTATAGACTTCGCAAGAGTTTAAGATTAACTTACCCATGATAATTTTATTTAGGTTCCTCGTCACGAAAAAAAAATGCTCTCTCTTAAACTACCGGCTTTGGCTTGTTTGGGATATCCTTTGGCATCACCATCCCAGCTGGACTTTACTTCACCATACGACAAAATTGAGCTAGGTGACCTTCTCTTCCGCAATTAAAACACGCTTTGGATTGCTGCGAACAGTTTGGACGAATGTGTCCCTCCTATCCGCATTTGAAATATACGACCGGTGGTCGTTCTTCTTCCTTTGAAACGGAAAGCAGGTGTGGGTCTTTGTCGCTTATCTTTCCATCATTATTGAACCTTCTATTCTTGAAATTTCCACTTCTATTATCTTGGCCATGATTACCACCGGGTGGTTACCATTCATGGCATGATAATTTCTCCCACGATGGTTATCATTGTTCCGATGACTGTTGCCACCGGTACAATTATTATCGTGTTGTTGGTCATTGCCTTTTGGTTGTGCTGACTCATTATCGCCCTCCAATAACTGAGCCCTATTCCCAACATCTAAATATAAACAAAGTTTGTGAGAAATGAGGTATTGACGTTTATTGGGTTTCAAACCTCTTAGAAACATTCGCGTCATTCGCTCCTCATTATCGACCAAATGGGATGCAAACCGAGACAACTCAGCAAACTTAGCCTCGTACTGCGACACGGTCATATTGTTTTGCTCCATCTTGATGAACTCCACCTCCTTCATGTGACGAATACTTTCGGGAAAGTACTTGTCGTTGAACAACTCTTGAACTTCTCCCAAGACATCTTGAAAGCGTCCAGTCGGGTACGCTTTTCGATTCCCACCAATGATCTACTTTTTCACGCAATATAAAGGTGGCGAATGGAACCTTTTGCTCCTCTGAGCATCCCAAGACATCAAATATCTTGGTGATCTACTTTAACCACGTCTCCACCTTAAGTGGTTCTGGCTTTCCCAAAAACTCCAGTGGTCCCAGCTCCTTGAACTGCTTAGCGGTGACCGACCATGAGTTGCCATTATTTCCACCTATATTTTGAACAAGAGTCTCTCTTACCTGTTGTTGCATGAATTGCATAAAGCCTCTGAACATTCCATCGTTCATCATTTGGTCAGTGTTGTTGTTTACAGGAGGATTATCGCCATCCTGATGCACATTATCCTGATTATTGATATGTGGAGACTCAACAGTCTCCTGTGCTCCATTTCTATTCTCAACATCTCGGATGTCATTTTCAAATACTGCCACAAAACAAGGGTTAATTAACATCACATATTATCCCTATACTCTGACCAACCAATTAAATACCAAATAAATTAGGTAGGTCATATTAGCGAAGGAATTCCCTGTCTCTCCCCTCCTAGTTCTTATCTCACATCTCAGCCAGGGATCATATCCCTGAGCTTTGATACCAACTGTGACGCCCCCAAAATAGGTATACATCACCTATTACGAGTCGCCAAATACATTGTATGTAATACAAATACAATCTTTATCTATAATATCAACAAGAGAGTCATGAGTTTTTTTAATACAAATATTGTCTTCTAGACAATATCCACTCTCAAAATAAGTCCTCATTACATTTGTTGTCACACTATTTAACAGAATAGTGAGGATTACTAATACTATCATCTGGACTGTCAATCCGCTCCCCGACTCGTCCCCAAATATATTCTCATTTCAAAGAAGACAAAGAAGGAAAGGGTGAGCTCAACTAGCCCAGTAAAAAATATTATGACTAAAGATAATGTAGAATAAATTATCATTAGTCCTCAACAATGTTAAACTGATAAAATATAATAGACATCAAGTTTAACTGCAGCGGAACAAACAATCCATTAAAAGAGTCAAGTAGAGAATAAAATCTACTATCTTTTATGATTCAAAAGTTTGTCATCACTTTTATCATTTGAGACTCAAATTTTAATAAATAATCCACATCATCAAATCATCCATCGCATACTACAGGCCAAGGATATTATTTAGTATCACGACCACGAATTATCCATGCACTACACGCGCCAAAGATAATCGTGTTTTCATTAACTATCCCCGATCATGCCATAAAACAATTCATCTTTGCTCCCTTGGCCGAAGAGAATCCAAAGTCATAATCATACCAAAAACCGTCCATCAATGCACTACGGGCCAATGAGGATTTTTTCCAAATCATTTGTAACATTACTGTCATGATTATACCGAATAATCTCTGGTCATAATCATACCAAGTCCATCTATACACTACAGGCCACAGATGACTTTCAACAAAATATAAACATGAGGATGATGACAATGATATAAGAATTCAATAAAACAAGTTCAAGAATTAAATTATTCAGGAATTAATAACGTCCAAATTGTCAACATGATACTTCTTTGTAGAGTAAAATTCAAGAATGCCCAGAAGAATATTTCCATAAAAGATACTGGATGAAGCGTAAATATCAAGAATATTCCACTAATTTCATGGAGTATAGAAGTCAAAACTTTAACCAACTGAGTATAATAAAGAATGGAATAACAAAAGAAATCACCATGCATGCGGTACTTCAGCATGACATGCAGTTTATTTCAATGTAAACATAAATAACGGAACCAGGTCAGACGTAATACGCACCGACAGGATATTCCAACATAATAATAACGAATGGAATAACAACAGTAAATCACCATGCATGCGGTACTTCATATGATGTGTTATTCCAACAAAATAATAAATAATGAGAACCGATTCAAAGTAAATTTACGCACCAACAGGATGTTCCAATGAATAATAAAGAATGGAATAACAACAAAATCACCACGCATGCGGTACTTGCAGATGTATATGTTATTCTAACGTAATAATATATAATCTAACGAGGTCCCACAGAAACGCGTGCATGATATTCCATGAAAATAATAAAAGACGGAACCAGTCCGACGAAACGCACAAAACAAAGATATATTCCAACCGAATAACAAAGAATGGAATAATGTAAGAATTTCACCAAGTATAGGTGTAGATCACAGATACGAGTTATTCCAATGAATAATAAATAATGGAATAATGTAAGTTCTATTCATGAATACGAAAAAATAATACCCTTACCTTATAAAGAAGAGTACTCAAATGCGGTAGAGGCGGGGATATATTTGAAGAAACTTGCATTACGCTTCAAAGCTTTCTTAAACGCTAAAGAAAGTCGCTTAAAGATTATAGAAGAAGATTTCTCTCTACGCTTTCTCTCTCAGAGTTTCAAAGTGAATTAAGTAAGAAATAATGAAGGAATGAGCTTCTATTTATAGAAGAATGGACCTAATAGTAACTAATTCATGAAACGGTCCAGTTGATTTACTTTTAATCTGGACAATCCAGATTTAAAGCAAAATCTTTTAAATAAAATATAATATATTCTATTTATAATCTAATAAAACGAATAACTTTATAAAAGTATTCTGCTTTTATATAAAAGATTTTACTATACAAATACTATGCAGCACTATGCAACACTACGCATAATAAAATATAATATATTCTATTTATAGAATAACTTTATAAAAGTATTCTATTTTATATAAAAAGATTTTACTATGCAAAACACTATGCATATTAGAATATAATATATTCCATTTATAGAATAACTTTATAAAAGTATTACTGCTTTATATAAAAAGCTTTTCCATTTTATTACATTAATAATACTAATAAAACAAAACTCATATATATATATATATATATATATATATAATAATCAACAATAATTGAATCCAATAACGCATGAGATACTATGTAGCAACTCATCGTAGCAATAATTGAACAAAACCGAGTGACTTCTCACGTAAGCATCAATAATTAATATCGTGCTACTATGCAACCACGCCATTCATCGTATTTTTACTACTAATGAGTAGTTCAACAATATTAATGGTAAAACTTCCACCGTTATTTTCATAAAAATATTTTTGTCGTTTTCTCAATCCGACAATAATTCCGTTGTGGGGTCAACAAATGATTGTGTCGTCGTACGACTATTCCCCAACACAAAGAATATTCATCGACCAATTGAATATAATATAACAACTTGCATACTTTGAAAAATTTATAAATATTCCCCACAACTATAACATTATATTAAATCCACACCATAATATTCAAAAAAAATTTCGAGAAATTTAAATATTTATTCATAAAATTTGGGATTTTACAATTTTCCTATAAATAGGGTGCTTAGGTTAGAATTTAAAATCACACCAGAAACTGAAATCTTCTCTCTCTATATTATCGAACGTATTATTGTGAGTATTTTGATACTTTGAGTGTTGCTATACGGTGCAAGTTCCTTTCAGCGTTATATCTGATATTCCAGCCAGAAGTATTGTTCTTTCGAGATAAGGGATGTTATTTTTTTTATAAATGATATTATTTCTTTCAATATCATTATGCCGAAATATTTGTAAGATTTTTTTGTGAAATTCTTGTCTTTTAGTGTTGGAGTTACTATTCACGTATACAACACTATTCACGTATACGACACTATTCACGAATACGACACTATTCACAGAAAAATTAAATTTTTGTTATTTTTTTCAAAATATCTATTATGGATACTAGCTTTGATTGTATCCATGTTTTGATCATTCTTGAATTTTACTTCACTATGGTTATTTATGAAGTATTTTTGAACTTGGACTGTTTAAAGTACGAATCCTTATTATTTGTTCTTTTTGTTTCACGGGATTCATTTTCTTTAAAATATTTTCATCATCCTCACCCCTAAATGATGATATTATCAATATCTTTGGCCCAGTAGTGCAAAGATGGTTGATTTTCTTATGAATATCTTTGGTCCAGAGTGCAAAGATGTACAGTGTTGAGATGAACATGACTAATGAATATCTTTGGCCTATATATGCAAAGATGAATATTTGATTCAAGATGTATATTGATTGATGTTACAGGGATAAAATATTGATGATAAACTTTTAAATTCATAGAAGAAAGTAGATTTCATTATCTACGTAACTCTTCTAATGAATTATTATTTCCGCTACGAATATTGATTTAAAACTTGTTGTCTATTGTATTCTATCAGATTTTTCCCTGTTGAGGACTAACGATAATTTGTTCTATGTTATCTTAGTCATAATATTCTTTACTGGGCTAGTTGAGCTCACCCTTTTCCTTTTTGTTCCATTTTTCTTCTTAGGAGGCGAGAATGTAGTGAGTACTAGTCGGGGTATGAAATGAAGGTTCTAGAAAGTTATTTTAGTAGTCCTCACTATTTTGTAAAATAGTGTATTAATAATTGTAATGAGGACTTATTTGAGTGTTGATATTGTCTATAAGACAATATTTGTTTTTAAACTCACAGTTTATGTGTTATCGTATTTTGCACGACAATTGTATTAATAAAGTTGTAGTTTTTTCTGTACCAGGTATTTGGCGACTCATAGTGGGTGTTGTATACCTATTTTGGGGGTGTCACAGTTGGTATCAGAGCTTAGGGATATGATCGGGGAATAGAACTAGGAGGGGAGAGACGAGTAAATCCTTCGCTAGTGTGTCCTACCTAAGCTTATTTGTTGGTTGGTCAGAATATAGGGATATTATGTGATATGTTAATTTCTTCAATTAACCCTTATTTTCTGGCAGTATTTGAGTATGGAAACCGAGAATGTTAACAGTGGAGTAAATGAGACCGTGGAGACACCTTTACCCACCAATGAGGAAAACATGCAACAGGCCGACAATGTTCCTCTTGTAAACAACACCACTGATCAGACGATGAACGATGGAATGTTTAGAAGCTTTTTGCAGTTCATGCAAAATCAGACGAAGAGACTCGTGTACAAAATACAGGTGGAAATGATAGCAACGTACGGTTTGTCACAGCCAAGCAGTTCAAAGAGTTGGGACCACTAGAATTCTGGGGAAAGCCGGATTCGATTAAGGCGGAGACGTGGGTCAAGAAAATTACCAAGATATTCGACGTCTTAGGATGCACGGAGGAACAAAAGGTTCCATTCGCCACCTTTATGTTCCGTAACAAGGCATATTACTGGTGAGAATCTGTGAAGCGTACCCATCCAGCCGCACTCAGCATGTCTTGGGAAACATTTCAGAAACTGTTCAATGACAAGTACTTTCCTGAAAGTATTCATCATATGAAGGAGGTAGAGTTTATTAGACTGGAGCAGAACAACATGACGATGTCCCAGTACGAGGCGAAGTTCGCGGAGTTATCCAGGTTTGCACCTCATTTAGTGGAGAATGAGGAATGTATGACACGAATGTTTTTGAGAGGTTTAAAACCCGACATACGTCAGTATCTCATTTCTCATAAATTTTCTCTATATTCAGATGTTGTCAACAAGGCTCAATTATTAGAGCGAGATAACGAGTACGTTCAACCGAGGGACCACAACCAGGGTCATACCGGTGACAGCAGTCATCGGAGCAACGATAACCAGCGGGGAAAAAAAAATGCGGACAAGAGCGGCAACCACTCTGGCGGTAATCATGGCCATGAAAATAGAAGAAACGAGTCGGGGGGAGATTTTAAAATGAGGAGATTCAACAATTACAATGTGAAGACGTCAAAGACCAAAGAAGAATCGGTTCTAAGGGAGGAGAAACGACCACCGGGTCGTATCTTATAAATGCTTGAAAGGAGTACATATCATTGGCGTCCACAACAAGAAGGTATGTTATAATTATGGAAAGGAAGGACATATCACTCGAGATTATGCGATAAGCGAAACCAAGTCCAATGAGGATGGTGACTCAAAAATTCATCCCGAAAAAGTCAAAGTCAACGGTTCCTGGAAGAGCATTTGTTGTGACTGGTCAAAATGCGAGAAACCCAAACGAGGTGATCACGGGTAAGCTAATCATAAATTCTTGCAAAGTTTATACCTTACTAGATATCGGTGCTATCCATTCATTTATCTCTCCTGCTTGTGCTCAACGTTTAAACTTAACTCTGGAGAAATTAGACTTTGACTTATCTGTGGAGACTCCGTTAGGAGAAACTTTCATTACATCCACTGTTTCTAAATCTTGTTAGATCCAAGTCGGCACCATCACATTACCTGTTGATCTTATCTCTTTAAAGATACTTACTTTTGATGTGATTTTAGGGATTGATTGGTTAACTACTCAACATGCCAAAATTGATTTTTTTCGTAAGGTTGTTAGTTTTCATATTCCTAACCAACCTGTTGTACAAATTCAAGCAACTAAACCACTAAAATCAATCACTGTCATATCAAGTCATAATGCTATTCGTTTATTGAAAAACGGATGTCAAGCTTTCTTAGCCCATGTTATGGATTTGAATAAAGACATGTCAGATTTGAATAATATTCCTGTTGTTAGTAAATTTCCTGACGTATTTCCTGAAGAACTTCCCGGTCTACCCCCAGAATGTGAAGTTGAATTCTTTATTGATCTTGAACCTGGTATAAAGCCCATTTTTAAAACCCCATATCGAATTGCTCCTATTGAACTTCAGGAGTTAAAGGTCCAATTACAGGAGTTATTGGACATCGGTTTCATTCATCCTAGTACATCTCCCTGGGGTGCTCCTGTTTTATTTATAAAGAAGAAAGATGGGAGTATGCGACTTTGTATTGACTACCGGGAATTGAACCATGTCACCATCAAGAATAGGTATCCGCTACCTCGCATTCATGACCTGTTTGACTAGTTACAAGGAGTACAATTCTTTTCAAAGATCAATCTTTATTCTGGATATCATCAGCTGAAGATTAGAACTGAGGATATCCCAAAGACTGCCTTAAGAACTCGGTACAGACATTATGAATTCTTGATTATGTCTTTTAGATTGACTAATGCTCCTGCGGCTTTCATGGATATGATGAACCGAGTATTCAAGGAATATTTGGATCAATTCATTGTGGTCTTTATTGACGACATCCTTATATATTCCAAAAGCCGTGAAGATCATGAACATCATTTGAAGCTGGTACTCCAAAGGCTTCGTGAAAACAAGCTGTATGCCAAGTTGAAGAAATGCGAGTTCTGGCTTGAAAAAGTATCATTCCTTGGGCACGTGGTGTCAAAACATGGAGTATCTGTCGACTCGGCGAAGATTGAAGTAATACAAAGTTGGGAGCAACCGAAGATGGTGACCGAAGTACGTAGCTTTCTAGGCTTAGCTGGTTATTATCGGAGATTCGTGGAAGGGTTTTCTAGAATCGCTACTCCGTTAACTCAGTTGACTTGGAAGGATACAAATTCATATGGAGCGAGGAATGCGAGAAGAGATTTCAAGAGCTCAAGAGGAGACTCATTTCGGCACTGCTCGGCAATCTTTATGCGGTTCGGATGGATTTGTTATCTCTGATGATGCTTGAGCAAAGGGTTAGGATGTGTTCTCATGCAACATGGGAAAGTCATAGCATATGCCTCATGACAACTTAAAGAATATGAGAGGAATTATCCTACTCATGATTTAGAGTTAGCGTGATCGCTTTCGCTTAAAGATCTTGAGAGCACTATCTATATGGGGAGAAAGTGGAGATATATTCCGATCATAAAAGCCTCAAATATTTCTTCACCCAAAAGGAACTCAACATGCGGCAACGACGCTGGCTCGAGCTGTTGAAAGATTACGACCACACTATTCAATACCATCCTGGAAAAGTGAACGTGGTAGCTGACGCGTTGAGTAGAAGATCATATGCGGGAACGAGTACGATGTTGTCAACACAAAGGCCCATTTTGTGTGATTTACAAAAGATGAAGATAGAATTCAAGACTCCGGGGACCCATGCGATGATGTCAAGTATGCGCATAGAATCGACTTTAATCGAAAAAGTTAGAGTTGCTCAAGCCACAGACCCGGAGCTGATGCGTATGAAGAAGAAAGTACAAGAAGGTGTTATTCCAGAAGCAAGAATCGATGAAGAAGGAATACTTCGAGTCCACTCCAGACTTTGTGTTCCTAATGATGCTGATTTGAAATACAAGATCATAGTAGAGGCACACAATACACCGTTTGCAATCCATCTTGAAAGTACCAAAATGTATCGTGATCTTCGACATACATTTTGGTGGAACAATATGATGAGAGAGATTCCAAAGTTTATCTCGAGGTGTTTAACTTGTCAACGTGCAAAGGTGGAGCATCAAGTGCCTAAGGATCCATTGCAACCACTTGAGATTCCAAAATGGAAGTGGGAACACATTACCATGGATTTCGTTACAGGTCTTCCCACGGTTTCTCAAGGCATAAATGCTATTTGGGTTATTGTTGATAGATTAACCAAGTCTGCTCATTTCTTGCCGATACGGGAGACATATTCCCTTGAACGTCTTGCTCGTATGTACGTAAATGAGATTGTGAGATTGCATGGCATGCCAGTATCCATAGTTTTGGATCGTGACCTAAGATTCACATCACGATTTTGTGTTAGCTTGCAAAAAGCTCTGGGCACGGATTTACGATTCAGTTCGGCATACCATCCTCAAACGGACAAACAATCAGAGAGGACTATTCAACCTCTTGAAGATCTATTAAGACTTTGTGTCCTAGACTTCAAAGGGAGTTGGGGAAGTATTTACCATTGGTGGAATTCTCCTACAACAACAGTTATCAGACAAGTGTAGGTGTGGCTCCATTTGAAGCATTGTATGGATGAAAGTGTCGCTCTCCAGTATGTTGGGACGAGGTGGATGAAGCAACATTGTTGGGACCAGAGTTGGTACATATGACTATAGAAAAGATACAAATGATTTAACAACGTATACAAACGACACAAGATCGACAAAAGAGTTATGCAGATCTTCATCGAAAGGACGTGGAATTTAGTATTGGGGATCATGTATTGTTGCGTGTGGCTCCTTGGAAGGGAGTTACAAGATTTGGGAAGAGAGGAAAGCTCAATCCACGATTTATTGGTCCATTTCAAATTCTTGACCAAGTAGGAAATGTGGCTTATAGATTCGCGTTACCTCCAAGTATGTCTCGTGTTCATAATGTTTTTCACATATCTGTGCTACATAATTATGTGAAAGACCCGAATCACGTTATTGAGTTAGAACCGGACGAGATAGCCGAAGATTTAACGTATTAAGAGGTACCTGTCAAGATCTTGGATAGGAAGGAGCATGTCCTTCGCACAAAGGTCATACCACAAGTCAAAGTTTTGGGGAGGAACCATGCTATAGAGAAAATGACCTGGGAGTTGGAAACGGAAATGAAAGCGAGGTATCCTCACCTTTTCAAACACTGTCGTTAGTATCGTCACAATTTCGAGGACGAAATTTCATAAGGAGGGGAGGTTGTAAGACCCCAACTTATTATAAATGAAATTGAATTTCCTCTATTTATTATTTTGAAATAGTAAAGGTTGATTTGATTAATGTGGTTAGTTATGGGTAAAATGCGCAAATATTTCAAATAAGCAAGTGGTTATAAAATATTCATTGTTGTCGGGGAATATTCATTTGGTTGTGGAATATTCTTACTGTCGGGGAATATTCGTACGACGACGCAGCCTTGTGTGGGCCCCATAACCAAAAGTGATTGGATGAAGAAAACGACAAGTATACGTTGTTTATAAATAGCGGCGTAGTTGTTACCGTTAATACTATTGAAATACTCGGTGGTTAAAACACGATAAGACACAAGATTGCACCAATTATTGATTCTTACGTAAAAGGCACTACTAATAATTGTTACGATAATTATTGCTCAATATTTTATTTTATTGATTCAATAATTGTCTTATTGATATTTTATATTATTATTGTTTCAATAATTGTCATTACTACGATATTTTCATTATCGAATAAATAATTCATATTATTTGAATAATATTATTAGATAGCAATATTGGCAATGTCTAGAAAGTTCGCTCTAAGGAGAGGTTTGGTCACCTAATTGCATGCCAAGAAGGAGAGAAATCCTTATTGAAAACCCCTCTTTTTCTGAAGAGCGGCTTTGGCATGTCGATGATTGTGATCTTTGTAATATTATTTGTGAATAATTAATTATTAATTTATATGATAATGAAAATATTCATTTTATGTGGATATATATGGAGAGAATTTTTAATGTGACAATTGTTGAAAATTGTTATTTTATCTTTTTCTAATAAAATAATTCATTTAAATATATTATTATATTATAATAATATAATAATGGTGATATTTTTACAATGAATGTGGGATATATGAATAAATGAGGAGGAAGAGTATTTTTGTTACTAAAAATATTTAAAACATGTTTTTCATGTTTGTGGACCCCATTTCTTGACTGAAATTTGATTATAGCATGTAAAATCGTCCGTATGTGAGTTTCAATCAATTTCTGTTTGGAATTTGATAAAACTTAAAACTACAAAGTTGTAGAGAATTGAATTTCCTATGGAATAGACATAAGATTCTAATTTTTCTGATAAAAGGGCTATTTATTATGAATTATTGAAGTTCTGGATTAATTAATTATTATTTTTTTGGAGTTTTAAGTGATTTTTACATGAAAAACGTTTTTGTGGCTTTTGGTGAGGTGTGTGGCTGATTTTGGACCAAGTTTGTGTGCGTAGGAAATTTAATAAAATATATTAATATTTTATTAAATTTTCTGCTTTGGTGTTCTAAGTATTTTCCTATAAATAGGGTGCTTAGGTTAGAATTAAAAATTACACCAGAAACTGAAATCTTCTCCCTCTATATTATCGAGCGTATTCTTCTGAGTATTTTGATACTTGTAGTGTTGCTATACGGTGCAAGTTCCTTTCAGCGTTATATATGTTATTCCAGCTAGAAGTACTGTTCTTTCGAGGTAAGGGATGTTATTTTTTTTATAAATGATATTATTTCTTTCAATATCATTATGCCAAAATATTGTTAAGAATTTTTTTTTGTGAAATTCTTGTCTTTTAGTGTCGGGATTACTATTCACGTATATGACACTATTCACGAATACAACCCTATTCACAGAAAAATTAAATTTTCATTTTTTGTCCAAAATATTTATTATGGATACTAGCTTTGATTGTATCCATGTTTTGATCATTCTTGAATGTTACTTCACTGTGGTTATTTATGAAGTATTTTTGAACTTGGACTGTTTAAAGTATGAATCCTTATTATTTTTTCTTTTGTTTCACTAGATTCGTTTTCTTTAAAATATTTTTCATCATCCTCAGTCCTAAATGATGATATTACTGAATATCTTTGGCCTGTAGTGCAAAGATGGTTGATTTTCTTATGAATATCTTTGGTCCATAGTGCAAAGATGTACAAGTGTTGAGATGGACATAACCAACTGATGAATATCTTTGGCCTATAGAGCAAAGATGAATATTTGATTCAAGATGTATATTGATTGATGTTACAGGGATAAATTATTGATGATAAACTTTTAAATTCATAGTAGAAAGTAGATTTCATTCTCTACGTAACTCTTCTAATAAATTATTATTTTCGCTGCGAATATTGATTTAAAACTTGTTGTCTATTGTATTCTATCAGATTTTTCCCTGTTGAGGACTAACGATAATTTGTTCTATGTTATCGTAGTCATAATATTCTTTACTGGGCTAGTTGAGCTCACCCTTTTCCTTTTTGTTCCATTTTTATTCTCAAGAAGCGAGAATGTAGCGAGTACTAGTCGGGGTATGGAATGAAGGTTCTAGAAAGTCGTTTTAGTAGTCCTCACTATTTTGTAAAATAGTGTATCAATAATTGTAATGAGGACTTATTTGAGTGTTGATATTGTCTAGAAGACAATATTTGTTTTTAAACTTACAGTTTATGTGTTGTCGTATTTTGCATGACAATTGTATTAATAAAGTTGTAGTTGTTTCTGTACCATGTATTTGGCGACTTAGAGTGGGTGTTGTATACCTATTTTGGGGGCATCACAAATTGGTAGAACTGGTGATCCATCAACACCAAGTCACACGCCAATTAGTTAGTCAGGAGCATGCTAGCCTCCTTCCTTTTGTTATGAATACTCCATCATCGTCTTTAGAAAGTGAAACATTGGAGGATAAAGTTGCAAAAAGAGCAAGTGCCAAAGCCCGTCGGGATTTTGCCAACAAAAAGGAATTTACATACCTTGTCCAACCTGTAGAGGAGATATTTTAGATGCTGATCAATGAAGGAAGAATTACATCCCTTCTACCTCCAATCAATCCCCGTTCCAGACGGTTCAATTCTAATGGAGTATGCTAGTATCACTCCCATTCTCGCGGACACAACACAGAAGAATGTTGGGCCTTCCGCCACCTCATTCAGAATTTAATTGATAGCGGTGTCCTGCAAATGACAGATAACGACACTTTGTTACTCGAGATTGGGAACACATGTCCTACAAAATGGAAGGACAACATAGCAGTTATATCCGCTGAGGATGATTTGGCTACCAGACCACTCATAATACAAGTATTTCAACTCAAAGGTGCTGACAATCCTTTGAAAGTGGTTGCACCAGACCCAATTCTCTTTCCATCTAGGCCATAATATCCTGTTGTCAACTTGAAAAAAGTCCCATGGAATTATGGGCAGGCTGAAGGATCTACATCACCTACAACTGATGTAGTGTCGAAGGAGAATCCACTGTATTTTCCCCATCGGGTGATGCAGCCTCGCATCAAATTAAGTGGGAAAGTTCTCATGGAGAAAATTGAAGAGTTTCTCCATACCATGGGCCATAACGAAGCTAAGGTGGTTTTAAGCTTGAGAGAAGCTCCATAACAAATTTCCATAATGGACTTGGTTTTGTAATACCCGAGAATTTTTGCATATTATTAAATAAATATATTAATAAAAATGAATATTTATTTGAATATAAACAATTTCGTGTTATGAAATGAGATAACTAAATTATATTAAATAATTGAATAGTTGAGAATACGTGGAGTTTGTGGTAAACTCGTTGAAAGCCTTGTGTGGCATGGTGATGGAAATACAAATATTAATGATAAGCGGCGAAGAAATTATGAGATGAGCAATTAATTAATATTAATTTTTAAGTGTTGTTGTAGTTTTTTTTAATTGATATTAATAAGGTCGGTTAATATGTGATTATTAATTGTTATTTAATTGATAATGGTTGTGATGGAATATTGATTTCATGGCAATTATTAATAATAGGTGATTATTATATAGATAAGTAATGATTATGGAAAACCCATAAATGGTTGGATTAATTAATATTAGTGTTAATTAATTAAGGAAGAGCATGATTATTTATTTAACATAATTAAGTGAGTTATTAACATAATAATATTATATTGATAGTTTTGTGCATATGAATAATAATACAAATATAACTATATAGTATGGTGTGACATTTATGTGACTATATATTAAGTCTTATAAAACTATATTGTAGGGACATTGTAATTAAACATATTGAAACTATATGTTATAAATATATTATCTATGTGGCAATATGTATGTGGGCATGTATGGAAATGGTATACTATGAGCATATTATAAATAGTATTTTAATAAGTGTACCAAAGTGTGATAGAATGTACATGGATTATATGTATATTACATTCCCATATTTCATCTACTACATGTAAACCTTAATTATTAAGTGTGACATTTAGTTATAATATATGGTTAAGATGTGTATTAAAAATATAACATAAGAATAAGAGTTGTGCATAAGTATAGTCTAAGTGTTACTAGAATGTTGAGCAATTAAATTGTCCCAATATGAGTGTCCCATTTGCTTCAAACTTGAATCACGTGTGATAGCAAAATGGCTAGCCTATGTTCTTCATTTTCTTCCAACTCTCTAGCTCATGATCATGGAGGAGTGGTGATCATGATGAGTTCCAACAACCAATCTAACAACTCCTTGTTAACCCTCATGCAATCCTTTAACACATGAGTTTAATTCAATGGGAACATGCAATGTCTGGATTTGTATTTCTCTATAAATAGCAACTGTGTTTCTTCATTCTTGTTGCTGAGATTTCTCCGAGAATTTGCTAAGTGAGATTTGAGAGCATACAAGCATTCTTAGAGCTTAGAAGTTCAATTGGAGCACGTTTCATTCATATTATAGAGGTATAATTCTATTACTAGTTTTCCATTTTCATTCTCTGTAAAAAAATGGAGTTTTATTCTTGAAATTTCAAATTCTTAATTATGTGGAATTAGATGATGATGAGGTTGAGTAATGTTTAATTAGTTGTTAAATGATCTTATAAGCATGTTGTAATGGACTTATGAGTGTTTAGAATCCATTTGGTGAATAAATTTTGAGAGTTTAGCTGAGCGATTCTTGAAGCGGACTATTCTTGCTTCGAACCGAACCCAGTGCATGAATCTAATACATTTTTTTTATTGATGCAGCAGCAATGCAATTTCTACTGTAGATTCTTATTTCAGTGGAGTAGTTTGTTTTCAAGTCTGATCCATATGAGCTAGTAGTTATAACTTAAGCTAGCATATGAACAGATATATGATGTATATATGGATATGTTAACCTAATGTTAGCATGTGTTCATAGACTTGCATGATTAATGGTGACATATGGTTTAAATGGAGATTTGAACCTTAAGTTTTGAAAACAAACTATGTAAAGATCATGTTCTACAAATTATGAACCTAGTAAGTTATACATGACTGATTTTGCACATAGATGAGCATGTTGTAGTGTACATAGTCCTTTGGGCATGATCAAACTTGTTAAGCCTTATGTTAGAAATATTTTCAATAAAAAGCTTAGCCTAGTGAGCTAACATACATGATTTCTACGTGGTTTATATTCTGACTTCGAAAGCATGTTAGTGTGACTTAGACATGCATGAATAAACCATTAGCTTATGTTTATGTGATTAGCAAAGAAACGTGAACAAGTTGGACTTACTAGTAAGTTTAGAATATGAATAGTGTCATGATATCTTGAAGACTAGAATCTGACATTTGTGATCATGTTTAATGACTCTCTTAGACTCACTCTTGTAGCATAAACATATATATACCATGCTTGTGTAGCACATTTCAAGAAAAGCATGAACAAAGCCTATTTTTCAACAAAAACGGTGATAGTTTCACGTAGGTGATATGAAAACACACAAGCATGCCTAATATGATTTTTATAACTATCTTGTATGTTTAGAAATCAAGCATGCTAGACTTTGTGGTTTCATGACCTTGAATGACTTTAAATTATTGAAATGTTTTATATTATAAAAGGGAACCTAGATTGATTTGAGGAGCATGAAAAGACCCTTAACATGACAAATTGATCATGTATGACTATTTTGGGCAAGGCGGACATGAACCACATGGCAACAAATGATTGCATCTTGACTTGGCAGAGGGAACTGTAGTAGTTATGCTACGGCCCTAAACTTTAGCCATGGCGCAAGCAAGCTTGATCCGAATTCCCAGATAGTGAGTTCTGATCTTTTGGACAGTAACTTACATGATGCCTATGATGCTAAATGTGATCTAAAACCTACTGATGTACATATATATGTGTGATGCTTAGTTGATAAGTTGGTGTTGCATTGAATTGGAAAGTCCATGAGTAGAGGAGGTCCTAACCTTGAGCATTCTTGATTTGTTTGTAAAATAACTAAGTGTTTGGTTCATGATTACTTATAAACTGATTTTGTACCATATGTGTGTATACTTAAATCGTGTCAATCTTGATTAAAGACTGTGTTAGCTAATTAACATCTTGAACATATAATGCGTTATAAATAGGATTCAAAAGTGTTGACTTATTAACGTGGATAAACTACGCTTAAGGTAAGTTTTCTCTAACCTTACTTAAATTTATGTTGTGCTAGTATCCTAACCCTTGCATTATTATTTGACAAATATCGTAAGCTTATCCCTTTGAATGCAAGTTACATTACTTTCTCGTTCAAATGAGCTAGTATGTTAAACCCTTGTGAAAGCTATCATTCATGATGAAATTGGTATTGCCCTTGAATATTATGAAAGAGTCGATTCCATTTGATTCGGCTAGACTATATGCATGTTTATAATAAAATTATCCAAACCAATTGATTGGTGCGGAAATCTTAAAAACTGAGTTGGACAACCCTTTTGGTAAGGGGAGTGTATGTTGTTGGAAACCCCAACACATGAATAAATATTATTGTGGTGTTATGCATAACGTATAGTATTGTAGATTGATCATCTATAGTACTTGATATTTTTGGGTTATCAGTTTAATATTGGTAACTCTAGTGGAAGTTCAATAGTCCTTAGTGACTACTCAGTATAAATTGTTTATTAAGTTGAAAACCTTGGTAGTCATTGAATTCATATATATCTGTTGATTTATATTGAATTATCCTTCTTATTCAAAGAATTATTGATATTTCTTACCCATGATGTTATTATGATACTTTGAACTATCCTAGAAATTACACTTCGATATTTCAAACCTTGTGATATATATCCTACACCCTTGTTGTATATTACTTGCTGGGCAATTTGTGCTCATCCTTGCTTATTTAAAATCTTTCAGTTAAGGAGGAACAGGGAGGTGTCTCAGGAACAGACAAAGGCAAAGGCAAGGCTACCGACTAGCTTGTCCTTTTTATGTTTAAAGTCTATTATGATGTGTTAAGACTATTTTAGACTATGTTTAAGCTTAAGTATGATCATGTAATAAGTCTTTATTAGATATTATTATGTAATCTATTAAGTACTGTAGGTTGCGAGACTTGGGGGAATAATTATAATAAATCGTTGTATATTATTCTAAAGTAGATTTTTTGTTGTTTATGCGTTATTTTAGTTATTATGATTTTACCATGAGAACGTGATGAACCAAATTCGAGTGACCAAGTGGAGGTCCGAATTTGGGGGCGTCACAGGTTGGTATCAAAGCCTTAGTTATAAACCTTAGGAGCGAGTGTCCTTCAATTTTAACTTAAGGGAACTTAGAAGTTAGGAAGGAGATAAAACTCATGTAGAGTTTTCCTTGAGAGACTTAGTGTGTTATGAAATGTAACTTCATTTTATACAATGAAATTATGTTTGTTTAACATTCTAATGGAGTTGTTGTTTGTGTGGTTTTATGTTGGTGATTGTAGGATGACTGACATGGGAGGACCTAGCTGAGTGGTAGAGGAGGAGCTGCGTGATATCCACGTAGTATTCGAGACACCCTTGATAGCGGAGCCTATTTTAGTAGTAGCCCCTTTTGATGATGATGATGAGGAAGAGGTGGAGTCTGACCCTGAGGAGGAGCCTTTGGAGGAGGAACCCGAGCCTGTGGAGGACTCTGACGAGGCTACTTTTTAGGATCGGATGTTAGGAGAGTATGAAGAATAGATATTGGAGTTGGGATGTAGAGTAGAGGAGCTTGAGGCCGAGGCTAGGGAGAGGAGTCTGCGTTCCGAAGTTGAGGGACGAGGACCATCGAGGCAATTAGTGATGCAGAGATGGAGGTGTAGATTGCTCACCGTAAGGAAGCGTGGATCCAGATGGGAGCTTTGTTTCACCGAGGTGGCAGAAATGTTGAGGTGGCGGGAAAGTCGGAGGAATTAGAGCGAGAAGGTGTTAAGTGAGAGGGCGAGAGAAGGAGGCTCTCCGAACTCGGGTTTAGAAATGGAGGTGATGGATAGGATTCACTTGAGGAGAAGTGGGAGGAAGCCAATGATAGGGGCGGATGATCTAGAGGATGAGGTGCGGTGCAAGAGGAGGAAGATGAACAAGATGGGCTATGCTCTTCGCACGACCATGGAGAGATTGATCGATGGGGTACATCATTACCCAAATGAAAGCAAGGATGACCCGGCATACCATAAGTCGAGACACGGGTGGTGCACATCACACGTAAGGAATATCGAGCACCGCTGAGGCGTGGGATGTTAGATTGAGTCTAGAGGAAAAAGACCAAGAGTATAGTAGTTTTTTATTTATGTGTTAATAATATGTTGTTGTAATCTCAATCTTTTGTGTAAGATGTGAGATAGTGGTAAACCCCCAAATTTCTGAAAAGTGTTAGAGGGGTAGTAAGTTAGTATGTCCCCGTCTTTTGTGATATTAGGGGATATGTGTTATCATTTATAGCAGTATGCTAGAAAAGAACATGTAATGTAACCCTTTGGCATATGAATATAAATGATCTTATTTCAGAAACGTGTTATAAACTTGTAGTTCTTTTCTATTGAGAAATGTCTAAGTATTATAACTAGATAATAAAATGAAAATTTTGTGATGCAGAAAATGCCGCCCAGACGTAGAATAACTGTCCCAGAAGAGTCAGTTAATGATGAGAGAGGTCCTATAGATCCGATACAGAGATTGGTAGATTTATTGGGAGAAGCTCTGAAGGGAAGAAACGAACCCGTACCACCCATTCCCCAAGTCGTCCCAGTAACGACCTTCAAAGATTTTAAGAGTGTAGGACCCCCAGAGTTCATGGGAACCACTGACCCGATAGTTGCACAAACCTGGATCAAGGAGATCGAGAAGGCCTTCACTATAGCTCGCGTGGGTGAAGACCAGAAGATAGTATTTGCCACATACATGATGAGGGGCGAAGCGAACTATTGGTGGGAAACTAATCAGCAGAGAGCGGGGGAAGGAACGATAACATGGGAGAGGTTTACTACGTTGTTTTTTGAAAACTATTTTCCAAAGAGTATGAAGAGTAGGATGGAAGTAAAATTCCTAGAATTAAAACAAGGTGATATGATGGTGGCGCGATCTGCAACTAAAGTTCAATGAACTAGCGCGGTTTACAGAACACACCAAGTTGTGGATGAGGAGAGGAAGGCGAGACGTTTTGAACAAGGGTTAAAACTATGGTTGTATAATAAGGTATCAGTCTTCCAGATTGATTCCTTTACGACATTGTTGGAGAAGGCAATCATTGTGGAAGGTGGCAACGAGGCCTTAAGTCTATATCATATGGAGAAGAAGAATAAGAACACTGGTAGTGAGCATCATCGAGGGAAGCAAGCGGCGGAGGAGGAGTAACTCTAAAAGAGGAAATGGGAAAACAACAACAACAGAAGAAACAATCAACGTGGGAATCACCAAGGAAACTTCAAGAAGAGGACTGAAGCTTGTAACAAATGTAGAAGAAGTCATCAGGGAGAATGTTGGAAGAGGAAAAGCACTTGCTATAATTGCGGCCAAGAGGGGCACATATCGCCAAATTGCCCAAAAGTCAAAAAATCGAGAGGATGTTTTGTTTGTGGATCAACAGAGCACCGGATAAAGGAATGCCCAAAGAAAGGAAGTGGTGGAGTCAAGCGAAGCCAAGGAGGAGGAAGTAAGTTGATGATTGGTGGACTGCAAGAACCCAACCGATCGACCGCTCGAACCTTTAACATGACCGTCCAAGACGTCGTAGCTGCAAAGGACGTGGTGTCAGGTATAATCCCAATCAATAATATAAATGCTTATGTATTATTTGATTCGGGTGCCACCTGTTCGTTTGTATCTGAAGAATTTGCTAATAAACTTAGTATACCCCGAGAACGATTAGAAGATCCTTTGAACATAGAAGTTGCGAATAAGGAAATAATCCCTGTAGAATACGTCTATCGAAATTGTCGCGCAAACATTAGAGAACATGAACTGAGCGTAGACTTGATTCCTATTAGACTAGGAGAATTTGACGTAATACTGGGGATGGATTGGTTATATGACCATGCAACAGTAATTGACTATCAGAACAAATGTGTGAACCTTCAGACTCCGAGTAAGTCTAAGGTAGTGTTTTATGGTAGCTCAATGCTTAAGCAATCGTGTTGCGTTACAATGATGCAGGCCAAGAAATTGTTAAAGAAAGGATGTGTAGGTTATTTAACTTACATTATGGATACTCAGAAAAAGGGAGTAGAGATTAAAGATATACCCACAGTGAGTGAATTTCAGGATGTGTTTCCGGATGATCTGCCTGGCCTCCCGCCAGACAGAGAAATCGAATTTGTAATAGATTTATCACCGGGAACGACACCGATTTCGAAAGCTCTATATCGGATGGCGCCAGTAGAAATGAAGGAATTGATGATACAACTTCAAGAGTTATTGGATAAAGGTTACATTCGACTGAGTGTGTCTCCTTGGGGAGCACCAGTGTTATTCGTGTAGAAAAAGGACGGATCAATGAGGCTCTGTATCGATTATCGCAAATTGAACAGAGTAACGATTAAGAACAGATATCCGCTACCGAGGATAGATGACTTATTTGATCAAAAAGGAACGAAATGTTTCTCAAAGATCGACCTGCGGACGGGATATCACCAACTGAAAGTTCGGGATGAGGACATACCAAAGACTGCGTTTCGAACTCGTTATGGACATTACGAGTTTTTGGTAATGTCATTTGGTTTAACTAATGCTCCGACAAAGATTCATGGACTTGATGAATCGAAGTTTTCAAGCCATATTTGGATAAATTCATAGTAGTAGTTTTCATCGATTTATATTTTAATATACTCAAGATGGAGGAAGAACACACTGAACACCTAAAGATTGTTTTGGAGGAACTACGAAAGGAGAAGATGTATGCAAAGTTTTCTAAGTGCAAATTTTGGATGAAGAAGGTTCAATTCTTATGCCACGTGATGGATGAGAATGGAATCTCAGTAGACCCCGAAAAGGTCGAAGCAGTGAGTAATTGGGAACAACCAAGAACTTCGACGGAGGTGAGAAGTTTCTTAGGGTTAGCTGGGTACTATCGAAGATTCATCCAAGATTTTTCTAAGATAGCAACCCCGTTGACTAATTTGACAAGGAAGACGGTGAAATTTGTATGGACCGACAAATGCGAAGAGAGTTTTCATGAGTTGAAGAGGAGATTAAGCGAGGCGCCTGTATTATCATTACCAGATGATACAGGAGGATTGTTGGTGTATAGTGATGCGTCACATAGAGGACTTGGTTGCGTGCTTATGCAACACGACAAGGTCATTGCGTATGCATCACGACAATTAAAGGATTACGAAAAATGATACCCTACTCATGACCTAGAGTTAGCGGCCGTAGTTTTTGCGTTAAAGATATGGAGACACTATTTGTACGGAGAGAAATGTGAGATATACACGGACCACAAAAGTCTGAAATATATCTTCACGCAGAAGGAGTTGAATATGCGTCAGAGGAGGTGGTTATAATTAATCAAGGATTATGACGGTGAAATTCTGTATCACCCGGGGAAGGAAAATGTAGTTGCCGACGCTCTGAACATGAAAGGAAGGGAGAAATTATTTCAACTGATGACTAAGGAAGAGTTAATAAGAGATATGGAGAAATTGGAAATAGAAGTGAGGGGACCTAAGAGGTCTACAGAAAAGTTATTTGTAATAGAAGCTTGTCCGACATTGTTGGATAGAGTAAAGGAAGCCCAGGAGAAAGATGGAGAGTGTGAGAAAATCAGAAGAAGGATCATGGAAAAAGAGGAAGAAAAATTTCGAGTAGATAAAGATGGTATCTTAAGATTCGAAGGGAGAGTATGGGTACCGGCAGTGGCCGAGATAAGAGAGGAGATTTTGCACAAGGCTCATAATACGACGTATTCCATTCATGCGAGAGGCACAAAGATGTATCGAGACTTGAAGCAATATTTTTGGTGGCCAAATTTGAAACGGGAAATTGCGGAGTACGTTAGTAGATGTCTTACGTGTCAACGTGTAAAAGTAGAGCATCAGCGACCGAGTGGTTTACTATAACCGTTGGAAATACTAGAGTGGAAATGGGAGCATATTACGATGGATTTCGTAATAGGACTTCCAATCACACAGAAAGGTTTGGATTCCATTTGGGTTATCGTAGACCGACTTACGAAGACCACACATTTTCTACCTATCAAGATCCGCTACAGTTTAAACCAATTTGCAAGTATGTACGTAAAGGAAATTATTTCACGACATGGAGTGCCGGTGTCGATTGTTTCTGACCGAGACCCGCGTTTCACGTCAAAATTTTAAAAAAGCTTGCAAGAGAGGATGGGAACACAATTACGGTTAAGTACTACTTATCATCCTCAGATGGGCGGACAAAGTGAGCGAATAATATAAACGCTAGAGGAAATGCTTAGGACTTGCGTGATGGACTTCAATGGAAATTGGGATGACCACCTACCCTTGGTCGAATTTGCGTATAATAATAGTTACCATGCGAGTATCATCATGCCACCATATGAAGCTCTTTACGGAAGGAAGTGTAGAACGCCGTTATGTTGGGACGAAGTCGGAGAACGACAAATACTAGGACCAGAGTTAGTACAACAAACCGCAGACGTGGTAAAAGTGATAAGGGCTAGACTTGTAGCAACTCAAGATCGCCAGAAGAAGTACGCAGACTTGCATCGGCAGGACCGAGATTTTGAAGTCGGTAGTTTCGTATTTTTAAAGGTATCTCCGTGGAAAGGAAAAATCCGTTTCGGTAAGAAAGGGAAATTGACTCCAAGATTCGTAGGACCATGCGAGATACTAAAGCGAGTGGGCGAAGTAGCATACAAAGTTGCACTACCACCTAAGTTGGAGCACATCCATAACGTGTTTCACATATCTGTGTTACGTCCGTACAAGCCCGACTACAAACACGTGATTTCTTACGAACCCATTCAAGTGGAGAAAAACTTAGCGAATGAAGAAATTCCTATCCAAATTCTAGATAGGAAAGAGCAAACCTTGAGAAATAAAGTTATTTTTTTTGTAATAGTACTTTGGCGTAACCATGATGTCGAGGAGGCAACGTGGGAGTTAGAAGATAAAATGATGAGGGATTATCCCCATCTGTTTGTGTAACCTTGTAGCAATTCCGGGACAAAATTTTTATAAGGGGGGGGGGGGGGGAGGATGTAATACCCGAGAATTTCCGCATATTACTAAATAAATATATTAATGAAAATGAATATTTATTTGAATATGAACAATTTCGTGTTATGAAATGAGATAACTCAATTATATTAAATAATTAAATAGTTGAAAATACGTGGAGTTTGTGGTAAACTCGTTGAAAGCCTTGTGTGGCATGGTGATGAAAATACAAATATTAATGATAAGCGGCGAAGAAATTATGAGATGAGCAATAAGTAATATTAATTATTAAGTGTTGTTGTAGTTTTTTTTTAATTGATATTAATAAGGTCGGTTAATATGTGATTATTAATTGTTATTTAATTGATAATGGTTGTGGTAGAATATTGATTTCATGGCAATTATTAATAATAGGTGATTATTATATATATAGATGAGTAATGATATGATTAAAAACCCATAAATGGTTGGATTAATTAATAATAGTGTTAATTAATTAAGGAAGAGCATGGTTATTTATTTAACATAATTAAGTGAGTTATTAATATAATAATATTATATTGATAGTTATGTGCATGTGAACAATAATACAAATATAATAATATTATATTGATAGTTATGTGCATATGAACAATAATACAAATATAACTATATAGTATGGTGTGACATTTATGGGACTATATATTAAGTCTTATAAAACTATTTTGTAGGGACATTGTAATTAAACATATTGAAACTATATGTTATAAATATATTATTTATGTGGCAATATGTATGTGGGCATGTATGGAAATGGTATACCATGAGCATATTGTAAACTGGTATTTTAATAAGTGTACCAGTGTGATAGAATGTAGATTATATGTATATTACATTCCCATATTTCATCTACTACATCAAAACCTTAATTATTAAGTGTGACATTTAGTTATAATATATGGTTAAGATGTGTATTAAAAATAAAAACATAAGAATAAGAGTTGTGCATAAGTATAGTCTAAGTGTTGCTAGAATGTTGAGCAATTAAGTTGTCCCAATATGAGTGTCCCATTTGCTTCAAACTTCAGTCACGTGTGATAGCAAAAAGGCTAGCCTATGTTCTTCATTTTCTTCCAACTCTCTAGCTCATGATCATGGAGGAGTGGTGATCATGATGAGTTCCAACAACCAATCTAATAACTCCTTGTTAACCCTCATGCAATCCTTTAACACTTGAGTTTAATTCAATGGGAAAATGAAATGTCTGGATTTGTATTTCTCTATAAATAGCAGTTATGTTTCTTCATTCTTGTTACTGAAATTTGTCTGAGAATTTGCTAAGTGAGTGTTGAGAGCATACAAGCATTCTTAGAGCTTTGAAGTTCAATTGGAGCACGTTTCATTCATATTATAGAGGTATAATTCCATTACTAGCTTTCCATTTTCATTCTCTGTAAAAAAGGGAGTTTTAGTCTTGAAATTTCAAATTCTTAAATTTGTGGAATTTGATGATGATGAGGTTGAGTAATGTTTGATTAGTTGTTAAATGATCATATAAGCATGTTGTAATGGACTTATGAGTGTTTAGAATCCATTTGGTGAATAAATTTTGAGATTTGGATGAGCAGTTCAAAAAAGCAATTTGTTCTTGGCACGAACGATGCATTTGTATTGAGGCACAAAGACACTTTTACCGGTTTCTTGATTTCAGATTGATTAGTCTATTTTCAAATCGATCATCTATATGGGCTAGTAGTTATAACTTAAGCTAGCATGTGAACAGGTGTATGATGTATATATGGATATGTTAACCTAATGTGAGCATGTGTTCATAGACTTGCATGATTAATGGAGACATATGGTTTAAATGGAGATTTGAACCTTAGGTTTTGAAAACAAACTATGTAAAGATCATGTTCTACAAATTATTAACCTAGTAAGCTATACATGACTGATTTTGCACATAGATGAGCATGTTGTAGTGTACATAGTTCTTTGGGCATGATCAACCTTGTTAAGCCTTATGTTAGAAATATTTTCAATAAGAAGCTTAGCCTAGTGAGCTAACATGCATGATTTCTACGTGGTTTATATTCTGACTTTGAAAGCATGTTAGTGTGACTTAGACATGCATGAATAAACCTTTAGCTTATGTTTATGTGATTAGCAAAGAAACGTGAACAAGTTGGACTTACTAGTAAGTTTAGAATATGAATAGTGCCATGATATCTTGAAGACTAGAATCTGACATTTGTGATCATGTTTAATGACTCTCTTAGACTCACTCTTGTAGCATAAACATATATATACCATGCTTGTGTAGCACATTTCAAGAAAAGCATGAACAAAGCCTATTTTTCAACAAAAACGGTGATAGTTTCACGTAGGTGATATGAAAACACACAAGCATGCCTAATATGATTTTTATAACTATCTTGTATGTTTAGAAATCAAGCATGCTAGACTTTGTGGTTTCATGACCTTGAATGACTTTAAATTATTGAAATGTTTTATATTATAAAAGGGAACATAGATTGATTTTAGGAGCATGAAAAGATCCTTAACATGACAAATTGATCATGTATGACTATTTTGGGCAAAGCGATACGAAACCACAAGGCAACAAATTGCATCTTGACTTGGCGTGAGGATCTACACAATACACTTTTGGCCCTAAGCTTTAGCCATGGCACAATTACTGCAGGCCAGTCCGATTCCTAGGTAGTGAGTTCTGATCTTTTGGACAGTAACTTACATGATGCCTATGATGCTAAATGTGATCTAAAACCTACTGATGTACATATATATGTGTGATGCTTAGTTGATAAGTTGGTGTTGCATTGAATTGGAAAGTCCATGAGTAGAGGAGATCCTAACCTTGAGCATTCTTGATTTGTTTATAAAATAACTAAGTGTTTGGTTCATGATTACTTATAAACTGATTTTGTACCATATGTGTGTATACTTGAATCGTGTCAAGCTTGATTAAAGACTGTGTTAGCTAATTAACATCTTGAACATATAATGCGTTATAAAAAGGATTCGAAAGTGTTGATTTATTAACGTGGATAAACTACGCTTAAGGCAAGTTTTCTCTAACCTTACTCAAATTTATGTTGTGCAAGTATCCTAACCCTTGCATTATTATTTGACAAATACCGTAAGCTTATCTCTTTGAATACAAGTTACATTACTTTCTCGTTCAAATGAGCTAGTATGTTAAACCATTGTGAAAGCTATCATTCATGTTGAAATTGGTATTGCCCTTGAATTGTGAAAGAGTCGATGCCATTTGATTCGGCTAGACTATATGCATGTTTATAATAAAACTGTCAAAACCAATTGATTGGTGCAAAAATCTTTAAAACTGAGTTAGACAACCCTTTTGGTAAGGGGAGTGTATGTTGTTGGAAACCCCAACACATGAATAAATATTATTGTGGTGTTATGTATAACGTATAGTATTGTAGATTGATCATCTATAGTACTTGATATTTTTAGGTTATCAGTTTAATAATGGTAACTCTAGTGGAAGTTCAATAGTCCTTAGTGACTACTCAGTATAAATTTTTTATTTAGTTGGAAACCTTGGTAGTCGTTGAATTCATATATATCTGTTGATTTATATTGAATTATCCTTCTTATTCAAAGAATTATTAATATTTCTTACTTTGAACTATCCTAGAAATGACACTTCGATATTTCAAACCTTATGATATATATCCTACACCCTTGTTGTATATTACTTGCTAGGCAATTTGTGTTCATCCTTGTTTATTTAAAACCTTTCAGTTAAGGAGGAACAGGGAGGTGTCTTTGGAAAATACAAGGGCAAGGGAAAGGCTACCGACTAGCTTGTCCTTTTTATGTTTAAAGTCTATTATGATGTATTAAGACTATTTCAGACTATGTTTAAGCTTAAGTATGATCATGTGATAAGTCTTTATTAGATATTATTATGTAATCTATTAAGCACTGTAGGTTGCGTGACTTGGGGGAATAATTATAATAAATCATTGTATATTATTCTAAAGTAGATTTTCCATTGTGTATGCATTATTTTAGTTATTATGGTTTTACCATGAGAACGTGATGAACCAAATTCGAGTGACCAAGTGGAGGTCCGAATTTGGGGGCGTCATAGGTTCTCTCTTCTGAAGATCGCAAGAAGATCTTGCTAAGGGTCTTGGAAGAAGCCCATTTACCAAAATCAGTGGATGTGGAAAAATTCCAATATCTAGTTGATCACATTTTCAACAACAATGTGATATCTTTCACTTATGACGACATACTCGCTGAAAGGACTGGTCATTGCAAGCCATTGCACATAGCGGTTCTGTCCTCCAGATACATGGTGGGAGGAGTCTTGATAGATGGAGGTTCATCTCTTAATATATGTCCTTATGCTACCTAGGAGAAGATGAATATCAACCCCAAGAGGATCAAAAGCAGCCATACGGTTATCAAAGCTTTTGATGGGTCCCGACGAAACGCCGTTGGAGAGATTGAACTACCAGTTGAGATTGGTCCGCATACATTTAGTGTATCCTTTCATGTGCTCAAAATCGCCACATGATACAACCTGCTTTTAGGAAGACCGTGGATTCATATGGCTGGAGCCGTCCCTTCCACCCTTCACCAATAACTCAAGTACATTATCAACAATAGCCTAGTCACTGTTAATGCTAAGCCAAAATGTCCTGAACAAGGTGACATACCACTCATCGGCTTCAATTCAGAAGTTGAGGCGGTCAGTTTTTATGCCCCAGAGGTGAGCAACACTCATTTCCATCCCATTGGGGTGCCACCTCTCACACTCAAGATTTATGCCGAAGTAATGTCGGTTATTCAAGAGATGATGTCATTAGGTCATCAACCTGGACAAGGGTTGGGCAAAGATCATCAGGGCATTAAGCACCCAATTCAAGTTCGCAGTCAAACAGGGACAGCTGGATTAGGCTATTCTGCTAGCTCCAGTCACAGGAATCCTCACAAGCATAAACAGATTCCTTCATCTTCAGCCATACGACGATTATCTCCACCTACAGATCCTGAGCCTATACAGTCTCCTGTAAAGGTTTCGGCCCATTTTATGGCTATGCTATTTCCCAAACCAATACCGGTTAAAGAAAAAGAGGTCTTGATTCCTAATCCCGAAGTGGAAGAGAGGGAACAGAGACATAAACAAGACATCGCCAAGAGTTTGTCTCATCTACGTATCCTTTTACATAATGAGCACACAAATAGATACACTCCAGATGATGATTGTCCCGACATTATGGTCATCATTCGGGAGAAGGAAGACGATGATTATTACTTCATTACTGTCGTCCACCAGAACTTCACCCTTGACATTTGGAGCAGCACTCCTTGCATTTGTCGCTAAGGGTAAAAAGGGTAGAAACCCCTCCGCCGTGTAGATAGCTTTAACTACTTACTTTTCTGTACAGTATTAGCAGTTATTTTATCAGTATATGCTAACACTTTGTATAATTGAATAGTTTCATATATTAAGTGAAAGCATATTTTGTTTCAGGACTCTGAATTTAAATGTGCATGTACTTGCTGATGAGGTGCCTTTTCTCCACAAGGACTGTAACTTTGATGAAAAGTTGGACTCGGACTTGATGGAAATACAAAAGGACATTGAGATACCTCAGGAGATCAAGGAATGGGTCGAAGACAAACCTAAACCTAATCTTGATCAAACCACCTCATTCAAGCTCGGAACCTTAGAAAGCCCTAGGTTGATCCAGATTGGTACAGACCTCACTCTAAACCAAAGGAATGACAGGGTTGTTCTATTAACCCAATTCCAGGATGTGTTTGCATGGTCTCACAAAGACATGGTGGGTTTATCCAAAAACATCGTCATCCATCGCCTTCCCATTAAAGATTGATTTAATCCAGTCAGGCAGAAGGTCAGGCGATAAAAACCTGAGTGGAGTTTAAAGGTTAAAGAAGAAATCGTGAAACAATTTCAAGCTGGCATCATCATGGTGTCCACATATCCTGAATGACTATCCAACATTGTCCCCGTGCCTAAACTGGGAGGACAGGTGGGAGTTTGTGTGGATTACTGGGATCTGAATAAATCTTGCCTTAAGGATAGCTTTCCTGTGCCAGTTATCCACATTTTCATTGACAATAATGCTCAATACGACATGTACTCCTTTGCCGATTTCTTTGCGGGGTACCATCAAATTATGGTTGCTGAGGAGGATCGTGAGAAAACTGTATTCATCACGCCTTGGGGAACCTTTTGCTATAGACAGTTGTCATTTGGCCTCATTAATGCCGGAGCAACCTATCAGCAAGCTATGATGGCTCTTTTCCATGACTTAATGCGCAAAGAGATAAAGATCTACGTAGATGACATCATTGTCAAATCCCGAAGGGAAGAAGACCACTTAGACCATCTCAAAAAGCTTATCAAGAGGTTGCGTAAGTACAACTTGAAGTTGAATCCAGCCAAGTGCGCCTTTAGCGTTAAATCAAGTAAGCTGCTAGGTTTCTTAGTAAACCACAAACGGATTGAGCTAGATCCCACCAAAATCCAGGCCATCAGGGAAATGCCCATTCCTTAGACAGAGAAGGAATTACGGGGATTTTTGGAAAGAAAAAACTTCATTAGCAGGTTCATTTCTCAACTCATAGCAACGTATGAGTCTATCTTCAAATTGTTAAGGAAGAACTCCTCCACAAAATGGAACGATAAGTGTCAAAAAGCCTTCCTTAAAATCAAAGAGCAGTTGGTTAACGCTCCTATTTTGGTACCACCCAGGGATGATGTTTGTGACGCCCCCAAAATTAGGTATACATCACCCATCTTGGGTAGTCAGATACATGGTACAGAATTTAAATACAACTTACTAACATAACTGTCGTGTACAATACGACATAAACTGTGAGTTTAAATACAAATATCGTCTACTAGATATTATACAAACTCAAAAAGGAGTCCTCATTACAATTATTATCACACTATTTCACAGAATAGTGAGGACTACTAATGCTATCTTCAGGACCATCACTGCGTTTCCCAGACTCGTCCCAAATTATATTCTCATTTCTGAAGAGAACGGTGAAAGAAAGGGTGAGCTCAACTAGCCCAAAGAAGAAATATTATGACTAAGATAAGGCGTAATAAATTATCATTAGCTTACAACGTTTAAACCGATAAAATATAATTAACATCAAGTTTAACTACAATGAACCAAAGAATCCATTAAAAGAGTCAAGTAGAAAATAAAATCTACTATCTTTTATGATTTAAAAGGTTTTTCATCATCATTATAGCCGAGACTCGACTTTAATAAATATTCCACATCATCGAATCACCCCGCACTTTACTACCAAGGATATTCTTTAAGATCACGACCACAATTATTCATGCACTACGGGCCAAGAATATTTGTGTATTCATTAATGGTCATGATCATGCCAACAACTGTCCATCAATGCACTACGGCCACTGAGGATTTTTATCACATCATTTATAACATTACGGTCATGATTACACCGAATAGTCTCTCGGTCATAATCATACCAAGTCCATCTATGCACTACAGCCACGTATGACTTTCAACATAATATAAACATGAGGATGATGACAATGATATAAGAATTCAATAAAACAAGTTCAAGAATTATTTTATCCGAAATTATTAACGCCCAAATTATCAACATGATATCGCTTGTTTTGTAGAGTAAAATTCAAGAATGATCGTAAGAATATTTTCATGAAAAGATCTTTGGATGAAACGCAAATATCAAGGATATTCCACTAATTTCATGGAGTATAGAAGTCAAAGTTTTAACCAACCGGGTATAATAAAGAATGGAATAACAAAAGAAATCACCATGCATGCGATAGACCGCATGCATGTGAGTTATTCCAATGTAATAATAAATAACGGAACCAGTCGTGAAATTCACACCGGCGGGATGTTCCAACAGAATAATAAAGATGGAACTGGATCCGGGTGTAAAACACACGAATAGGATATTCCAACAGAATGATAAAGATTTTAACCAGTCCGGTGTAAAACACACGAGCAGGATGTTCCAACAGAATAATAAAGATTTTAACCAGTCCGGTGTAAAACACACGAGCGAGGATGTTCCAACGTAATAATAAAAAGGCGGAACCAGTCCGGTAAAAAACACACGACAAGATGTTCCAACATAATAATAGAAGAATGTCACCAAGTATAGGGTAAACCACGTATACAAAAGTTATTCCAATGAATAATAAGCAATGGAATAACAACAGTTCTCTTCATGAATAAGAAAGAATAACACCCTTTACTTTTGGTAGGAGATTGAATCTTTAAACGGTGTAGTAACAAAATACTATTCTTCTTTCTCTCTTATTCTCTATACTTTCTCTCTCTATAGCTTGAATGAATTCGTGAAAAATAATGAAGCACTAGGTCTCTATTTATAGAAGATTTCTAGCTTAACACCGCCGCCAGAAAAGGCAAGTGGCTTGACGAATCGATGATGTGAAAAGAAAAAAAGTGGTTTGGCGCTTTTGTAATGTGAAAATGACAAGTGGTTCGGCCTTTGTAATGTGAAACGACAAGTGGTTCGACGCTTTGTAATGTGAAAAACGACAAGTGGTTCGGCCTTTGGTAAAGGTAATTACAATTGACGAAGGTAATTACTATTCACAAGGGTAATTACTATTGACGAAGGTAATTACTATTGACGAAGGTAAATACTATTGACGAAGGTAAATACTATTGACGAAGGTAATTACTATTCACAAAGGTAATTACTATTGACGAAGAGACTCTTAGATGATGACATATGGGCCCCCTATAAAATAATCAAACTTACCACAAACGTCTACATAATGTACTTTTTATATACATTAAGGATTGAATAAATATTACCACAAATCATTTTATTTCTAATCAACATATTTTTAATCTTTCAACAATTATTAATCATTTATAATTTGTCGTCTCAATTAATAATATAACATATTATACGATGATAATCTTGTGACAATAATTGAATCAATAATATAAGAGATATGATCAAAGAATTATTCAGTAATAATTGAGCATAATGAGTGACTTCTCACGTAAGCATCAATAATTAATACTGGTGCTACTATGCAACCACGACCAGACATTCGTATTTTTTACCACCGGGTAGTTCAACAGTTTTAACGGTAACACCTCCGCCGTTATTTTTATAAAATATTTTTGTCATTTTCTCAATCTGAAAATAATTCTGTTGTGGGGTCCACCAATGATTGAGCCGTTGTACGAATATTCCCTAACAAAAAGAATATTCCCCGACCAAACGAATATTTTATAACAACTTGCATACTTTGCAAAATTTATAAATATTATCCACAACTATAACATTATATCAAATTTATTCCATAATATTCAAAAATAATATTTATAGAAAAATTCATCTTTATTTATAAAAGTTGGGGTCTTACAACCTCCCCTTCTTATGAAATTTCGCCCTAGAAATTAGGGTACGTACTTGGTATGTCGAAGAGGTAAGGATACCTTGATTTCATTTCAGATTCTAACTCCCAAGTCATTTCCTCAACATCGTGGTTCCTGGACAAAACTTTGACTTGAGGTATAACCTTGGAGCGTAGAATATGTTCCTTCTTATCCAAGATTTGAACAGGAACCTCTTCATACGTCAAATCTTCCGCTATTTCGTTTTGTTCTAACTCAATAATGTGGTTCGGGTCTTTCACATATTTACGTAACATGGATATGTGAAAAACGTTATGAACACGAGACATACTTGGCGGTAGAGCGAGTCTATAGGCCACAGTTCCTACTCGATCGAGGATTAAAAATGGACCGATGAATCGAGGATTGAGTTTTCCTCTCTTTCCAAATCTTGTAACTCCTTTCCATGGAGTAACTCTTAATAACACATGATCTCCTATATCGAATTCCACGTCCTTTCGATGAAGATCAGCATAACTCTTTTGTCGATTTTGTGAGGTTTTTATACGTTGTCGGATCGTTTGAATCTTTTCCGTAGTCATACGTACCAACTCCGGTCCCAACAACGTTGCTTCACCCACCTCATCCCAAAGATCTTTCGAGAACGACACTTTCTTCCATACAACGCTTGAATGGAGCCATACCAATACTTGCTTGATAACCGTTGTTGTAGGAAAACTCCACCAATGGTAAGAACTTGTCCCAACTCCCTTGAAATCAAGGACATAGAGTCTTAATAGATCTTCAAGAGTTTGAATAGTCCTCTCCATCGTCCGTCTGGTGCGAGGATGATATGCCGAGCTAAATCGTAAGTCTGTGCCCATAGCTTTTTGCAAACTAACCCAAAATCATGAAGTGAATCTTGGGTCTCGATCGAAAACTATGGATACCGCAGGCATACCATGCGATCTTACAATCTAGTTTATGTACATACTGAGCAAGACGTTCAAGTGTATAAGTTTCTCGTGTCGGTAAGAAATGAGCGGACTTGGTCAATCTATCAACAATGACCCAAATCGCATCAATGCCTTGAGAAACCTTAGGAAGACCGTGAACGAAATCCATGGTAATGTGCTCCCACTTCCATTCCGGAATTTCAAGTGGTTGTAATGGACCTTTTGGTACTTGATGCTCGCTTTAACTCGTTGACAAGTTAGACACCTTGAGATAAACAACGCTATCTCTCTCTCTTCATATTGCTCCACCAAAATGTATGATTTAATATCATGATACATTTTGGTACTCTCGAGATGGATTGCAAATGGTGTGTTGTGCGCCTCCATCATGATATTATACTTTTAAATCGGTCGTTAGGAACACAAAGTCCGGAGTTGACTCAAGTATTCCTTCTTCATCGATTCTTGCTTCCTAAGATAGCACCTTTTGCACTTTCTTCCTCATACGCATCGGCTCCAGTGTCCGTAGCTTGAGCGACTTTAACTTTATCGATTAAAGTCGGTTCTACTCAGTATACCCGCTTATCATGACATGCGTCCACAAGTCTTTAACTCTATCTCCATCCTTTGCAAGTCACACAAAATGGGCCTCATATTTGACAATATCGCACTCGTATTTGCATATGATTTTCTACTCAATCGCGCGGCTACCACGTTCGCTTTTCCAGGATGGTATTGGATGGTATGATCATAATCTTTCAACAGTTCAAACCAACGTCGTTGTCGCATGTTGAGTTCCTTTTGAGTGAAGAAATATTTGGTCTTTTATGATCCGTAAAGATCTCCACTTTCTCCCCATACAAGTAATGCCTCCAAATTTTAAGTGCAAAGACAACAGCTGCCAACTCTAGATCATGAGTAGGATAATTTCTCTCATATTCTTTGAGTTGTCGTGAGGCATAGGCTATAACTTTTCCATGTTGCATGAGAACACATCCCAACCCTTTTGCTAGAAGTATCATCAGAGATGACAAATCCTCCGAGCCGGATGGTATTGTCGAACAGTCTTGAAATAAGTCTCCTCTTGAGTTCTTGAAAACTCCTCTCACATTCTTCGCTCCAACCGAACTTTGTATCTTTCGAGTCACCGAGTCATGGAATAGCGATTCGAGAAAATCCTTCCACGAATCTCCGATAATAACCAAATTCAACCGAGAAAGCTACGTGACTTGATCCTTGATTTAGGTTGTTCCCAGCTTTGAATAGCTTCAATCTTTGCTGGGTCAACAGATATTCCATGACTTGATACCACGTGCCCAAGGAATGCTACTTCTTCAAGCCAAAACTCACATTTCTTCAACTTGGCATAAAGCTTATATTCACGAAGCTTTTGGAGTGTCAGCCTCAAGTGTTGCTCATGATCTTCACGGCTTTTGGAATAAATAAGGATGTCATCAATAAAGACGACCACAAAGTGATCTAAATATTCCTTGAATACTTGGTTCATCATATCCATGAAGGCAGCAGGAGCATTAGTCAATCCAAAGGACATGACTAGGAATTCATAATGCCCGTACCGAGTTCTGAAAGTCGTCTTTGGAATGTCAGCGGTTCTAATCTTCAATTGGTGATATCCGGAACGAAGATCAATCTTTGAAAAGAATTTGGCTCCTTACAGTAATCGGGTCAAACAGTCATCAATACGTGGCAATGGATACCTATTTTTGACGGTGACATGATTCAACTCCCGATAATCAATACAAAGTCGCATACTCCCATCTTTCTTCTTCACGAATAGAGCAGGAGCACCCCAAGGAGAAGTACTAGGACGAATAAAAGCCAATGTCTAACAATTCCTGCAGTTAGGTCTTTAACTCCACGAAGTTCAATAGAGCCATTCGATATGGGGCTTTGGAAATAGGTTTTGTCTGGGGTTCAAGGTCGATACACAATTCAATTTCACGCCTGGGGTAGGCTAGGAAGTTCTTGAGAATACGTCGGAAATTTATTAACAATAGAAATATCGCTTATAATCGGCGTATTTTTGTTTAAATCGTGACATGAGCTAAGAAAGCTTGACATCCATTTTTCAATAAACGAATAGCTTTATGGCTTGAGATGACCGTGATTGATTTTAATGGTTTGGTCGTTTTGAATTAGCATAATAGGTTGATTAGGAATATGAAAGCTAACAACCTTACGAAAACAATCAATTTTTGCATGATAAGTAGTTAACCAATCAATCCTTTAGAATCACGCCAAATGCAAGTATTTTTAATGAAATAAGATCGACAGTAATGTGAGGGTACCGATTTGAACCAAACAAGACTTATAAACAGTGGATGTAATGAAGGTTTCTCCCAACAGAGTTTCCACAGATAAGTCAAAGTCTAATTTCTCCTGAGTCAAATTTAATCGATGAGCGCAAGTAGGAGAAATAAAAGAATGGGTAGAACCGGTATCAAATAAAGTATAGACTTCATTAGAGTTTATGATAAGCTTACCCGTGATAACCTCATTCGGATTCCTTGCTCTTTGGGAGGTCACAACAAACGCTCTCCCTTGCACTACCGGTTTTGACTTTTCTGGGACGGCCTTTGGTGCCTCCATCCTAGCTGAATTTGTCTTCGGTAAACGACAAAATCGAGCTAAGTGACCTTCTCTTCCATAATTATAACATGCTTTGGATGGCATGGCGCAGTTTGGACTGATGTGTCCCTCTCCTCCGCATTTGAAGCATATGATAGGTGGTCTTTCTCCTTCCTTAACAACGGGTGCTGGTGCTGACGTCTTCCCATCATTGTTGAATCTCCGTTTCTTGAAATGTCCATTCTTATTGTTTTGGCCCTGATTACCACCAAAGTGGTTACCATATCTCGACACATTGATTCCTCCACGCTTGTTGTCACCGCTCGATGACTACTCTTTGCTTTGGTATTATAATTTTGCTTACCGCTCTCTTTTTAGTTAAGGTTGACTCGTTATCGCGCTCCACTAATCGAGCCCTATTTACAACATCTGAATACAAACACAGTTTATGAGAAATAAGATGTTAACGTATCTCCAACTTCAAACCTCTTAAAAACATTCGTGCCATTCTTTCTTTATTATCCACCAAGTGGGACGCAAATCGTGATAACTCCGCAAATTTTGCCTCGTATTGCGATACGGTCATATTGTTTTGTTCCAACTTGATAAACTCCACCTCCTTCATGTGGCGAATACTTTCGTGAAAGTATTTGTCGTTGAATGCGACTCTGGAACTTCTCCCAAGATATCTTCATCTGAAAGAGTTGAGTCGCGCTTCTGGATTCCCACCAATGAATCGCCTCTCCGCAACATAAAGGCGGCAAGGGAACCTTTTGCTCTCGGAGCATCCCAAGACATCAAATATCTTGGTAATCTGCTTTATCCATGCTTCCGCCAGAAGTGGTTTTGGCTCTCCCTTAAACTCCGGTGGTCCCAGCTCCTTGAATTGTTTAGCGGTGACCGCCTGAGAGTTTTCCGTTTTTCCACCTACGTTTTGGACAGAGTCGCTCTACTTTCTTTGTTGCATAAATTGCATAAAGCCTCTGAACATTTGATCATTCATCATATGGTCAGTGTTGTTGTTTGCATGAGGATTGTCGCCTTCGACGATGCACATTATCCTAATTATTGATATGTGGTGAATCAACGATCGCTTTGTGCTCCATTGCTATTCTCAACATTCTCGATGTCATTTTCAATCATCGCCACAAAACAAAAGGTTAATTGACATGTAACAAATTATCCCTATCTTCTGACCAACCAATAAAATAGCACATAAACTTAGGTAGGTCATACTAGCGAAGGTATTCCCCGTCTCTCCTCTCCTAGTACTATTCTCACATCTTAGCCAGGGATCATATCCCTAAGCTCTGATACCAACTGTGACGCCCCCAAAATTAGGTATACATCACCCATCTTGGGTAGTCAGATACATGGTACGAAAATTTAAATACAACTTACTAACATAATCGTGGTATAATAATACGACATAAACCGTGAGTTTAAATACAAATATCGTCTACTAGATATTATACAAACTCAAAAAGGAGTCCTCATTACAATTATTATCACACTATTTCACGTAATAGTGAGGACTACTAATGCTATCTTCGTGACCATCACTGCTTCCCCGACTCGTCCCATTTATATTCTCATTTCAAGAAGAAACGGAAAGAAAGGGTGAGCTCAACTAGCCCAAAGAAGAAATATTATGACTAAGATAAGGCGTAATAAATTATCATTAGCCTCAAATAATTGTTAAACCGATAAAATATAATTAACATCAAGTTTAACTACAAATGAAACCAAAGAATCCATTAAAAGAGTCAAGTAGAAAATAAAATCTACTATCTTTTATGATTTAAAAGGTTTTTCATCATCATTATAGCCGAGACTCACTTTTAATAAATATTCCACATCATCGAATCACCCCACACTACTACCAAGGATATTCTTTAGTATCCACGACCACAATTATTCATGCACTACGGGCCAAGAATATTTGTGTATTCATTAATGGTCATGATCATGCCAACAACTGTCCACCAATGCTCTACGGCCACTGAGGATTTTTATCACATCATTTATAACATTACGGTCATGATTACACTGAATAGTCTCTCGTCATAATCATACCAAGTCCATCTATGCACTACAGCCACGATGACTTTCAACATAATATAAACATGAGGATGATGACAATGATATAAGAATTCAATAAAACAAGTTCAAGAATTATTTTATCCGTAAATTATTAACGTCCAAATTATCAACATGATCTTTGTTTTGTGTAGAGTAAAATTCAAGAATGATCGGAAGAATATTTTCATGAAAAGATATCTTTGGATGAAACGCAAATATCAAGGATATTCCACTAATTTCATGGAGTATAGAAGTCAAAGTTTTAACTAACCGGGTATAATAAAGAATGGAATAACAAAAGAAATCACCATGCATGCGATAGATCGCATACGCATAAAGTTATTCCAATGAATAATAAATAACGGAACCAGTCGTGTGAAATTCACACCGGCGGGATGTTCCAATGTAATAATAAAGATGGAACCAGATCCGGTGTAAAACACACGTATAGGATATTCCAACAGAATGATAAAGATTTAACCAGTGTCCGTGTAAAACACACGAGCATGTGATGTTCCAATGAATAATAAAGATTTTAACCAGTCCTGTAAAACACATGAGCATGGATGTTCCAACAGAATAATAAAGATTTTAACCAGTGTCCTGTAAAACACATGAACAAAGATGTTCCAATGTAATAATAGAAGAATGTCACCAAGTATAGGGTAAACCACGATATGGAGTTATTCCAATGTAATAATAAGCAATGGAATAACAACAGTTCTCTTCATGAATAAGAAAGAATAACACCCCTTTACTTTTGGTAGGAGATTGAATACTTACAAGCAGTAAGTAACAAAATACTATTCTTCTTTCTCTCTTATTCTCTCTATACTTTCTCTCTATAGCTTGAATGAATTAAGTGAAAATAATGAAGCACTAGGCCTCTATTTATAGAAGATTTCTAGCTTAGCACCGCTTAGTGTGAAAAGGCAAGTGGCTTGGACGAATCGATGATGTGAAAAGAAAAGTGGTTTGATGCCTCGTAATGTGAAACGACAAGTGGTTCGATGCACGTAATGTGAAATGACAAGTGGTTCGACGCTTTGTAATGTGAAACGACAAGTGGTTCGACGTCTGGTAAAGGTAATTACTATCGACGAAGGTAATTACTATTCACAAGGGTAATTACTATTGACGAAGGTAATTACTATTGATTTAAGGTAAATACTATCGACGAAGGTAATTACTATTCATAAAGGTAATTACTATCGACGAAGAGACTCTTAGATGATGACATATGGGCCCCCCATAAAATAATCAAACTTACCACAAACGCCTCATAATGAGACTCTTTATATACATTAAGGATTGAATAAATATTACCACAAATCATTTTATTTCTAATCAACACATTTTTAATCTTTCAACAATTATTAATCATTTATAACTTGTCGTCTCAATTAATAATATAACATATTATACGATGATGATCTTTGTGACAATAATTGAATCAATAATATAAGAGATATGATCAAAGTAATTCTCGTAGCAATAATTGAGCATAAATGAGTGACTTCTCACGTAAGTATCAATAATTAATACCGTATTGCTACTATGCGACCACAGCGTATTCATCGTACTTTACCACCGGGTAGTTCAACAGTTTTAACGGTAACACCTCCGCCGTAGTTATTTTTATAAAATATTTTTGTCGTTTTCTCAATCCGACAATAATTACATTATGGGGGTCCACCAATGATTGAGTAGTTATCTAATATTCCCTAACAAAAGAATATTCCCCACCAAACGAATATTTTATAACAACTTGCATACTTTGCAAAATTTATAAATATTACCCACAACTATAACATTATATCAAATTTATTCCATAATATTCAAAAATAATATTTATAGAAAAATTCATCTTTATTTATAAAAGTTGGGGTCTTACAATGTTCCCCTGTTCATGTACCTGTCCATTAATGACAATGCCATGGGTTGCATGCTTGGACAAAAAGACGATAGAGGCCAAGAGCGAGCTATCTATTACCTCAGCAAAAGATTCAGCAGCAGTGAACAAAAGTACACTCTGATTGAGAAAACTTGTTGTGTTTTAGCATGGGCTTCCATGAGGTTACAACATTACCTTCATGGTCACACAACCCATCTCATATCCTGCATGGATCCTCTCAAGTACATGTTCAGTAAACCCATATTGAATTGTCGGCTGTCCAAATGGTAGTTGATCTTAAAATAATTTAACATCGTCTATGTGACACAAAAGTCCATTAAAGGTCAAGGAATTACGGATCAACTGGCCGCCGCACCTGCAGGGGATTTCAAACCTTAGAAACATACTTCCCCGATGAAGGGGTAATGACAGTTCAGTGACACCATCAGTACAATGCTTGTCATACATGGAAAATGTATTTTAATGGAGCTGTAAATACAGAAGGTTCTTGAATCGAGCAGCTTCTAGTATCCCAGACGGGAGCGATGATTCATCGTGCAAAATTGAAGTTTGTTAGCACCAATAACATGGCTGAGTATTAAGGCTGTATCATGGGACTCAAACTTGCCCAATCAATGGGTATCAGACGCTTAACTGTCTTTGGGGATTCGGAATTAGAAATTAGATAGACCACATGAATCTGTCACACCAAATAGATACATTTGTTTCCTTACCATCGGCAAGTTTTACAGATGGCTTCAGAGTTCAAAGAAATAAACTTCCTCCACATTCCTTGGAATATGAATGATTTTGCGGATGTGCTAGCAACTTTGGCCTCCTTGATCGACATACATGATAAGGAAAACATGTCAAGCATCCCATTTGCCTTATAAATAGGCTCCAGCCTATGGGAATTACATTGGAGAAGTATCGGATGAGCTACCTCCCATCCAACACCCTTGGTATCAGCATATTAAGTAGTACTTGCGAGATGGATCTGCACCCGCTGAGGTAAGCCCGATTGAAAGAAGGCGGATCCATCGAAAGGCTATGAAATTCTACCTGAGCGGAGATGTACTCTACAAAAGAGATGCAGGACTAGTCCTCCTCAGATGTCTAGACAAAGACCAAGCTCAGAGGCTCATGGATGAAATCCATGGTGGAGTATGTGGACCACACATGAACGTCCCTCTACTTGTTAAAAAGATCCTAAGAATAGGGCACTACTGGCTCTCACTTAAAGCTGACTGTGATGATCACGTCAAGAGGTGCTATCAATGCCAAATTCATGGGAATGCTATCCACGCCCCTCCTAGGGAACTCTATAATATGAGTTCACCTTGGCCCTTCTCAATGTGGGGAATGGACGTGATCGGGCCCATCGAGTCAAAAGCCAATAATGGGCATCGGTTTATCTTCACCATGATCGACTACTTTACCAAATGGGTAGAAGCAGTCTCCTTCCCCAGGTTTACCAAAGAATTCATCATTTCTTTCATCAGAAACAATGTCATTTGTTGATATGGACAACCAGAGGTGATTGTGTCAGACAATGCTAAAACCTCAACAACAAAATGATGGAGGAGTTGTGCAGTAAATTTCACATCAAACACCTTAACTCCATCACCTACTGTCCAAAGATGAATGGTGATGTTGAAGCAGCTAATAAAAACATTGAGAAGATCATGCAAAAGATGTCCATTAATCATAAAGGATGGCCTGACCTCTTGCCACTGATTCTATTAGCCTATAGAACTTCAATGCGTACTTCCACTAGGGAAACCCCCTACTCATTGACCTATGGGATGGAAGCAGTGTTGTGAGACCCCAAATTTTATAAATAAAGATTTAAATTTCTTGAAATATTTTTTTGAATATTATGGTGTGGATTTGATATAATGTTATAGTTGTGGGTAATATTTACAAATTTTGCAAAGTAAGCAAGTGGTTATATAATATTCGATTGTTCGGGGAATATTCGTTTTAACAGGGAATATCCGTACGATGGCACAATCATTGGTGGACCCCACAACGGAAGTATTATCGTAGTAGGAAAATGACAGAGTTATCTTTTATTAAAAATAACAGAGAAAGTGTTACCGTTAAAACAGTTGAACTACCCGGTAGTAAAAGTACAGTAATACGCGTGGTTGCATAGTAGCACACGGTATTGATTATTGATGCTTATGTGAGAAGTCACTCAGTTATACTCAATTATTGCTACAGTAATTGTTGCATCATAACTTTCATATTATTGATTTGATTATTGTCACAGTATCATCTGCATAATATTTTATATATTATTAAATCAATAATTGAGACGACAAAGTTATTCATATTATTAAATTACAATATTTACAATGTCTAGAAGTTCTGTCAAGGAGTGGTTTGGTAATCTAATTGCGCGCCAATAAGGAGAAATCCTTATCGGAAAGCCCCCTCTTTCCTGGGAACGACCTGGTTGATAAATATTGTGAGTTATAATATTAATGATGAATAAGTTCGTGTTGATTAAAGATGAAATTGATAGTTTCATTGTGTTAGAATTATTAATGTTAGTGGAAATCGACATCTATTCCGATGATAATTGATGTCTGCGGGTTATATTGATAAATCGGGTAATTAATCGAAAAAATGAGCAATTAATTGCTACTAATTCACATGCTTATATAACTATTTGTTCACATGTGTGTACTATTGAGTCATATTCACTTACTATTAGGAGAGTTGGTGCAAGATTGATAATACTTGCATGACTACGTTAAAAATTGAGGTATAGATGGAGGTACTATTCTGTAATTCATATTTTCACATGATTATAACTATTGATTCACATGATTGAACTATTGAATCACATTATTTACTATTAGGGGAGGTGGTGCAAGTTTGATAATACTTGCAGGACTTAATTAAAAATGAAGAAAAAGAGGGAGGTATTGTACTGTAATATTTTGAGCCCCAAAATGTGCAATTATCGAAACTATATTTTCCTATAAATAGAAGCTCATTCTTCCTTCATTTCTCACCAATTCACTAAAGCTATAGAGCAATTATTATAGAGGGAAATTATAGAGAGAAAGAAAAAGAGAAGTCTGATACCTCTCTATTCCAGTATCCATCTTTATTCTAAGGTAAGGGGTATTATTTCTTTCGTATTCATGAAGAGAGCTATTATTATTCCATTCCTTATTATTCTACTGGAATAACCTGTATACGCGGACTACCGTATACATGGTGAAATTCTTATGTTATTCCATTTTTTATTGTTATGTTGAATAACTCATATGCACCGCATACATGGTGAAATTCTTCTATTATTCCATTCTTTATTATTCTGTCAGAATATCCTGTCTGTGCGTTTACGCATGACCTAGTTCCATTCTTTATTATTCTATCGAAATATCTCGTCTGTGCATTTACGCATGACCTGATTCCATTCTTTATTATTCTGTCGGAATATCCTGTTTGTGCGTTTACGCATGACCTGGTTCAATTATTTATTATTCTGTTGGGAATAACCTGTCTGTGCAATCTATCGCATGCTTGGTGAATTCTTTTTTATTCCATTCTTTATTATTCTGTTGGAATAACCTGTCTATATGGATTACCACATGCATGGTGAATGATCCTTTGTATTCATTCCTTATTAAATTGTGTAAATGATCTGTTTACGTGGATTACCGCATGGCGGGTGAAAATCCATTTGTAGTTTCATAATTTTTCTAACCCTCAAAAATTCTGAAAAAATTTGAAATGCTAATTTGATGAGTTTTCTAGATTGTGTCCAAAAATGGCAATTTTTGGATGTATAGATTAAGAGTTATGGATTTTATTGGAAAAGACTATTTTTAAAGTAAACCCTTATAACTCTTTGTGGTTAACTCCAAAATTGGTGAAATTTTTATTGGGAGTACATGTATATAACAGGAGTATACTCTGTAAATTTCAAAATTTTTGGACAAAAGTACAATTTATGATAAATGTCTAAATATTCGGCAGTTTTGGCCATATAAAAAATAGTAAATGAATTTTAAAAATTCTGAGATAAATATATGTTCTATATGGGACTATATTCTGCTAAATCCTAGAAAAGAAATATTTTTGGGACTGATTTGGTATTTTCATGAAAATGAACTAGTTATGAGTAAATGAATTAAATATGTTATGTGAAGTAACAAAATTGGAAAATAGGATTTTATGGCTTGGGAATCCTATATAGGGTATATGCATATTTTTGATGTGGGATTTGATCATTGGTGATGAAATCTTATGAGTATGAAATTTTTGAATGATTAAATGCATTATTTGGTAAAGTGTAAACAATTGAAATAAATTGTTTTTAAGTTTAAGAAGTGATTAAAATATTGTTATAATATTAATAATATTAGATGATGAGTTTATTAAGTGATTGATAATATTTGGATAAATTTGAAGTCTTTAATATTTATCCTTGTTTTCGTTTGATTAATGTTTATATCATTGTCATCATCCTCATGCTTATATTGTGATGAAAGTCATCTTTGACTTACGTGCATAGATGGACTTGGTATGATTATGACTAGGGATCGTTCGGTATAATCATGACTTGTAATGTTATAAATGATGTGGTAAAAGTCCTCAGTGGCCTGTAGTGCATTGATGGACAATTTTTAGTATGATTATGACCAGGGATTATTCGGTATAGTCATGACCATTGATTATTTAATGAATATCATTGGCCCGTAGTGCAAGGATGATTCGATGATGTGGTTTATTTATTAAGCTGAGTCTCAGCGATAAAAATTGATGAAAACATTTTAAAACATAGAAGATAGTAGATATCATGCTCTATTTGACTCTTCTAATGGATTGCTTATTCCGCTGCAGTTAAACTTGATGGCTATTATATTTTATCAGTTTAACATTGTTGAAGACTAATGATAATTTATTCGCATTATCTTAGTCATAATATTTCTTCTTCGGGCTAGTTGAGCTCACCCTTTCTTTCACTTTGTTCTTCAGAAATGAGAACGTGGCAAGGACTAGTCGTGGGAACGAGTGACGGTCAAGATGATAGCATTAGTAGTCCTCACTATTACATTAAATAATGTGACAATAAATGTAATGAGGACTCCATTGAGTGTGGATATTGTCTAGATGACAATATTCTTATTATAACTCTTAGATTATGTTTTGTCGTATTTTACACGACTGTTGTATAATTAAGTTGTATTTAAATTTTGTACCATGTATTTGGCGACTCAAGAATAGGTGATGTATGCTTGTTTTGGGGGCGTCACAAGTTCTCTCCATAGAGGTGAAAATGGAATCCCTCATAGTGTTGATTGACGCTCGGCAGGATAAAGACCAATGGTTACAAGACAGGTATCATCAATTGTCTCAAATAGACGAAAAGCGAAGTGATGCTATCTTCTATGGTCAGTTATATCAACAAAGGATCGCCAGATCCTACAACAGAAAAGTCCGGCTCCGGCAGTTTAAGCAACATGACTTGGTTTTGAAGAAGATCATTGACAACCAAAATTAGTTAATGGGAAAATTTGCTCCAAACTGGGAAGGCCCGTTTATTGTCAAGGAGGTATCGACAGGAGGTGCTCTCAGATTACGGGAAATGGACGACGACGAATTTCCATAGCTCATCAACTCAGACACTGTGAAACAGTAATATGTCTAAAGTTACCATCGAGCAAACATCTTGTTTTTTGGATTACCAGATCACCAGTCATTTCAAGTTTTCTAACCCTTACTACACACAACTCTTTTTTCATACCGATTTGCCCCATCAGGCAAACACACTCTTTAATCTAGCAGCCTGGCTTTCAGATCATCAGATCTTTTACACCTCATATAATTTCAGTTATCCCACCAAGGATTGAACCTTTCATACCCGCAGTTTTGTGTAACTTTGGATAAGAATTTTCACACATGCAGTTTGTCCTGAACATGGGATAAAACTTTTTGGCTACAAATCGTCCTGAACATGGGGCGAACTACGTCGATCGGGTCTCCCCGATACCAGGGAGTACTTAGGCAACCATTTTATATGGCCCAGTCACAATAAAAAAAATAAACAAAAACATTTCTACACCCTTCTATACAAATAAAAACAACAAAAGCATTCCTACACTTTTCTACACCCTTACACCATTCAACATTGAACCTCTTACACCAGGTTCAAACTACGCAGACCCGATCCCCTCTTGAATAGGAGTACGTAGGCAACCATTTATGGTTCAGTCTTACCCCTACTAAAACAAATACTTGTCAACGGTACTAGGATCAAACTTCAATCCACCACATTTCATCAGCTTCAGACCAAAGGGATGGAACAACCTTGCCTCCCCATAAATGGGAGAGTTGGCGACCATCAAAGCTGCGGTTGATTCCTCGAAGAGCAACACCAATCCATAAGAGATGGAACTAACTGGGCTCCTCTTAAATAGGAGTATTGGCAACCATCTATGGTGTGGTCAATTTCAGAGAGGAAAAGTCATATTCCTCTCCACATTTATATACAAAAACAAGTCCCAAGATACGAAAGAGGGTAGGGATACACACAGATTAATGATCCATTCTGAAAGATCCCGCGACATCTCAATGTCCATCCATTAAGGATGAGTTCAGAATACATCAAGATCACAAGCCCTTAAGAAGCAAGCAAAATATCAAGCAAGTATGCAGGCATAACTAAAAGGGAAGTGCATCAAAATATATTTCCCTACCATATATAATGTTGTTTGATATATACAATATGTGATGTACATGACAAAATGGCTAAGCTATGTGTGCACGGAAATACAAGTCTATCTATTGGTATGTATGCGGGCTATCAGATCTAACATAACATCTCTCTCCGAAGAAGGGGGTAACGTTGTGGTCTCCTGCATCAACATATCAACACGTGCCAACAGATCCGAGGCCAACTGCATGGTGGCATGATGCTCATCAATATATGCACTTATATCAGCAAGCATACCAGTAGTAAGGGATCTCACTGAAGTACTATCTGTAACGGCCACATCCCGGGAAGATAGGGCAGCATCCCGCTCAATAATTAATGCATCTATGGCTGATATGGCCTCATTCCGCTCCTCAATAGCGGTGTCTCTATGAGCTGTAGCCTCATCTCTCTCCAATAGAGCGGTGTCTCTCCCATCCAGAACTGGCAACACAAAGGCATACATATGCTGTCAGTCAACACTCTTAACCTATACATGGGAAATGAAAAGAGAAATACTCACCAGCAAAAATGGGTAAAATCCTAGCCAAGCCTTCGTCAAGCCCTGCGAACGCATGCACATACCCCTGAGGAAATAGGCGAAGGTGTAGGAGCCCTAGTCATAGTCTATGATACGGTCCACATGTCGTGTGGCGCTTATCAAAGTGAATGACACCGTAGAAGAGTTATCAACTATGAAGCAGCCCCTAATGACCATCAGGAAAAATTACTGAAGAATGTGATCCCTGACCCTCCCATCATCGGGTATAGGCTCACTCAACAGCCCGCTTATAACATCTACGCTCAATGGACCTGTATGAATGATCCTGTCTTTATGCGCTTCAGTCAAAACTCCTAGCAAGGATCTAATGGCAGTCGGGGTAATATCCGACGTACATGGAACTGCCACCCCTCCAGCTCGGTCCAGTTTGAGTTGCAAAGAAGTTCTCACAAGCTGAAAAGGCCAAATAAGGAATAAAAACGCTACGCAATTGAGCAGAATAACTTGAAATCCCGGTTTCAGAGACCAAAATGTGGGTCTACATGTCACTCATTGGTATTTGCCCAACCACAGGGTACACTATACCAATGATCTCCGCTGTTGCAAACTACGTTTGGTAATACCTCACAAAGGTCTGATGCCATTAATTCAGGGTCATAGCCTTGAAACCTTGTCCACAGTGGGTCTTCATACAACCCATCTGTTGATACACACGTCAACGAAGGTCAAGAAGCCTTGACAATATCCCCCAGCAGGGATCTCATCCATTGATGTACAAGTCAATGAAGGTCAGGTAATCCTGACAACACCGACTGTTGGCAGTAACTCCAACAGAGCAGCGGAAAGACCTGGCGATATAAACTAGGAAAGAACATCCTCATCGGGGAGGACCGATGATGGAATATGCTATACACATCCTCAACAGACAAAGCTTTATCCCCATAAAGTCTCTTATACATGAGAGATGCATCTTCAGTGTGAAGTCTGTATCAATGATTAAGGACATTGGTGATAACCCCAATGTCAACATCCTAAAAGCTATTGAGTGCATTGGATTGCATGTCCAAGAGAGTTCATCAGGGTTTTCTGTAATAACTGTCAATCCTGGTAGAAGTCAAGGGGAGCTGGTAATCATCCCACCATGTTGGAGAACAATCCAACAAACCACATACATTTGCATCATGTTATTGTACATTACATCATGATCATCTTGTTGCATTTCAAGTTTCTAGTATTCTTTATCCTATCCATGCCATTGCATTGCATGAATATGATAAAGAGGGGCATCTGTAGACACTCAAAATTTTTTGCATACATGTTACTAACATTGCAGGAGGGTAGAATCGCCTTTTAGAGATAACCTTGGAGGACAGCTAAGCTCAATCCCAGAAACTATACCAAGAGTTTTATTATCATCTCGGAGATAACCCCGAGACATCCATTTCAGTCCTGGAAACAACACCGGGAGTATCAGTTTCAACCTCGGAGATAACCTCGAGGAATGCAGTTCAAATACCGAAAATCACACCGAAGAAGGTCGTTTCATCTCTGAGATAACCCCGATATACTCAATCTTAGTCCTGGAAATAACACCGAGAAAGACAGTGTCAACCTCAAAGACAACGTCGAGGAATGCAGTTGCAGTTCTGAAGATAACCCTAGAGATGCTCGTTTCAACATATGTAGCCAGCTTCAACTTTGGAAATCACACTGAGGCACTTAGCTCTAGTCCTGAAGATACTCCGGGAGGTCAGGCACACCTCAGAGATAACCCTTAAGAAATCCAGTACTTCCAGCAGCCCAATCTCAGAGATAACCCTAAGCAACGACAGATTTATCAGCCCAAACCGGAGATAACCCTAGTGAGGGCCAAAATTGTCATTTTACCACCTCGATTCCACATTACGCCGTCTCAATAACATCTCACCATACATTCTACACAACAATGTCCCAGAAGAGCTAAATAGCTGTAATCCCGAGTGACTACTACACAGGACAACACACTAGATAGAATTTGAAGCTTGACGACCGAGGGCATGGTCCCATCTTCTTTGACTCCTTACAACCTCTAATCCCATGTCATTTGTGTAGCTCTTGACAACATCACTCCATAAAAGGTCTTATACACCTCAATCGGAGACTTGGATTGAAGTTCTACAAGTTTAAACGGATAACATGTTGCACACATGCACGCATTTCTTGTCAATGAGACCCATTTGAGCTCGGGGCACCCAGGCAACATTGCAGTACATCTGCATTTGCCACAGAAGTGTACTGTGGCTCCCCTCCCTCTATAAATAGAGGGCTTGGGGTGGCCATTTTATAAGAGAAAATGGCGAGGAAGCCGTGTCCAATTTGTTCTATACATACACTAAACTAAGTGCTTTCTCATTTTAAACACTTGTGAGCTTATATTCAGTCATATTTTTACCAGCGGGAGCTGAGTGTTCATGTAAGACCCCAACTTTTATGAATAAAGAATAATTTTCTCAAAATATATTTTTGAATATTATGGTGTAGATTTGATATAATGTTATAGTTGTGGGTAATATTTATAAATTTTGCAAAGTAAGCAAGTGGTTATATAATATTCGATTGGTCGGGGAATATTCATTTTAACAGGGAATATTCATACGATGGCACAATCATTGGTGAACCCCACAACGGAGGTATTGTTGTAGTAAGAAAACGAAAGAATTATCTTTTTATAAAAATAACAGCGGAAGTGTTACCATTAAAACTATTGAACTACACGGTAGTAAAAGTACAATAATACGCGTGGTTGCATAGTAGCACACGGTATTGGTTATTGATGCTTACGTGATAAGTCACTCAGTTATACTCAATTATTGCTACAGTAATTGTTGCATCATATCTCTCATATTATTGAATCAATTATTGTCACAGTATCATCTGCATAATATGATATATTATTAAATCAATAATTGAGACAAAAAAGTTATTCATATTATTAAATTACAATATTGACAATGTCTACAAGTTTTGTCAAGGAGAGGTTTGGTCACCTAATTACGAGCCAATAAGGAGAAATCCTTATCGGAAAGCCCCCTCTTTTCTGGGAACGACCTGGTTGTTAAATATTGTGAGTTATAATATTAATGATGAATAAGTTTGTGTTGATTAAAGATGAAATTGATAGTTTCATTGTGTTGGAATTATTAGTGTTAGTGAAAATTGACATTTATTTCGATAATAATTAATGTCTAGAGGTTATATTGACCAATCGGGTAATTAATCGGATAAATGAGGAATTAATTGCTATTAATTCACATGATTATAACTATTTGTTCACATGTGTGTATGATTATAACTATTTGTTCACATGTGTACTATTAATTAACATTCTTGTACTATTTGTTCACATGTGTGTACTATTTGTTCACATGTGTGTACTATACATTTGCAGTTTCATATATTCTATTATACTTAGTTGATTAAAGTTTTGGCTTCTATACTCGATGAAATTAGTATAATATCCTGGATATTGCGCTTCATCCAGTATCTTTTCATGGAAATATTTTTCTGAGCATTCTTGAATTTTACTCCACAAAGCAATATAATGTTGACAATTTGGACGTTATTAATTTCTGGATAAATTAAATTATAAATCTTTAAAATTTATCCTTGAACTTGTTTATTCGAATTATTATGTCATTGTCATCATCCTCATGCTTATATTGTGATGAAAGTCATCTTTGGTTTACGTGCATAGATGGACTTGGTATGATTATGACCAGGGATTATTTGGTATAATCATGACCGTAATGTGACGAATGATGTAGTGAAAGTCCTTAGTGGCCTGTAGTGCATTGATGGACAGTTTTTGGTATGATTATGACCAGGGATTATTCGGTATAGTCATGACCATTGATGATTTAATGAATATCCTTGGCCCATAGTGCAGGGAAGATTCGATGATATGGTTTATTTACTAAGCTGAGTCTCAGCGATAAAAAATTGATGTAAATATTTTAAATCATAGAAGATAGTAGATATCATGCTCTACTTGACACTTCTAATGGATTGCTTATTCCACTACAGTTAAACTTGATGTCTATTGTATTTTATCAGTTTAACATTGTTGAAGGCTAATGATAATTTATTTTGCATTATCTTAGTCATAATATTTCTTACTGGACTAGTTGAGCTTACCCTTTCTTTCACTGTTCTCTTTAGGATATGAGAATATAGCTAGGACGAGTCGGGGAACGGAGTGACGGTCCAGATGATAGCATTAGTAGTCCTCACTATTTTGTTAAATAGTGTGACAATAAATGTAATGAGGACTTATTTTAGTGTGGATATTGTCTAGATAACAATATTCTTATTAAAACTCTCAATTTATATTTTGTCATATTTTACACGACAGTTGTATTATTAAGTTGTATGTGAATTTTGTACCATGTATTTGGTGACTCAAGATGGGTGATGTATACCTATTTTGGGGGCGTCACAGTTGGTATCAAAGCTTAGGGATATGATCCCTAGCTGACATGTGAGATAAGAACTAGGAGGGGAGAGACGAGGAATTCCTTCGCTAGTATGACCTACCTAAGTTTATTTGATATTTAATTGGTCGGATAGAGTATAGGGATAATATGTGATATGTTAATTAACCCTTGTTTTGAGGCAGTATTTGAAAATGGCATCCAAAAATGTTGAGATAAGCAATGAAGCACATGAGACCGTTAAGTCACCACAGATTAATACCCAGGATAATGTGCAACAGGAAGACAATTTTCCTCAGGTAAACAACAATGATCAAATGATGAACGATGGGATGTTCAAAGGTTTTATGTAATTCATGCAACATCAGGCGAGGGCGGCTCCTGTCCAAAATGAAGGTGGAAGCACTGACAACTCTCAGATGGTCACCGCTAAGTAGTTCAAGGAGCTGGGACCACCGGATATTTTTGGAGAGCCCAAACCACTTAAGGCGGAGACGTGGATAAAGCAAATCAACAAGATATTTGATGTTTAGGGATGCTCCGAGGAGCAAAAGGTTCCCTTTGCCACCTTCATGTTGCGAGCAAAGGCAGATTACTGGTGGGAATCTGTAAAGCGTACTCAACTTGCCGCACTGAAGATGACTTGGGAGAAGTTCCAAGAACTATTCAACGACAAGTACATTCCTGAAAGTATTCGTCACATGAAGGAGGTAGAGTTCATCAAGCTTGAGCAAAACAATATGATCGTGGCGCAGTACGAAGCTAAGTTTGTCGAGTTATCTCGGTTTACGTCCCACTTGGTTGATAATGAAGAGAGAATGATGCAGATGTTTCTAAGAGGTTTGAAACCCGAGATATGTCAATACCTAATTTCTCACAAATTGTGTTTGTATTCGGATGTTGTGAATAGGGCTCATTTATTGGAGCGTGATAATGAGTTAACCCAAACAAGAGAGAGCAGCCGACAAGTCGATAATACCAGTGGTAGCAGTCATCATAGCGGTGACAACAAGCGTGGAAGGAATCAACATGCCAGAAATGGTAATCACTTCGGTGGTAATCATGGACATGACAAGAAGAGTGGACATTTCAAGAAGAGGAGATTCAACAATGATGGAAAGACGTCAGCACCAGCACCTGTTGTTAAGGAAGGAGAATGATCGCCGATCGTATGTTACAAATGCGGAGGGGAGGGACATATCAGTCCAAACTGTGTGATGCAGTCCAAATCATGTTACAATTGTGGACGAGAAGGTCACCTAGCCCAATTTTGTCGTGGACCAAAGTCAAGTCCAGCTGGGATGGAGGCATCAAAGGCCATCCCAGACAAGACAAAACCGGTAGTTCAAGGGAAAGCGTTTGTCGTAACCTCCCAAAAAGCGAGGAATCCTAACGAGGTGATCACGGGTAAGCTAATCATAAACTCTAGTGAAGTATATACCTTATTTGATACCGGTTCTACCCATTATTTTATTTCTCCTACTTGTGCTCAACGTTTAAATTTGACTCCGGAGAAATTAGACTTTGACTTATCGGTTGAAACTTCATTGGGAGAAACCTTCATTACATCAACTGTTTATAAGTCTTGTTTGATTCAAATTGGTAACCGCACGTTACATGTCGATCTTATTTCTTTGAAAATACTTGCATTTGATGTGATTTTAGGGATTGATTGGTTAACTACTCATCGTGCTAAAATCGATTATTTTCGTAAGGTTGTTTCCTAACCAACTTTATGCAAATTCATCATTCCTCAACCAACGTTATTCTATTGAAAATGGATGTCAAGCTTTCTTAGCCCATGTCACGGATTTAAATAAAAATACGTCAGATTTGAATGATATTTCTATTGTTAATAAATTTCCTGACGTAATCCCTGAAGTACTTCCTGGCCTACCCCAGAGCGTGAAATTGAATTTTGTATCGACCTTCAATCTGGTACAAAACTCATTTCCAAAGCCCCATATCAAATGGCTCCTATTGAACTTCAGGAGTTAAAAACCCAACTACAGGAATTGTTAGACATCGGTTTCATTCGTCCTAGTACGTCTCCTTGGGGTGCTCCTGTTCTATTCGTGAAGAAGAAAGATGGAAGTATGCGACTTTGTATTGATTATCGAGAGTTGAATCATGTCACCATCAAAAATAGGTTCCCGTTGCCTCACATTGATGACCTGTTTGACCAGTTGCAAGGAGCCAAATTCATTTCAAAGATTGATCTTTGTTCCGGATATCATCAGTTGAAGATTAAAACTGATGACATTCCAAAGACTGCTTTCAAAACTCGGTACGGGCATTATTACTAACGTTGTTCTCTATTCTCATTAAAGAAGATCACGATGAGCCTGAATCATCAGGAACTAAAGAAGAGCCAAATATTTTTGTTCAAGGTCTTTCTCTTAAACGAATTAAAGATATCACCATTCAAAAATTGTATATCTCCATTAATTTAGTTGTTGATAAAACCTATATAATTTTATTGATAACTGAAAAATATTTACAAAATTGAAATTTTAAATTGACTTACAAATTTACTTATAACATTGAGAAGAGTATAAGAAGGGGTTAAGAAAGGTTAACAGCGGTAGAGGCTAAAAATTCGTCTGAGAAGGAGCTCAGAGTCTTTCAAAGTCTGCCTCAATAACTAAGTTTTGTTTCCTTTTATAGAATAAGGAAAGAAACTATTACAAATTCACTATTACATAAAGTAAATGATTATAGACAAGATTTACTATTGATGAACAGTAAAACGTGCTGACATTTTACTATTCATGAACGCGTCTGGCAACTTTTGACGAAGTGGCAAAAACTTTTGACTGGGAGGATGCTTTCGGTGGAAAAGCAGGAACATACTCAAGTGTTAGAAGACTGCTTTCGGCTGAAGGGCATCTTTGAGCTGACTGGCTGCAGGAGCAGGTGCATGTGACTGAAATGAGATATCAAGCAAATGGGTCCTGAGCATCTTGCAAGTTGATGGTGCGATATGGATCAACATCATCATCATAATGACTGGTAGAAGCATTCTGGGAAGAGGATGAAGAACCTGCAGAGGCTTCTTCATGCAATTCATCAATTCTTTTATTTAATGCTTGTGCAATTAATTTTAATTCTTTACTAGAACAGTTCTTGAAATCAGAAATGTCACGAGAACAAGACGAACTAGTAGGACTGACTCTAGACTCTTTGGGTTTTGACTCTTTTGTTTGACTGGAAGGCTCTTTAGAAGAAACTAGAAGAACCTTAAGAGGGATAATGGGAAATTCTAACTGAACTTGACCAACAATCCTATTAACATCAAACTTATCCCACCATTTGATGAAGAATTGATGGGAGAGAAGGGGAAATGGTTCAACTGTGGTACAAGCTACCACAAAATTGAATTCTTGACCACGAGGATCGATTACTTTAGTTGGGGTTTTAATGTCATACTGCCATTAAAGAATCCAAGGAATCTTATATTTACTAACAAATTGAAGAATGACATGGACGCCATCATACTTTGGATTGTGTTTACTGTGGTTGCAAAAATGACTAAGCTGAACTTTCAAAGGTTCAGGAAGGAGATCATAACTGGAACCAAACCTTGTCCACCAGTGAGATAACCAATAAGAGAACTGGCTCTTGAACTTATGATCAAACTGAAAAAACCATGAATGACTGTTTGACTCATTTTGAAAAAGGAAAACTCTATACCAGGCTTCCATATAATCATAATAACAATAAGAGTTATTTTGATTAGAAAGCTACATAAGATTAGAAGGATGTTTTCCCCAATCAGACATTAGAATAAACTGTTTAATATACAATGAATGATAAAGTACTTTGGTTTTATCATTGTTAGCGTAAATGGGTTTAATAAAGATTGACTCAGTTTCAAAAAGGATATCCTTATAATACACAAGGGATTTATAAGGAGCAAGGGGCTGGAAATGCCATCCAGAAGGAAAGAACTGGGCGGCCAATTTGACTGGGTCATCTGTAGGTTTCATATGGGGTTCAATATGAAACAGGTGAGTGGTCCATCTAAGCATATACTCAGAAGGAGGATGACTGGGGTTTGAACCGGAGGCCTTTGACTGATCGAAAAAAGGGTCAACTAGGACTGGGACACTAGCTAAGGCTGAACTGTATGGCTTGGGTATTGTACCAAGACTGGTAAATTTGTTGGTGGTTTGATAAATTGGGTTAACTGGATGAGGAACCAAAGTTCCTTTTGGCTGATTACTTGGGCCAGTAGGGCGACCCGGACCACGAGAGGATGATGCTCCTCAAACACTCATGATGGATGGACAGTACCTGTATTAATAAATTCTCGAGTGAGAAAATTAGGAATTGAATTGTTGCTACCTTTAATGTATTCAATCTCAAAATCAAAAATACTCAATAGGGCTTGCTATCTAGCAAAGGAATGTTTAGAGGCTATGTTTTCCACATCTTTTTGTAAAACATATTTTGCTGATTTGCAGTCAATGCGAACCAAAATTTTTTGATTTAGTAAGTCACTTTGAAATTTGTTAATATATAATACTAAAGAAAGTATTTCTTTTTTAATAGTAATATAATTTAACTGTGTACTATTCCATGCACCGGAATGAAAACGAGCAATTTACTCAGGAGAATTGAGTGTTAACTTTTGCTGTAGAATTCCTCCGAAGCCAATTTCAGAGGCATTGGTTTCAACGATTTTAAAAGCTGAATCGTTGTAGATGCCAAGGCAAGGCAAGTCCTTAACATATCTTTTAACTTGTTGGACGACGGAAGTATGAATGTCAGTCCAAGGGGGAGGATTGTTCTGCAAACGTTGAAAGAGAGGTTTACAGATCTTCTTGAGATTTTTATAGAATTTGCCAATATAATTGAGCGAGCCCAAAAATCTCTGTAGTTGGGTTTTATTGGTAATTTTATCTCGGGAATCATCAACCAAATTGAATAGCTCTATCAATAGGTCAGATGAGTCCGCGATAAATATTTAAGTCAGGAAACTGAACTTCAGCTTGAAACAAGCTGCATTTGGAAGGTGAGAGGACAAGTCCATTATCTTTAACTATTTTGAAGAACGATTTCAAATGTTTAATGTGTTCTTCAATGGAATTGGAAAAAAATGAGAATATCATCAATGTAAACAATAATAAACTGACTGAAAGGATTCAAATTATCATTGAGGATATTCTAAAATTCACCAGGAGCATTTTTTAGGCCAAATGCCTGAACATTCCATTCATAATGGCCAAATGGGGTGGTGAAGGAAGTTTTATACCAATCATTGGGGTGAATGGCAACTTGCCAGAAACCAGACTTAAGGTCAAATTTACTAAAGATAGTGGCATTACTTAACCGATTAATGAGGTCATCCTTATTAGGTAAAGGGTACCTAATCCATTCTAAGACCTTGTTTAATGGCTTGTAATTGATTACTAGATGGGGAACACCTCTCTCATTTTCTGCTTGATTGTTAACATAAAAGGCGAGACATGTCCAAGGGGATTTACTAGGTCTAATTAATCCTTTATTAAGGAGGTCATTAATTTCATTTTTGCATAACTCCATTTGCTCGTGATTCAGTTGTTGTATAGGTCTAGCTTTAGTAGGAATCAGGTGCTCTTTGAATTCCTTAGCGTAAGGGAGCCTTACAACGTGCTTCTTCCGATGCCAAAAGGCATTAGGAGAGTCAGAACAAAGGTTGTCCTTTAAAGAGGTTTTTAATTCTTCTATTTTTTCTTGAACTTCTTTATTCTGCAGTTGTTCTTCAATTCGTTTGTATTTAATTTCTTCCTTTAAGAAATTCAAATGGGTGGATTTACAATTTAATAAATTTAATGATTTAGAAATAGATTCTTCTTGAATAAATTTTAAATCTCTTTCTTTAGGTTTAATAAGGAATTTAAATGTTATTCTTTTTCCTAAATGTTTACAACTTAATCCTTCATTACTGGTAGTAAAAGGGTAGAGTAAATATATAAATGGTAACCCTAAGATGATCTTATCAGTAAGATTACGGATTAAAACAAATGATGTTTTAAAACACATATTATCTTGACAGATATGAACTTTAGGCAGTTTATATTTTATTTCCACTTGACTACCGTTAGCTGAATTTAATTTTTCATTAGTTTTCTTATAGAATTTAGTTGGGATTAGACCTTCTTGTATACAATTAAGATCTACGCCAGTGTCCACTAGAGCAGGAAGTTGTATTGAAAAGGTTTTATCAATAGCTAAATTAATGGAGATATACCATTTTTGAATGGTGATATCTTTAATTCGTTTAAGAGAAAGACCTTGAACAAAAAGATTTGGCTCTTCTTTAGTTCCTGATGATTCAGGCTCATCGTGATCTTCATCACTAGAGGAGGAAGGGTAATCACTAAAGAAGATGAAAAGAGTTCTTTGCTAATTGATTTAATTAGTAAGATCTCTGATCTTGAGTTAAAATCTCAATACACTAAGCAACTAAAAGATTTATTAACCAAAGATAACGGAGTTAAAGATAAAATTATTAAAGCCAAAGAAAAAACAAAATTTTGTCTTAACAAAATTCTTGAAAAGTTTAAAACTCCAATTAAGGAAGTTACCCTTCCAGAGTTAAATCAAGAAGTTAATAAACTGAAAAGAGAAATTTCTAACTTAAAATTAGAAGTCTCTAATTTAATAAAAGAGTTTGAAGACAAAAAATCCGATTTTCAAGTCCATGATTCCTCCTCTAGTGATGAAGATCACGATGAGCCTGAATCATCAGGAACTAAAGAAGAGCCAAATCTTTTTGTTCAAGGTCTTTCTCTTAAACGAATTAAAGATATCACCATTCAAAAATGGTATATCTCCATTAATTTAGTTGTTGATAAAACCTTTTCAATACAACTTCCCGCTCTAGTGGACACTGGCGCAGATCTTAATTGTATACAAGAAGGTCTAATCCCAACTGAATTCTATAAGAAAACTAATGAAAAATTAAATTCAGCTAACGGTAGTCAAATGGAAATAAAATATAAACTGCCTAAAGTTCATATCTGTCAAGATAATATGTGTTTTAAAACATCATTTGTTTTAATCCGTAATCTTACTGATAAGATCATCTTAGGATTACCATTTATATATTTACTCTACCCTTTTACTACCAGTAATGAAGGATTAAGTTGTAAACATTTAGGAAAAGTACATAGTTAAATTACAGTACTATTAAAAAAACTGTATTAATATATATATATATACAATTCTATTAGGCCTGGACTTTACTTCGTGGCCTTTTACTACTTTATTTATATTTTGTCCCGTCTGGAGTTTACTTCGTGGCAGTTGATAGTTTTTACTTTTTTATTTACATTAAGTCCCGCTTGGAGTTTACTTCATGGCGGTTAATCATTTTTATTACTTTATTTACATTTTTGATCCCCCATGGACGTGCTTCGTGGTGGTTGATCATGTCTGCATATATATATATATATATATATATATATATATATATATATTTATCCCTTTTATATATATAATTGCCTACTGCTTTCATATAAATTGCGGCATCATGTGAGCCTAGGAATCATATGATCACAGATTCAGTCTACTGAATCTAGATTCGGTTTCTGTGATGGACATTTTCATCTATAAGCAGCTTGTAAATTATTCACTATGTTTGAATTTCCTTAGATGACTATCATGCCCATGAGGAGTTCGGTACTTCTTTATATATTATTTTCTCAAAGATGCTTCACATCTCAAAAATAAAAGCAATCAAGCCGAACATTTAATAAAAAAAAAATGGAAGTATCAAAGGCCTCAATTCCTATTGAGCATAGGGTTTGAAAAACCTCTTTTACAAAACATCACTGCTATAACTTGTTTAAAACTGAATTTTTACACAAATTCAAATCCTTTGTATATAGGTGCGAACGAGGCAAAGCACTACTTCCAAATAATTGCACATTGACCCCCACACACACATTCATATAATAGTTTAATTGAAAAGTGGCGGTCACCGTGGTAACACGGATGTCGGGGGGTGCTTAACACCTTCCCTCTGCATAAGCAATTCCCCGGACCTTAATGAATCTCAGTTTCACAGACACATTTAGCAGTGTCACTTCACTAGGTCAATGTGCAAACCTTTTCTCGGTTGCGTTGGTAACCATTTAAAAACACCAACTGGCGACTCTTACAGTCAAATCGTCGACATATAAATGTCGAACCTTTTCACAACTTATTTTTTCAATCAAATCTCACCTAATATGAGAACACCAAAAAACAAGAACAGAAGAGAGACAATAAAAATCCCGACATCAACACTCGGTCGTTACACGAACTAAACTTTCTTTAGTGTAGAAATCCTAAAGTCTTACTGAGATGAACAACCCTAATATAGGGGATTATGTAAGCGTTAGCATTTAGATGTTTGTTCACAATACATGGTACAAAGTGCTGATCCAAAAAGGCACGTAATGAAGGGTCTATATTGTCTAAACGACTGTTAAGGTTGAGGTAATAATACCTAATTATCAGGGACATAGTTCGTGGTCTTAACACCCTCAGATATAAATCTTGAACTTGTTTTCTATTCTTGATTCATAGAATGAGTTCTCTATTATTTTGTATTCATTGTCTAATCTCATGTCGTTGCTATTATTATTCTTTATATTAGTGAGCAATTGTTTGCTCACTCTTGTAATTAACCCTACAGCTAAAGTTGAGAAAGTCGATGAGCCGTCTTTTAGAAAAGGAAAGGGCAAGATGTCCAAGTGATGAAGATTTATTTGAATTTACTTAACTAAAATTATGTTATAAGACTTATGTTATTTTGTGATGTATTCCGCAGACTTATGTAATAGTTTAGATTAGATTACCTGGGATTGTTTTAAGTTGATATAACCTATTAATGGGGAAGATTATTGTTTAAGTTATTTAAGTTATGTCTTTATCCTTATTATGGATAAATAGATGTAATTATTTTGGATAGTGAGCACCAAATCCTGTGGGAATGGAGTACCCGAATTTGGGGGTGTCACAGTTGTTCATCTCAGTTTGACTTTAGGATTTCTGCAGTAAAGAAAGTGTAGTTTGGAACTAGCTTATCAGTGGTTCTAGAATTTTAGAACACTCATCAACTATAGATTAGTCCAATCAATAAAAGTTTTTTTGCTATTCGGAGGTTCAACACAATAATATAAGATTGACAATGATATTTAAGTCAAGATTGAATAATAACAACATACAATTGAATAGACATGGTATATACAAAGTATTACATCCAAAAGAGTTAGAAACTCATTTGGGACAATGATCTTGAACAATTTATGCTTTAAATAGCAAGAACAACAGTTAAGAATGTGAAACTTGCTCAATGTAAGGAATTAGAATACAAGAGCTTGCATAATCATAAACAAGATGGAATCAATAAACTTGCTCAACTTAAATATAAGATTTAGGAACTTACATAATGAACAATTAGAGTTAGAGAACTTGCTCAACAACAAAAGTAAATAGAGTTATGAAACTTGCATTCATTATAAAGATAATGAAGTTAGGAAACTTACCTCGTGTGTAAGCTACACAAGTATAATAAACGTTCGTCAATTACCCTACATAAACCATTGAAATCGCAATACCGATTAGCTATACTATCATTAACTTTATATGTTTTAATTCTCCATCTTAGTTAAGTTATAACCTTTAACATAAGGTACAACCATATTGGTTAACCACACCACACAAACCTGAAAACTCACTATCATATAATATAAAGCTTAACATTAACCTCTAACTCTTATAAACATCGAATTTCAATCATTATATAACTTGTTAAGTAATTACTTACAAATCTTCATTTTTGGTATTACAGTACGTTACAATCTTTTATTATATCTTATGATATTATTAACATATTATCATGCATATTAAACTAGGTTAGATCAATATATCATAAACTGCAACTAAAAAAAACATTATCTCTCTGCTTTTACGTTACTTGCAGTAGCTACTACTGTTTCCCAAGCACTTTGCACTGAAATACAATTACATTGTCTGCTTATAAACCTAATCAAGCACAAATGGCATGCAAGCATCTTTTTGCCTTTGAAAACAAACTAAGACGCAGATCTGTGAACTCAATGCCTTTCACTTTCGTAACAACCCAAACTCTATTTTTTCTCTATTTTAACAAAAAAGTCATCAAACCCAAAAGCTATAAACTTACTATAACATTGCTAAGCATAGATATAACACTTCTAACAACAAAACAACAAAATTTTAAAGTATTAAAACCATGTTTTTGTTATTTTCTCCATTTTCAACACATTTAGCGAATTCAACCACCAAATCACCAATTCTTAACCAAATTAAACCATTTCAGTTGCATTGTTTTCGTTTCTCAACATATTAACCATATCAGTCATCAATTTATAGATTCTTCCATGAACCATTAACCAATTTTTAGTCTCAAATTGAACCAAAATATACATACTATCTCATTTTTTCTAATTTCTTCATTTTAAATTATGATTTCTATGAATTTGATCACTAAAAATTGTTTATAGATGACAACTAGCAGATTTTACAAGATTATACATACATATAATCAATATCTTACAATCTTCTAATTCACAGAGAATAGAAATTACAAAACTAAAAGTTAGAATTAGGAATAGATTATACTTTTATCCTTTGTTAGCAAGATGATAACAAGGTTTTAGCAATCTTCCTCTTCGCAGCAAAACTCTCAATTTCTTCTCTAACTCTCTATCAATTTTCTTTATGTTTATTTCTCCCCACCTCTTTGTTCTTTAGCCTTAGGAAAAATACGCATAGGATTAAACAGATATAGGTCTCTATCCCACGTATTCTTTAGTTAAAAAAAAACGAAGATCTTATATCAGTTATGTTATGCCAAAGGCCACAATGCCATGTTTGGCAACAACTTAGATTAGGTTTCTAATTTATTTTTATATTACTTATATTATATAGTTCCATTTGTCACACATTTTTATTTAATTAATTTTAATAACTTACAATTACAATTATAATTTCCATTATAATTATATTTATGCTTAAAAATTTACTAGATATCTAATTTAATTATTAAATTAAACTAGAACATCATTTTATTTAATTTAAATATTTTCTTAAATATTAAACAATTCATTTAATTTAATTATTTCATTAAATTAAATCTTCAAATAATAAAATTATTATTCATTAATTTAGTTAACATACACACTTAACTAAATTATTACACTGAATTTCATCAATTATTTATTTATCTCAATAAATAAATATATTAAAATATTTATTTAATTTAATAAATATTTAAAATTAATTACAAAATTCTCGTTCGTTACAGTACATCTCTCTATGGAATAATAAGTCAACTTACAACAAATGCCTCATGACAAACCCCTCTATTTATATCCAAAAATTGAATAAATATTTACCATAAATCATTTATCTTCAATAAATACATATTTAATCTTTTAAAATTTATTCATTATTAATATTATAACTCACAATATTGACAACCAGATCATTCTCAGGAAAGAGGGGGCTTTCCGATAGTGATTTCTCCTTATAGGCTCGCAATTAAATAAACTAACTCTTTTCCTCTACAGAACTTTCTAGACATTATCAATAATGTAAATAATAATATGAATAAATGTGTCGGCTCAATTATTAATTTTATAATATAAAATATTGTGCAGATGATGCAACGACCCCAAAATTCATACAACTCAATTATCGACTTTGGCCGTTAATAACACGTCTAACTTCTGATTTTACATCATTATTCGATGTTAAACTTAATAATATGCGAAATAATTTAAACTTTTCTATCTTCTTACTTTAATTCGCTGAATCAATACCTTTATCGTTTACACATCTCTGAATCAATTTTATTTTGTGATTCGCTTCATCAAAGTTATTATATAGAATCTTATATTTCAATCTGATAACCTTTACATAGTAGATAACTCAAACTTTATAGTTTATTATTACATAATTATTGTGATTTATCAAGTACATTTCTCAAAACCTTTATCTTTACCCACCTTTGAACCATACTTAGCTTATTACTCACTTTATCAGAGTTAATAAATAAAACTTACATCCAGGTTCAACACTCTTTCATACAACAAACAAAACTTAAACTTTATAACTCAATATTTATTAAACATTATACATTATTCGGAACCCTAAACATGGTTCAAATAATTGTTATTCAGCCAAAGTGTACAAATCTTCAAGTATTACATCTGTTTCGTGTCTTTCAAGTAGCACATAACTTTACCTTGAATCTTTAACCTGCAAAAGTGGTTAGTTACAAGGTTGAGCTAGACAGCTCAGCAAAATCTAACAGTTTTCATGCATCACGTATCACATAATAACATGCTCAACATATATCTCATAAATATATGACCGACATAACATACATGCTACAGTTCATATAAAAAGTATAAAGATTGAGTTCCTTACTCAATCATCATGCTTTACTCAATCAACGTAGTTATAAATTGACTTTAACATTTCATACTTTCAACATATATATAACACATCATGCTCTTTGCAATAAAGATTTAAAATAGTTAATCATCAAGTTCACATAGCAAATAGGAACTGAAAGTCTTGCCTTGATCGTTGTTTACCAATAACAGTTTAAAAGCTTACAGCTATCTGCACTTCACGTGCCCTACAAAATTATATAATCAGTCACATCAACTATTAGTCACATAGAAACGCATAGTAGTTGTAATGTAAACTTTACTCTACATCTCATAACCCTTCCTATTATCAATACACAATGTTCAATTTTATTGTGTTATCTTTCGACTTATATCTCACTATATTTCATACTCGAAGTTCATTCAAGTGTTTAAGTCTTGCTAGGAATCATTATTGGTTTTATATTAAACCCATTTCATATCTTATAATATTCATTTCATTTGACTTAAAACACTTTTTACTTTCATTAATATTTGTTACAGCGTTTCAACATTAATTCGTCACACGCACGATTTGTCTCTCTTGTGTATGCTTAGTATGCTTATAAAACTTATCTAATACATCATTTATTAATGTTAAGCATCATTATGTTTACTAACATTCATGTTTTATAACTTAGAACAACATCTTTTATCGTCAGAAGCACTACACTTGCATACGTGCATGCCTGACGCCCTCTGATTGTTCCCAAAAACATAACTGTCCTAACGATGACCATTTGTACACCTATTCCCGACCTCAAAATCGAAAAACTTAAAGAATGAAAGTTTTAGGTCTATTCGTCCTCGTTCTAGATGATTTTGAATCGCCTTAATCGGAGTTCGTATGAAAAAGTTATACCTATTATACTAAAATAGGTCAAAACAGTCACACTTGGCACACTTTGGGCACAGCTGCACCCAATTAAGCCTTGGACACGGTATGACTACGCCTGAGAGTAGTAACACCCCAAATGACTTAGGGCACAAAGGCAAATGCTGCGCTAGCGTAAAAACAGGACTCTGAAGTTCATTATTCTTGTGATTTTTGACCCTTTTCTCCTACTAATCTTCATAACTTGAGTTATACAAATCCAAATTAGTCCATTTTTGATTCTATGGATTCATAATTCATAGAACTACAACATACTAGAATTATAACAATTTATAAAAACATTAACCAACCTAAATCTTGACCCAAAACACATGTTCATACTCTATTTTCATGTTTTAACATGTTTAGTGAATTCATTCACTACGAATTCATTTCTTAACCAGGTTGATTCATTCAACGTACATTCTTTTCGTTTCTTATCATATTAACATAATCCATCACCAATTTTCCAATTATAACATAAACTCATAACCAATTTTAGTCTCAAAATAAACCCAAAATACATATATTAAACAAAACTCATATTATTCATCTTTAACATGTTCTCATGAGTTTGATTACTCTAGAACCACTTTTAGATGATATAGAATGGATTATTCAAACCCATTAACATCTACAATCAATTCCTTAAGAAATCCAATTTATCAATAAATAACTCAAGAAATAAAACTTAAGAGTTTAGAATTGATTCTTACCTCTTGATTCTTCCTAATCTCAGTTTGGTGATGAAGAACAATTGCTTAATCTCCTCCTTACTTCTCCTTGACTCTTCATCCTTCTTCTCATATTCTCTTTAAACTCTTTCTTTCCCTTGGTATTTTCACGTAAACTTTCTAACTGATGAAACACGTAATGTGTTTTTTTATTTATTCTTCAGTTATACAGATACCATCAGTTAAAAATACAAAGGGCCACTAGGCCATGTTTGGCTAGCTCTCTAAAATCTATTTTTCACTTATTTTTATTACTTCCTTATTATATGGTATATCTTCTTTTCTCTAAATGTCACACTTAAATTTAATTAAATTTATTTTATTAATAAATCTAATTAAATCTTACTAACAAAATTATAATCTCTAATTAGACAATTATAATCTTATTTAATAAATCATTAATCTTCTAATTTAATTATTTAGTTAAATTAGAATATTATCATTATACTCAAGTAAAAAAAATATGCACCAATTTTTAAATTATTTAATTTAATCAATAGTATCACACTTACATAAATTATACTATAATAATTACCATCAAATATATTTATATTAATTCACCATTTTAATTAAGTGAATTACTCTAATTATTTATGAAATTTTAATGTATACCAATTTCATTGCCATAAAGCATAATAATCAAATTATATTATTTCATAATATAATTTTTAACTTAATTAAATTAACTAATATTATTTAGTTAATTACATTTCCGTAACAATCTCATTTAATTTATTTAATAGTTAAATTAACTATTCAACCTCATTTTCCAAACATATACATCTCTTTTCTATTCACACTTAAACTCTTCACACCAAATCACATATTTCAAGATAAATTGCAAATATATAAACTTACCCACACTCAAACACATAATTCAAAATATATACATTTCATAATAAGAATTTTAATTATTAAATTCTTATTTTAATAACTTATAAAAATTTGGATTGTCACAGATGATACTCTGACAATAATTGAATCAATAATATGAGATACTATGAAGCAACTACTGTGGCAATTATTAAATGAATTGAGTGACTTCTTACGTAATCATCAATAATCAGAGATATTGTACAATACCGTGTGCTACTGTGCAACCACGTGTATTACTGTTCTTTTATCACCGGTATTTCAACAGTTAAAGGTAAAAGTTTTGCCTTTATTTTTATAAAAAGGTTATTTTGGTTGCTTTCTATACCCGATAGTTATTCTGTTGTGAGGTCCACCAATGATTGTGTCGTCGTATGGATATTCCCCAACAAAAAGAATATTTCCCGACAAAACGAATATTTTATGACAACTTGCTTACTTTGAAAAATTTGCAAATATCACCCTTAAATTTAACATTTTATCAATTTAACCAATTACTGAATAATAATTATAAGAAAAAATTGAATACTTTTATTTCATAAAATTCGAGTTCTTACAATCTCCCCTCCTTATGAAATTTCGTCCCTAAAATTTACGTACCTGGTATGTCGAAGAGGTGAGGATACCTTGTTTTAATATCAGATTCTAAATCCCAGTTCATATCCTCAATATCATGGTTTCTCCATAAAACTTTGACTTGGGGTATAACCTTTGGGCGTATAATATGCTCCTTCTTATCCAATATCTTGACAAGTACCTCTTCATACGTTAAATCTTTGGCTATCTCATCTAGTTCTAATTCAATAATGTGGTTTGAGTCTTCCACAAATTTACGTAACATAGATATGTGAAAAACGTTATGAACACGAGACATACTTGGCAATAAAGCGAGTATATAGGCCACAGTTCCTACTCAGTCGAGGATTTCAAATGGGCCAATGAATCGAGGGTTTGAACTTTCCTCTCTTCGTCAATTCTTGTTTCTGAAATAACACCTTCTTGCACTCCTCTTCATATTTATCAGCTCCGGGTCTGTAGCTTGAGTAGCTTTAACTTTATCGATTAAATTCGATTCAACTCATATATTTGACATCATCACGTGGGTCCCTAAAGTCTTTAACTCTATCTTCATCTTTTATAAGTCATACGAAATGGGTCTTGGTGTTTCACAATATTGCACTCGTACCCGCATATGATCTTCTACTCAATATGTCAGCTACGACGTTCGCTTTTCCAGGAAGGTATTGTTAGAATAGGTGCTGGAATGGGTTTCCTCTTGAGTTCTTGGAAGCTCTTCTCACATTCCTTGCTCCATCTGAATTTTGTATCTTTTTGAGTTAGCTGAGTTAATGAAGTGGCTATTCGAGAAAATCCTTCCACGAATCTTCGATAATAACCGGCAAAGCCTAGAAAGCTACGTATTTCAATAGGAGCCATTCAATATGGAGTTTTGGAAATGGGTTTTGTACCGAGTTCAAGGTCAATAAAAAATTTAATTTCACGTTCTAGGGGTAGGCCATGATGTTTTCTGGGAAATACATCAGGAAATTTATTAACAATAGAAGTATCATTCAAATCTGACGTATTTTTGTTTAAATCCGTGACATGGGCTAAGAAAGCTTGTTATCCATTTTTCAATAAACGAATGGCTTTATGGCTTGATATGACAGTGATTGAGTTTAGTGGTTTGGTTACTTGAATTCGCATAATAGGGTGGTTAGGAATATAAAAACTAATGACCTTACAAAAATAATCAATTTTAGCATGATTAGTAGTTAACCAATCAATCCCTAAAATCACATCAAATGCAAAAATTTTCAAAGAGATGAGATCAACAAGTAATGTGAAAGTGTCTATTCAAATTAGACAAGATTTATAAATGGTGGATGTAACGAAGGTTTCTCCCAATGCGGTTTCAATTGATAAGTCAAAGTCTAATTTCTCTAGAGTCAAATTTAAACATTAATCATAAGCATGTGAAATAAAAGAATGGGTAGAACCGGTATCTAATAAGGTATAGACATCGTAAGAGTTTATGATTAGCTTACTCGTGATAACTTCGTTCGGGTTCCTCGCTATTTGGAAAATCATGACAAATGCTCTCCCTTGAACCACCGACTTTGACTTGTATGGGACAGCCTTTGGTGGCATCATTACCGCCGGACTTGACTTCACTATAGGGCATATTCCACCCTTAATTGCTTCGTCGTACTCCTGATCCATGATTTAAATCATTAATCTTCGATCCATATCAAAATGAGGTTGACCGCTCTGTACAGGGTAATTCAAAACTCGATGTTGGGTTCTCCCAACTGTTGTCCAGAAAGAGAAATACATATAATCTATTTTAGCCTTCTTGGATTGGACATCTCTTTCTACAATATCAACGCATTGTGCGGCTTTTACCCATGCATCCTCCATTCTCACTCATTCAGTTATTTCTTCTTTTTGCTGATATTTGACATTTGCATAATCAGATTCCAGCTCTATTATCATATACTCTGCCAAAGAGAGCTTCTGCTCAAGCTTCACATATCGGGTATCAAAATCTTGAATTTCTGCATCCCTTTGGTCCATGACCGTCTGTCGTTCTTCACCCTGATCCTCTAACTCACGAATACGATCCTGCAGTTCTATATTTCGATCAAAAAATTATCGTAATAAATCCTCATCAGGTTCCTCTTCTTCCTCACTCTCAGCTGCTACCTCTACGACTAGCTCGGGTGCAACTATTAATTTTTCAATCATCACATGGATATCTCTAATTTCTTCTTTGCCTGACATCCTACAATCAAGTTTAGTAACTTAATTAGTACTCCCCAATAAAATATTTGTTATAACAAGATATTGTACTCCAATATTTATTCTTTAAATGAATTTCCTCAATTCATTACTTAAAACTCTATATGAGTCCATCTCTTGATTTTCAGATGTCATTCTTAAATATTGCCACAAAACAAGGGTTAATTAAAGAAATCGACATGCCATATATTATCCCTATATTGTTACCAACCAATTTAAATAATAAATAAGCTTAGGTAGGACACACTAGCGAAGGTTTTACTCATCTCTCCCCTCTTAGTTCTAACCTCAGATCTCCGCCATAGATCATATCCCTAAGCTCTGATACCAACTGTGACGCCCCCAGAATAGGTTTACACAACCCATTCTGAGTCACCAAATACATGGTACATAATTTAAATACAAACATAATTTATACAGCTGTCATGCAAAATACGACAACACAATAGCTGAGTTTCAAAACAAATATTGTCTCGTAGACAATATCCAAACTCAAATAAATTCCTCATTACAATTATTGTTGCACTATTTTAAAAAATAGTTAGGACTACTATAAAAACCATCTTGAGTCATTACTCCACTCTCCGACTAGTCCCAGCTATATTTTCATCTCCTTAGAAGAACAATGGAACCAAAAGGAAAAGGATGAGCTCAACTCACCCAGTAAAGAATATTATGACAAAGATAATGTAAAACAAATTATCCTTAGCCCTCAACAGGGAAAAATCTGATAGATAGAATAGACAACAAGTTTTAGATCAACAACTACAGCGGTAACAAAAATCCATTAGAAGAGTCAAGTAGAGAATGATGTCTACTATCTTCTATGATTTAAAAATCCATCATCAATATTTTATCCATGTAATAACAATAAATAAATATTTCACATCAACGAATTATCCATGCACTACGGGCCAAGGATATTCGTTTATATCACCAATAAATTATTCATGCACTACAGACCAAGGATATTCATTTGTATCACCAGTAGTCATTAATAAACATTTCACATCATCGAATTATCCATGCACTACAGGCCAATGATATTCATTAGTATCACTAGTGGTTATGATCATGCCAAACAACTGTCCATCTATGCACTACGGGCCAAAGAGGACTTTCACCACATCATTTGTCTGTAACATTATAGGTCATGATTGTACCGATACATAATTCCTGTTCATAATCATACCAATCAAAAGTTCATCTATACACTACAAATCAAAGATGAATTTTACCACAACATAAGCATGAGGATGATGACAATGATATAAGGAATTAATCAAGTGAGATCAAGGATAAATATTAGAGATTTATAAGTCAATTTATCAAGACTTCAAGAATGTCCAAATTGTTAACATGATAACTAATTGTGGAGTTAAATTCAAAAATGATATTCGTGTATCAAAAATAATTTGGAAAGAAAAGAAATCACTTTTGTCGTGAATAGTACCAGAATGAATAGTACCCCATCATGCAAAGTACCCCGAATAAATAGTATGCCGAGTGAATAGTACCCCGTCATGCAAAGTACCCTGAATAAATAGTACCCCGAATGGAAATATTGAAATTTAATAATAAAGTTCAGACCAATATTCCAACGAAACGATACTAGATGAAGCGCATAACTCAAGGATATTCTACTAATTTTAGGGATTATAGAAGCAATACTTACCATAGTAAGTTTAGAATTAAGAATATGAAAAGAAATAACATACAAAATTACAAATGGATTTTCAGCTGTCATGCGGTAACTACGTAGACAGGTTATTCCCATAAATTAAAGAATGAATATGAAAATAATATCCCTTACAAGTATTGAACGAAAATAATATTCCTTACGATTACGAAAGAAATAATACCCCTTACGAATACAAAAGAAACAACTCCCTTTACCGTAGTAGGAGATTAGATACTGCAATAGTGAAATAACTGAATACTCTTCTTCTTTCTATCTATAGTTTTTCTTGTGAGTCTTAGTAAATTGGTGAGAATGAAAGACGGAATAAGCTTTTATTTATATAAGAATGGACTAAATAGTAACTGATTCACGGACGGTCCAGATTGATTTACTATTAAAATGGACAGTCCATATTGATTTACTATTAAAATCATAATTGACGATCCATATTGATTTACTATTAAAATCACAATCGATGGTCTAGATTGATTAACTATTAAAATCACCACCGACGGTCCAGATTTATTTAATATTAAAACCACCACCTACGGTCCAGAATGATTTACTATTAAACCCACCACCGACGGTCCAGATTGATTTACTATTAAAAGCACAACTGATGGTTCATAAATTAGTACATCTCTCCATGGAATAATAAGTCAACTTACAACAAACGCCTCATGACAAACCCCTCTATTTATATCCAAAAATTGAATAAATATTTTCCATAAATTACATATCTTCAATAAACACATTTTTAATCTTTAAATAATTATTTCTCATTAATATTATAACTCACAATATTGACAACCAAATCATTCTCAGGAAAGAGGGGACTTTCCGATAAGGATTTCTCCTTATTGGCACGCAATTAAATAACTTAACCCCTTTCCTCGACAGAACTTTCTAGACATTGTCAATAATGCAAATAATTATACGAATAACTGTGCTGTCTCAATTATTGATTTAATAATATAAAATATTATGCAGACGATACTCTGACTATAATTGAATCAATAATATGAGATACTATAAAGCAACTACTGTGGAAATTATTAAATGAATTGAGTGAGTTTTTACGTAAGCATCAATAATTAGAGATACTGTATAATACCGTGTGCTACTGTGCAACCACGTGTATTACTGTTCTTTTATCATCGGTATTTCATCAGTTAACGGTAAAAGTTTTTCCGTTATTTATGTCGCTTTCTATATCTGGCAGTTATTCCGTTGTGTGGTCCACCAACGATTGTGTCGTCGTACGGATATTCCCCGATAAAACGAATATTTTATGACAACTTGCTTACTTTGCAAAATTTGCAAATATCACCCTTAACTTTAACATTTTATCAATTTAACCAATTATTGAATAATAATTATAAGAAAAATTGAATACTTTTATTTCATAAAACTCGGGGTCTTACAATCTCCCATCCTTATGAAATTTCGTCCTCAAAATTTACGTACCTGGTATGTCGAAGAGGTGAAGATACCTTGTTTTCATTTTAGATTCTAAATCCCAGTTCATATCCCCAATATCATGGTTTCTCCATAAAACTTTGACTTGGGGTATAACCTTTGGGCGTATAATATGCTCTTTCTTATCCAAGATCTTGATAGGTACCTCTTCATACATTAAATCTTCGGCTATCTCGTCTGGTTCTAATTCAATAATGTTGTTTGGGTCTTCCACAAATTTACGTAACATAGATATGTGAAAAACGTTATGAACACGAGACATACTTGGTGGTAAAGCGAGTATATAGGCCACAGTTCCTACTCGGTCGAGGATTTCAAACGGGCCAATGAATTTAGGGTTTGAGCTTTCCTCTCTTTGTCAATTCTTGCTTCTGAAATAACACCTTCTTGCACTTTCCTCTTCATATTTATCAGCTCCTAGTCTGTAGCTTGAGTAGCTTTAGCTTTATCGATTAAATTCGGTTCTACTCGTATATTTGACATCATCACGTGGGTCCCTAAAGTCTTTAACTCTATCTCCATCATTTGTAAGTCATACAAAATGGGTCTTGGTGTTTGACAATATCGCACTCGTACCCGCATATGATCTTCTACTCAATGCGTCAGCTACGACGTTCACTTTTCCAGGAATGTATTGTTAGAATATGTGCTGGAATGGGTTTCCTCTTGAGTTCTTGGAAGCTCTTCTCACATTCCTTGCTCCATCTAAATTTGTATCTTTTTGAGTCAACTGAGTTAATGAAGTGGCTATTCAAGAAAATCCTTCCACGAATCTTCGATAATAACCGGTTAAGCCTAGAAAGCTACGTATTTTAATAGGAGCCATTCAATATGGAGTTTTGGAAATGGGTTTTGAACCGAGTTCAAGGTCAATAGAAAATTTAATTTCACGTTCTGGGGGTAGCCCATGATGTTCTTCGGGAAATACATCAAGAAATTTATTAACAATAGAAGTATCATTCAAATCTGACGTATTTTTGTTTAAATCCGTGACATGGGCAAATAAAGTTTGTTATCCATTTTTCAATAAATGAATGGCTTTATGGCTTGATATGACAGTGATTGAGTTTAGTGGTTTGGTTGCTTGAATTCCCATAATATGTTGGTTAGGAATATAAAAACTAATGACCTTACGAAAATAATCAATTTTAGCATGATTAGTAGTTAACCAATCAATCCCTAAAATCACATCAAATGCAAATATTTTCAGAGAGATGATATCAACAGGTAATGTGAAAGTGTCGATTCGAATTAGACAAGATTTATAAATGGTGGATGTAACGAAGGTTTCTCCCAATGGGGTTTCAATCGATAGGTCAAAGTCTAATTTCTATGGAGTCAAATTTAAACGTTGATCACAAGCATGTGAAATAAAAGAATGGGTAGAACCTGTATCTAATAAGGTATAGACATCGTAAGAGTTTATGATTAGCTTACTCGTGATAACTTCGTTCGGGTTCCTCACTATTTGGAAAATCATGACAAATGCTCTCCCTTGAACCACCGACTTTGACTTGTCTGGGATAGCCTTTGGTGGCATCATTACCGCTGGACTTGACTTTGCTATAGGGCATATTCCACCCTTAATTGCTTCATCGTACTCCTGATCCATGATTTAAATCATTAATCTTCAATCCATATCGAAATGAGGTTGACCGCTCTGTACAGGGTAATTCAAAACTCGATGTTGGGTTCTCCCAATTATTGTCCAGAAAGAGAAATACATATCATCTATTTTAGCCTTTTTGGATTGGACGTCTCTTTCTATAATATCAACGCATTGTACGGCTTTTACCAATGCATCCTCCATTCTCACTGATTCAGTTATTTCTTATTTTAGCTGATATTTGACATTTGCATAATCAGATTCCAGCTCTATTATCATATACTCTGCCAAAGAGAGGTTCTGCTCAAGCTTCGCATATCGGGTATCAAAATCTTGAATTGCTGCATCTCTTTGGTCCATGACCGCCTGTCGTTCTTCACCCTGCTCCTCTAACTCACGAATATGATCCTGCAGTTCTATATTTTGATCAAAAAATTGTCGTAATAAATCCTCATCAGGTTTCACATCTTCTTCACCCTCAAATGCTACCTCTACGACTAGCTCGGGTGCAACTATTAATTCTTCAATCATCACATGGATATCTCTAATTTTTTCTTTGCCTAACATCCTACAATCAAGTTTAATAACTTAATTAGTACTCCCCAATAAAATATTTGTAATAACAAGATATTCTACTCCAATATTTATTCTTTAAATGAATTTCCTCAATTCATTACTTAAAACTCTATATGAGTTCATCTCTTGATTATCAAATGTCATTCTTAAATATTGCCACAAAACAAGGGTTAATTAAAGAAATCGACATGCCACATATTATCCCTATATTGTTACCAACCAATTTAAATAACAAATAAGCTTAGGTAGGACACACTAGCGAAGGTTTTACTCATCTCTCCCCTCCTAGTTCTAACCTCAGATCTCCGCCAGAGATCATATCCCTAAGCTCTGATACCAACTGTAACGCCCCCAAAATAGGTTTACACAACCCATTTTGAGTCACCAAATACATGGTACATAATTCAAATACAAACATAATTTATACAGCTGTCATGCAAAATACGATAACACAATAGCTGAGTTTCAAAACAAATATTGTCTCGTATACAATATCCAAACTCAAATAAAGTCCTCATTACAATTATTGTTGCACTATTTTACAAAATAGTGAGAACTACTATCAAAATCATCTTGAGTCATTACTCCACTCTCCGACTAGTCCTAGCTATATTTTCGCCTCCTTAGAAGAACAATGGAACCAAAAGGAAAATGATGAGCTCAACTCACCTAGTAAAGAATATTATGACAAAGATAATGTAAAACAAATTATCCTTAGTCCTCAACAGGGAAAAATCTGATAGAATAGAATAGACAACAAGTTTTAGATCAACAATTACAACGGAAACAACAATCCATTAGAAGACTCAAGTAGAGAATGATGTCTACTATCTTCTATGATTTAAAATTCCATCATCAATATTTTATCCATGTAATACCAATAAATAAATATTTCACATCAACACATTATCCATGCACTACGGGCCAAGGATATTCGTATATATCACCAACAAATTATTCATGCACTACAGGCAAAGGATATTCATTTGTATCACCAGTAGTCATCAATAAACATTTCACATCATCGAATTATCCATGCACTATGGGCCAATGATATTCGTTAGTATCACCAGTGGTCATGATCATGCCAATCAACTGTCCATCTATGCACTACGGGCCAAAGAGGACTTTCACCACATCATTTGTCTGTAACATTACAGGTCATGATTGTACCGATTCAAAATTCTTGGTCATAATCATACCAATCAATAGTTTATCTATACACTACGAGTCAAAGATGACTTTTACCACAACATAAGCATGAGGATGATGACAATGATATAAGGAATTAATCAAGTGAGATCAAGGATAAATATTAGAGATTTATAATTCAATTTATCTAGAGTTCAAGAATGTCCAAATTGTCAACATGATAACTAATTGTGGAGTTAAATTCAAAAATGATATTCATGTATCAAAAACAATTTAGATAGAAAAGAAATCACTTTTGCCGTGAATAGTACCCGAATGAATAGTACCCCATCATGCAAAGTACCTCAAATAAATAGTATCCCGAGTGAATAGTACCCCGTCATTCAAAGTACCCCGAGTGGAAATATTGAAATTTAATAACAATGTTCAGACTAATATTCCAACGAAACGATACTAGATGAAGCGCAAAACTCAATGATATTCTACTAATTTTAGGGATTATAGAAGCAATACTTACCATAGTATGTTTAGATTTAAGAATATGAAAAGAAATAACATACAAAATTGCAAATGGATTTTCGTCTGTCATGCGGTAACTACGTAGACAGGTTATTCCCATAAATTAAAGAATGAATATAAAAATAATATCCCTTACAAGTATTGAACGAAAATAATATTCCTTACGATTACGAAAGAAATAATACCCCTTACGAATACAAAAGAAATAACACCCTTTACCTTAGTAGGAGATTGGATACTGCAATAGTGAAGTAACCGAATACTCTTCTTCTTTCTCTCTATAGTTTTTCTTGTGAGTCTTAGTCAATTGGTGAGAATGAAAGATGAAATAAGCTTTTATTTATATAAGAATAGACTAAATAGTAACTGATTCACGGACGGTCCAGATTGATTTACTATTAAAATGGACAGTCAATATTGATTTACTATTAAAACCATAACCGATGGTCCATATTGATTTACTATTAAAACCATAACTGATGGTCCAGATTGATTTACTATTAAAACCACCATCGACGGTCCAGATTTATTTACTATTAAAACCACCACCTACGGGCCAGATTGATTTACTATTAAAACCACCACCTACGGTCCAGAATGATTTACAATTAAAACCACCACCGACGATTCAGATTGATTTACTATTAAAAGCACAACCGATGGTTCATAAATTAGTACATCTCTCCATGGAATAATAAGTCAACTTACAACAAACGCCTCATGACAAACCCCTCTATTTATCTCCAAAAATTAAATAAATATTTATCATAAATCACTTATCTTCAATAAACACATTTTTAATCTTTAAATAATTATTTATCATTAATATTATACTCACAATATTGACAATCAAATCATTCCCAGAAAAGAGGGGACTTTCCGATAAGGATTTCTCCTTATTGGTGCGCAATTAAATAACCTAACCCCTTTCCTCGACAGAACATTCTAGTCATTGTCAATAATGCAAATAATTATATGAATAACTGTGCTTCTCAATTATTGATTTAATAATATAAAATATTATGCAGACGATACTCTGACTATAATTGAATCAATAATATGAGATACTATAAAACAACTAATGTGGAAATTATTAAATGAATTGAGTGACTTCTTACGTAAGCATCAATAATTAGAGATACTGTATAATATCGTGTGCTACTGTGCAACCACGTGTATTACTGTTCTTTTATCACCGGTATTTCATCAATTAACGGTAAAAGTTTTGCCGTTATTTATGTCGCTTTCTATATCTGACAATTATTCCATTGTGGGGTCCATCAACGATTGTGTCGTCGTACGGATATTCCCCAACAAAATGAATATTTTATGACAACTTGCTTACTTTGCAAAATTTGCACATATCACCCTTAACTTTAACATTTTATCAATTTAACCAATTACTGAATAATAATTATAAGAAAAATTGAATACTTTTATTTCATAGAATTCGGGGTTTTACAATCTCCCCTCCTTATAAAATTTAAGTACCTGGTATGTCGAAGAGGTGAGGATACCTTGTTTTCATTTCAGATTCTAAATCCTAGTTCATATCCTCAATATCATGGTTTCTCCATAAAACATTGACTTGGGGTATAACCTTTGGGCGTATAATATGCTCCTTCTTATCCAAGATCTTGACAGGTACCTCTTCATACATTAAATCTTCGGCCATCTTGTCTGATTCTAATTCAATAATGTGGTTTAGGTCTTCCACAAATTTACGTAACATAAATATTTGAAAAACGTTATGAACACGAGACATACTTGGCGATAAAGCGAGTATATCGGTCACAGTTCCTACTCGGTCGAGGATTTCAAATGGGCCAATGAATCGAGGGTTTGAGCTTTCCTCTCTTCGTCAATTCTTGCTTCTGAAATAACACCTTCTTGCAGTTTCCTCTTCATATTTATCAGCTCCGGGTCTGTAGTTTCAGTAGCTTTAACTTTATCGATTAAATTCGATTCTACTCGTATATTTGACATCATCATGTGGGTCCCTAAAGTCTTTAACTCTATCTCCATCTTTTATAAGTCATACGAAATGGGTCTTGGTGTTTGACAATATCGCACTTGTACCCGCATATGATCTTCTACTCAATGCGTTAGCTACTACGTTCGCTTTTCCAGGAAGGTATTGTTAGAATAGGTGCTGGAATGGGTTTCCTCTTGAGTTGTTGGAAGAACTTCTCACATTCCTTGCTCCATCTGAATTTTGTATCTTTTTGAATTAACTGAGTTAATGAAGTGGCTATTCGATAAAATCCTTCCATGAATCTTCGATAATAATCGGTTAAGCCTAGAAAGCTACGTATTTCAATAGGAGCCATTCAATATGGAGTTTTGGAAATGGGTTTTGTACCGAGTTCAAGGTCAATAGAAAATTTAATTTCACGTTCTAGGGGTAGGCCATGACGTTCTTCGGGAAATACATCAGGAAATTTATTAACAATAGAAGTATCATTCAAATCTGACGTATTTTTGTTTAAATCCGTGACATGGTCTAAGAAAGCTTCTTATCCGTTTTTCAGTAAATGAATGGCTTTATGGCTTGATATGACAGAGATTGAGTTTAGTGGTTTGGTTTCTTGAATTCACATAATAGGTTTGTTAGGAATATAAAAACTAATTACCTTACGAAAATAATCAATTTTAGCATGATTAGCAGTTAACTAATCAATCCTTAAAATCACATCAAATGCAAATATTTTCAAAGAGATGAGATCAACAAGTAATGTGAAAGTGTCGATTCGAATTATACAAGATTTATAAATGGTGGATGTAACGAAGGTTTCTCCCAATGGGGTTTAAATCGATAAGTACAAGTCTAATTTCTCTGCAGTCAAATTTAAACGTTGAGCACAAGCATGTGAAATAAAAGAATGGGTAGAACCGGTATCTAATAAGGTATAGACATCGTAAGAGTTTATGATTAGCTTACGTGTCATAACTTCGTTCGGGTTCCTCGCTATGTAGAAAATCACGACAAATGCTCTCCCTTGATCCACCGACTTTGACTTGTCTGGGACAACCTTTGGTAGCATCATTACCGCCGGACTTGACTTCGATATAGGGCATATTCCACCCCCTTAATTGATTCGTCGTACTCCTGATCCATGATTTAAATCATTAATCTTCGATCCATATCGAATTGAGCTTGACCGCTCTGTACAGGGTAATTCAAAACTCGATGTTGGGTTCTCCCAATTGTTGTCCAGAAAGAGAAATACATATCATCTATTTTAGCCTTCTTGGATTGGATATCTCTTTCTACAATATCAACGCATTGTGCTGCTTTTACCCATGCATCCTCCATTCTCACTCATTCAATTATTTCTTATTTTAGCTGATATTTGACATTTGCATAATCAGATTCCAGCTCTATTATCATATACTCTGCCAAAGAGAGGTTCTGCTCAAGCTTCGCATATCGAGTATCAAAATCTTGAATTGCTGCATCCCTTTGGTCCATGACCGTCTGTCGTTCTTCACCCTGCTCTTCTAACTCACGAATACGATCCTGCAGTTCTATATTTCGATCAAAAAATTATCGTAATAAATCCTCCTTAGGTTCCGCTTCTTCTTCACTCTCAGCTGCTACCTCTACGACTAGCTCGGGTGCAACTATTAATTCTTTATTCATCACATGGATATCTCTAATTTCTTCTTTGCCTGACATCCTACAATCAAGTTTAATAACTTAATTAGTACTCCCCAATAAAATATTTGTTATAACAAGATATTCTACTTCAATATTTATTCTTTAAATGAATTTCCTCAATTCATTACTTAAAACTCTATATGAGTTCATCTCTTGATTTTCATGTGTCATTCTTAAATATCGTCACAAAATAAGGGTTAATTAAAGAAATTGACATGCCACATATTATCACAATATTGTTACCAAACAATTTAAATAACAAATAAGCTTAGGTACAACACACTAGCGAAGGTTTTACTCATCTCTCCCCTCCTAGTTCTAACCTCAGGTCTGCACCAGAGATCATATCCCTAAGCTCTGATACCAACTGTGACGCCCCCAGAATAGGTTTACACAACCCATTCTAAGTTACCAAATACATGGTACATAATTTAAATACAAACATAATTTAACAGCTGCCATGCAAAATACGACAACACAATAGCTGAGTTTCAAAATAAATATTGTCTCGTAGACAATATCCAAACTCAAATAAAGTCCTCATTATAATTATTATTGCACTATTTTACAAAACAGTGAGGACTACTATAAAAACCATCTTGAGTCATTACTCCACTCTCCGACTAGTCCTAGCTATATTCTCGCCTCCTTAGAAGAACAATGTAACCAAAATGAAAAGGATGAGCTCAACTCACCTAGTAAATAATATTATGACAAAGATAATGTAGATCAAATTATCCTTAGTCCTCAACAGGGAAAAATATATTAGAATAGAATAGACAACAAGTTTTAGATCAACAACTACAGCGGAAACAACAATCTATTAGAAGACTCAAGTAGAGAATGATGTGTACGACTATGATTTAAAAATCCATCATCAATATTTTATCCATGTAATACCAATAAATAAATATTTCACATCAACGAATTATCCATGCACTACGGGCCAAGGATATTCGTATGTATCACCAACAAATTATTCATGCACTACAGACCAAGGATATTCATTTGTATCACCAGTAGTCATCAATAAAAATTTCACATCGTCGAACTATCCATGCACTACGAGCCAATGATATTCGTTAGTATCACCAGTGGTCATGATCATGCCAATCAATAGTTCATCTATATACTACGAGTCAAAGATTACTTTTACCACAGCATAAACATGAGGATGATGACAATAATATAAGGAATTAATCAAGTGAGATCAAGGATAACTATTAGAGATTTATAATTCAATTTATCTAGAGTTCAAGAATGTCCAAATTGTCAACATGATAACTAATTGTGGAGTTAAGTTCAAAAATGATATTCATGTATCAAAAACAATTTGGATAGAAAAGAAATCACTTTTGTCGTGAAAAGTACCCGAATGAATAGTACCCCATCATGCAAAGTACCCCGAATAATTAGTACCCCGAGTGAATAGTACCCTGTCATGCAAAGTACCCCAAATAAATAGTACCCCGATTGGAAATATTGAAATTTAATAATAAAGTTCAGACCAATATTCCAACGAAATGATACTAGATGAAGCGCAAAACTCAAGGATATTCTACTAATTTTAGGAATTATAGAAGCAATACTCACCATAGTATGTTTAGATTTAAGAATATGAAAAGAAATAACATACAAAATTGCAAATGGATTTTCATCTGTCATGCAATAACTACGTAGACAGGTTATTCCCATAAATTAAAGAATGAATATGAAAATAATATCCCTTACAAGTATTGAACGAAAAATAATATTCCTTACGATTACAAAAGAAATAATATCCCTTACGAATACAAAAGAAATAACACCCTTTACCTTAGTAGGAGATTGGATACTGCAATAGTAAAGTAACTGAATACTCTTCTTCTTTCTCTCTATAGTTTTTCTTGTGAGTCTTATTCAATTGGTGAGAATGAAAGACGGAAGAAGCTTTTATTTATATAAGAATAGACTAAATAGTAAATGATTCACGGACGGTCCAGATTGATTTACTATTAAAATGGACAATCCATATTAATTTAATATTAAAACCATAACCGACGGTCCATATTGATTTACTATTAAAATCACAACCGATGGTCCAGATTGATTTACTATTAAAACCACCACCGACGGTCTAGATTTATTTACCATTAAAACCACCACCTACGGTCCAGATTGATTTACTATTAAAACCACCACCTACGGTCCAGAATGATTTACTATTAAAACCACCACCGACGGTCCAGATTGATTTACTATTAAAAGAACAACCGATGGTTCATAAATTAGTACATCTCTGCATGGAATAATAAGTCAACTTACAACAAACGCCTCATGAAAAACCCCTCTATTTATATCCAAAAATTGAATAAATATTTACTATAAATCACTTATATTCAATAAACACATTTTTAATCTTTAAATAATTATTTATCATTAATATTATAACTCACAATATTGACAACCAAATCATTCCCAGGAAAGAGGGGACTTTCTGATAAGGATTTCTCCTTATTGGCACGCAATTAAATAACTTAACCCCTTTCCTCGACAGAACTTTCTAGACATTATCAATAATACAAATAATTATATGAATAACAGTGTTGTCTCAATTATTGATTTAATAATATAAAATATTGTGCAGACGATACTCTGACAATAATTGAATCAATAATATGAGATACTATGAAGCAACTACTGTGGAAATTATTAAATGAATTGAGTGACTTCTTATGTAAACATCAATAATCAGAGATACTATATAATACCGTGTGCTACTGTGCAACCACGTGTATTACTGTTCTTTTATCACCGGTATTTTATCAGTTAAAGGTAAAAGTTTTACCGTTATTTATGTCGCTTTCTATATCTGACAGTTATTCCGTTGTGGAGTCCACCAACGATTGTGTCGTCGTACAGATATTCCCCGACAAAATGAATATTTTATGACAACTTTCTTACTTTGCTAAATTTTCAAATATCACCCTTAACTTTAATATTTTATCGATTTAACCAATTACTAAATAATAATTATAAGATGAATTGAATACTTTTACTTCATAAAATTTGGGGTCTTATAATCTCCCCTCCTTATGAAAATTTATCCTCGAAACTTACGTACCTGGTATGTCAAAGAGGTGAGGATACCTTGTTTTCATTTCAGATACTAACTCCCAGTTCATTTCCTCAATATCATGGTTTCTCCATAAAACTTTGACTTGGGGTATAACCTTTGAGCGTATAATATGCTCCTTCTTATCCAAGATCTTGACAGGTACATCTTCATACGTTAAATCTTTGCATATCTCATCTGGTTCTAATTCAATAATGTGGTTCGGGTCTTCCACATATTTACGTAGCATAGATATTTGAAAAACGTTATGAACATGAGACATACTTGGCATTAAAGCGAGTCTATAGGCCACAGTTCCTACTTAGTCGAGGATTTCAAATGGGCTAATGAATCGAGGGTTTGAGCTTTCCTCTCTTCATCGATTCCTTCTTCTGAAATCACACCTTCTTGTACTTTCATCTTCATATTTATCAGCTCTGGGTCTGTATCTTGAGTAACTTTAACTTTATATATTAAAGTTAGTTCTACTCATATATTTGACATCATCACGTGGGTCCTTAGAGTCTTTAACTCTATCTCCATCATTTGTAAGTCATACGAAATAGGTCTTAGTGTTTGACAATATCGCATTCGTACTGGCATATGATCTTCTACTAAATATCAGCTACTATGTTTGCTTTTCCACGATGGTATTTTCAGAAGAGATGCTGAAATGGGTTTCCTCTTGAGTTAATGGAAGCTCTTCTCACATTCCTTGCTCCATCCTAATTATGTATCTTTTTGAGTCAACTGAGTTAAGGAGTGGCGATTTGAGAAAATCCTTCCACTAATCTTCGATAATAACCAACTAAGCCTAGAAAGCTGTGTATTTTGATTACTAACTTATGTTGCTCTCAACTGTGACTCATATGCTAACCTTGGATATCACCTCACAATGCCACCTATCATTTTACCACCGTACAAATATGGTGTGACCTACGGAGAGTCTAGTTTCGGTGCATTCCACAAAGGAAGTCACCAGATAGAGGCTCGGCTACTAACTCCTGTAGTTGAGTTTTTTTAACTCCTGAACTTCAATAGGATCCATTAAATATGGAGTTTTGGAAATGGGTATTGTACCAGATTCAAGGTCAATAGAAAATTAAATTTCACGTTCTGGGGTAGGCCAGGAAGTTCTTCGGGAAATATGTCAGGAAATTTATTAACAATAGAAATATCATTCAAATCTGACGTATTTTTGTTTAAATCTGTGACATGGACTAAGAAAGCTTGACATCCATTTTTTAATAAACGAATGGCTTTATGGCTTGATACGACAGTGATTGACTTTAGTGGTTTGGTTGCTTGAATTCGCATAATAGGTTGGTTAGGAATATAAAAACTAACGACCTTACAAAAACAATCAATTTTAGCATGATTAATAGTTAACCTATCAATCCCTAAAATCACATCAAATGCAAGTATTTTTGAAGAGATGAGATTAACAGGTAATGTGAAAATGTCAATTTGAATTAGACAAGATTTAAATGGTGGATGTAATGAAGGTTTCTCCCAACGGGGTTTCAACCGATAAGTCAAAGTCTAATTTTTCTATAATCAAATTTAAACGTTGAGCACAAGCATGTGAAATAAAAGAAATGGTAGAACCGATATCTAATAAGGTATAGATTTCACAAGAGTTTATGATTAGCTTACCTATGATAACTTCATTCGGGTTCCTCGCTCTTTGGGAAGTCACGACGAATGTTCTCCCTTGAACCACCTGCTTTGACTTGTCTAGGATAGCCTTTGGTGTCATCATTACCGCCGGAATTGACTTTTCTATAGGTGATAAGTAGGTTTTATACCTACTTATCCGGTATCTGTTACTTGAATTAGTTGCTTATATTCATGTTCTTAGTTACTTTTCATACATTTTATGTTATTTTGTAGGCTATGACATGACATTGGCATGAAGAAGCAAGGGAAATCAATTCGGACATCTTTTGGACTAAAATATGCAAGCAAGTGCAAGAAAGGAATATTGAAGGACTTTTAACACCACGTTAGATGCATGTTCTTGGCTTGGAACTTGGATTTTATGGTAGCTCTACTTCTTAGCTTTGCGGAACATCTTGAATCATCTCAATCGGAGCTCGGATGCGAGAGTTATGGCATTTTTATCAACGAAGATCAAAGCTAAGAGTTGTAATGTTTGCCATTTACATAACATCTACTTCAAGCCCGATTTCCGCCTTGATTGAATTCGAATTTGTCAAAGCTCAAAGAATGAATGTTGTAGACCTCGTCGTTATCTTCGATTTGATAGGTGGCAGGCCCCGTAACTCCAAATGGATCAAAGGTTATGCCTGTTTTACCAAAGGACATCGCAGCAGAAAACAGAGTGGCGCTGACTACGCTACGCCTAGCGCTGAGCACGCGAGGACACCAGAAACTACTGCTTCAGTAGCGCGGACTGCGCCAGAAAGGCCTAGGGTCGGCGCTGAGTGCGCTAGGCTGCGGGAAAGGAGTGAAAATGGGTTATTTGATGTCCAAATTGAGCTAGAATAGGATTCTTAGTGGCCTAACTTGCTAGGATGTTCATTAGAACTCAAAATACTTGAGTTTAACTTGGATTGGGAGGCTAATTCTAAGACTTTATAAAATTCCTCTTGGGATAGATTTCTAAAAAATAATTCTATACTTTCTTTCATAGATTAGGAACCCTAAATTAAACTAGAATTGAAGATTGAAGCTATTGATTATCATTGGAGAATCAAATTGGAAGCAAGAGAATGCAGATTTGTTTATCTCAATTCTAATTTCTTTTCTTATTTATTTGTATCTTTTTAATGCTTAGTCAATTGTGGATGATGGATTTTAGTTTATTTATGAATTAAACTCTATTTTGAGATTACTATGGATCTTATTGTGTAGTTTACTTTGATATGCTTCTTTGTTTGTCTTATTAGCTATATTTGGATTGTCTATTATTATTTGTAATGAATTGCTTAATTGCCTAGCTAATAATTACCGTGATAATCTATGTGAACTCGAGAGATGAAGTATAGATTTAGATCTGATCATGATAGTATGTGTTTGTGATTTCTGCATGGATGGAATTCATGATTCATGTTTAGGATAGAGATATGCCTTTACACCATATGTAGTCTAATAAGAACTTGAACTTAAACCCTTTTTAATGGTAATTCACATAGAGATATAGTGGGTTAGGTAATTAGGGTGTTCAAATTGATTCTATCATCTGTGGATTTGATTTGATATGAGTATGGTGCATTGAGAGATGGCCATATTTTACTTTCGTGTTCTTGATTAACAATCCAGTATAAATAATTTGGCTTAACAGGAAGTGTGTTGATTTAAATGTAACAATAAGTGAAATTGTAATCTCAAGTCTTCAATATCTTGTTTCATTCTAGGGATAGTTAGTAATAGTTTATTTAATTATTTTAAATTAAATTATTAAATCATTTGTTTAAATAAGATTGAGTTGATTACGAGTTAGTACTTGGTGATTTTTATTTAATAATTCTCTATGGGAACGATACTCTACTTTCACTTTATTACTTGTTGACCACGTATACTTGCGTGTTGTGCGTAATTAGATTTTACCCAACAAGTTTTTGGCGCCGTTGCCGAGGAATTAGTTTAATATTTTTTACCAATATTAATTTCAATCAAATTAGTCTTAATTTAAACATTTTTATTTTTATTGTTAATTCTCTTCTTATATTTCTCTCTTTTCAGGTAACATGGATGACTTTGCGTATCAATGGCCATACACGAACATGACTCAACCAAGGGAAACGAGGATTGATGGACTTAATGCATTTTCCGCAATATCAGCACAGATTGAAGAACTTTCGAGTAAGTTGGACATTTTTGCAGCCCAAAGGAGTCGAAGGATGGCAGTTATGTGTGACTATTGTGCTGGCAATCACCTGAGTAATCAATGCACCATCAATCTTGGGCCGGTACAGTATGGTGGTGCATACCTCAACGATTATACATATGCTAATTATCATCAAGTTTGGGGGTATCATCAGGATTTTTCATGGAGCTACAACTATCAAGACCAATACTCTACTCCAAATCCAACATATACACCGGAATTCTCATATCAACCTCCATTAAAAGAAGAAAAGTCAAAATTGGAGGAATTGTTGTCCAAGTTCATAGCATCAACTGAGGAGAGGAGGATTAATCAAGAGCGGTCAATTCAGAATCAAGAGATAGCAATTAAAAATCTTCAAAATAAGATAGATCAAATGACCAAAGCCGTAAGCAACCTTCCTCCAAACACTTGGCTTTATGATATGGATGACAAAATTGATGGAGAACCCAAACCGAATCTACGACTTGATGAGCCACAAGATATAGGAAGTGTGGAGACAATTGGGGATAATGAAATAGAGGTCCACGAAGATCTAAATGGGTCTCCACCAAAGATCAAAGAGTCGGTCAGATTTGCAAAATCATGCCCACTTGGTAGTCATGTCGTCAAATGAAGCTCTTGACAAAAAAGAGCGAGTACAATTTTGAATCCATGGTGGGACGAGAAAGAGAGGATAGATGGAGAGCCCATTGTGTGTGACAAGCTTCCATGCCCCAAAGTGATCACATACACAATGAAAAAAACACCTAGCTGGGGGACATTCTTGATTGAGATCATACCAAATCAGAGCATGCTAGGTGACTTTAAAGCAATGGCTATCACAATTGGGAACCTACCAAAAGCTACATTATTTCCAATGGATGGAGGGTTCCTCAATTTTCGAAGAGGAATTGGGTAGAGTTGACCAAACAAAGTCTGGCTGAAAGACTATAAATCAAGCGCTTATTGGGAGGCAACCCAAGTTTAATTATTTTTTAAGTTTTTTTTAAGGTTTCATATTAGTTGATTTTTTATTTTATTTTTTATTTTTTTAGGATTTAATAAGCTTGCTTCTATCATATATATTCACAGGTTAGTCAAGTCCAACTCAAGTGTGATGCCCGATTCATTCCAATGTGCTTAACCTATTCTTCAAACTTCGCAGACAAGGAGATAAACTGCTATATGTCAGGGAAGTCCTCTTTTTTAATTTTTACTATCTTAGCCATTGAGGACAATGTCTGTTTTAATTTTGGGGGTATTTATCATGTTTAGTATTTACTTGGGCAATGTTTTGATGGAATTTGATTTTGGCCAATGATAAGTGGGTGGTTGATATTGTTAACTCTTGGAGAATTGATGAGCATGCTTAGTCTATATTTTAACTAGTTAGTTGGGTTTCACATTACTTACGAAATTTTTGAAAATTTTTACGTATCCATTTGTTTAGACAGTTGGGATTGAATTTTTTTTGGCTAATTTCTTATGAAAGATACCATTGCAACTTGAGATATCTTAGTTGAGCATCATTCGAAGTGAAAATTAGGCACTCACATAAGTTTGGGGGAAATCTTGTGGTATTTATGAAAAAAAAATTATTGGAACCTTCCGGAGTTGAATAATTGAATCTTGTGGTGGGTCGAGATGGAGCGTAACACGCACTCCCCATAAACACATGCACGAGATTGAGCGTAAAACGCACTCGTTCGATGAAAAGTGGAAAGCGAGATGGAGCGTAAAACGCACTCGTTCGATGAAAAGTGGAAAGTGAGATGGAGCGTAAAACGCACTCACTAAATAGAAAAAAAGAAAATATGTATGTTTGAAATACTTGGGAAGGGTTCTTACGTGTTTAAAAGTTTAAATATCCAGTTGATCCTCAAGAAAAATTTGTGTTATGTCTATATTAGCGGTGATTGATGTGATAAGAAGTTTTAAAAGTCATTTTTGAAAATCTTTTATGAGTATTGGTTGATTTAATCTAAATCATGACTGGATTGAACATGTGGATGCACACACGCACTTAAAGGATCAAGAGTAGATGTGAGTCTAATGACAGTTGTAAAAATTTTAGACATGACATTGTTTTGAAATTTTCTACGGGTTATTATCTGTTGTAACCTTTGAGGCCATTGATCGAATTCATATTGATTCATTGTTTGGGTGGATCATTGCTAGAGGATGAATCTGTCTAATTCGTGTTTTTGAGGACAAGCAAGTGTTTAAGTTTGGGGTTATTTGATAAGTAGGTTTTATACCTACTTATCCGGTATCTGTTACTTGAATTAGTTACTTATATTCATGTTCTTAGTTACTTTTCATATATTTTATATTATTTTGTAGGCTATGACATGACATTGGCATGAAGAAGCAAGGGAAAGCAATTCGGACATCTTTTGGACTAAAATACACAAGCAAGTGCAAGAAGGGAATATTGAAGGACTTTTAACACCAAGTTAGATGCATGTTCTTGGCTTGGAACTTGGATTTTATGGTAGCTCTACTTCTTAGCTTTCCATAACATCTTGAATTGTCAGTTCGGATGCGAGAGTTATGGCATTTTTAGCAACGAAGATCAAAGCTAAGAGTTGTCATGTTTGCCATTTACATAGTATCTACTTCAAGCCCGATTTACGCCTTAATAGAATTCGAATTTGTCAAAGCTCAAAGAATGAAAGTTGTAGATCTCGTCGTTATCTTCGATTTGATAGGTGGCAGGTCCCGTAACTCCAAGCGGATCAAACGTTATGCCTGTTTTACCAAAGGACATTGCAGTAGAAAATAGAGTGGCGCTAATTGTGCTACGCCTAGCGATGAGCGCGCTAGGACACCAGAAACTACTGCTTCAGTAGCGCGGACTGCGCCAGAAAGGCCTAGGGTCGGCGCTGAGTGCGCTAGGCGGTGGGAAAGGAGTGAAAATGGGTTATTTAATGTCCAAATTGAGCTAGAATAGGATTCTTAGTGACCTAACTTGCTAGGATGTTCATTAGAGCTCAAAATAATTGAGTTTAACATGGATTGGGAGGCTAATTCTAAGACTTTATAAAATTCCTCTTGGGATAGATTTCTAAAAAATAATTCTATACTTTCTTTCATAGATTAGGAACCCTAAATTAGACTAGAATTGAAGATTGAAGCTATTGATTATCATTGGAGAATCAAATTGGAAGCAAGAGAATGCAGATTTGTTTATCTCAATTCTAATTTCTTTTCTTATTTATTTGTATCTTTTTAATGCTTAGTCAATTTTGGATGATAGATTTTAGTTTATTTATGAATTAAACTCTATTTTGAGATTACTATGGATCTTATTGTGTAGTTTACTTTGATATGCTTCTTTGTTAGTCTTATTAGCTATATTTGGATTGTCTATTATTATTTGTAATGAATTGCTTAATTTCCTAGCTAACAATTACTGTGATAATCTATAGGAACTCGAGAGATGAAGTATAGATTTAGATCTGATCATGATAGCATGTGTTTGTGATTTCTGCATGGATGGAATTCATGATTCGTGTTTAGGATAGAGATATGCCTTTACACCATATGTAGTCTAATAAGAACTTGAACTTAAACCCTTTTTAATTGTAATTCACATAGAGATATAGTGGGTTAGTTATTTAGGGTGTTCAAATTGATTATATTATCTGTGGATTTGATTTGATATGAGTATGGTGCATTGAGAGATGGCCATATTTTACTTTTGTGTTCTTGATTAACAATCTAGTATAAATAATTTGGCTTAACAGGAAGTGTGTTGATTTAAATGTAACAATAAGTGAAATTGTAATCTCAAGTCTTCAATATCTTGTTTCATTCTAGGGATAGTTAGTAATAGTTTATTTAATTATTTTAAATTAAATTATTAAATCATTTGTTTAAATAAAATTGAGTTGATTACGAGTTAGTACTTGGTGACTTTTATTAAATAATTCTCCGTGGGAACGATACTCTACTTTCACTTTATTACTTGTTGACCACGTATACTTGCGTGTTGTGCGTAATTAGATTTTACCCAACAATAGGGCATATTCCACCCTTAACTGCTTCATCGTACTCCTGATCCATGATCTGAATCATTAATCTTTGATCCATATCGAATTGGGTTTGACCGCTCTATACAGGAAAATTCAAAACTCGATGTTTGGTTCTCCCAATTGCTGTCCAAAAAGATAAATACATATCATCTATTTTAGCCATCTTGGATCAGACGTCTCTTTCTACAATATCAATGTGTCGTACGGCTTTTACCCATACATCCTTCATTCTCACTCGTTCAGTTATTTCTTCTTTCAGCTGATATTTGAAATTTTTATCCTCAGATTTTAGCTCTACTATTATATACTCTGCCAAATAGAGCTTCGGTTCAAGCTTCACATATCGGGTATCAAAATCTTGAATTGATGCATCCCTTTGTTTCATAACCGCTTGTCGTTCTTCACCCTGCTCTTCTAACTCACGAATACAATCCTACAGTTCTATATTTCGATCAAAAAATTGTCGTAATAAATCCTCCTAAGGTTCCTCTTCTTCCTCACTCTCAGCCGCTACCTCTGCAACTAACTCGGGTGCAACTATTAATTCTTTACTCATCACATGGATATCTCTAATTTCTTCTTTGTCTGACATCCTACAATCAAGTTTAATAACTTAATTAGTACTCCCTAATAAAATATTTGTTATAACAAGATATTCTACTCCAATATTTATTCTTTAAATGAATTTCCTCAATTCATCACTTAAAACTCTATATGAGTTCATCTCTTGATTATCAAATGTCATTCTTAAATATTGCCACAAAACAAGGGTTAATTAATGAAATTGACATGCTACATATTATCCCTATATTCTGACCGACCAATTTAAATAACAAATAAGCTTAGGTAGGACATACTAGCGAAGATTTTACTCGTCTCTCCCCTCCTAGTTCTAACCTCAGATCTCCGCCAGAGATCATTTCCCTAATCTCTGATACCAACTGTGATGCCCCCAAAATAGGTTTACACAACCCATTATGAGTCACCAAATACATAGTACATAATTTAAATACAAACTTCATTTATACAACTGTCGTGCAAAATACGATAACACACTAGCTGAGTTTCAAAACCATTATTGTCTCGTAGACAATATCCAAACTCAAATAAAGTCCTCATTACAATTAATGTTGCACTATTTTACAAAATAGTGAGGACTGTTATAAAAACCATCTTGAGTCATTACTCCACTCCCCGACTAGTCCTAGCTATATATTCTCGCCTCCTAAGAAGAACAATGGAACCAAAAGAAAAAAAAGATGAGCTCAACTAACCCTGTAAGAACCATGACTTTCAAGAATAAATAATTATTTTAATATAATGAGAAAATAAATATTTATTTAAATATAAATATTTATGTGTTTTAAGATGAGTAGTTCAATTAGTGTAAATTAAATTTATATAAGAATTGAGAAGTGTGGAATTGATTATGAAAATTGTGAAATGTCTTGTGTGACATAATGCCGAACGAGGAAATTCACTAAGTGAATTAAAAGAGAAATAATTATTAAGAGGAAGATTGATTATATGTAATTATGTGATTCCATTTAAGGAATGAATAAACTTTTAAACTAGTAATATCACCAATATGGAATTAAATTCATGTCATGTAAAACTAGTGTGGTGATAGAGGTCGGAACTAGCTTAGAGCTAAACTAGTTTGACCCTGTCAGAGACCAGTGCCCTCCCAGTAGTACAAACTAGCGCAGGTACGCCAGTGGCCAGTCTGGGAAAGGTTGGTTTTTACTGTAAAAATGAAATAGAACATTATTGTAAGGTGTGACATTATTAAAAGCATATGATAAGAATACATATTAATGACATGAAGTACCAAGTAGTACAATGAAATCATATGCTACATTTTAATATAGAAATAATTAAGTAACTGTATACTCCAGAAAGTGGGAAAAAAAATAAATGTTTAAAATTAACATTTAATATTGAATAATGTTATTATGTGGCTATGTGAGTAGTAAAAATATCTATAGGAGATACCCGGACAATAATACCTAACTGCGTTATTTTATTATGTGTAGCTAATGCACATGGATTATATGATGTGAGTACATAAGTATCCCTAATTTTCCTAATATAGTAACATTTGTATATTAAAATTACATTTTTGGAAATTAAAGTAACTAAACTGAGCAAATTAATCACGTTGCTGAGAATTGAAACTCATCAGTTGCTCCAACAGTAGCCAACATTAACCTACCCTCTATTTACACAACTTCCAAGCTGTGATCATTGGCTATGGAGATGGCTGGAAAGTGGTAGTTAAACCACTCTTAATTAACCATTGTGTTTTCCTTCAACACGGATTCCAACCTCAGTGTAAAATTAATACCCAGTCCACCATTTCTCTATATAAAGCAACTACATTTTCATTTTTACGTTGCTGAAAGTGTCTATTGAAATTCTCAGAAATTGAGTATGAGAGTTTGTGGTTCAAAGAAGAGTCTAGCAATCTCAAAAGGGAGAAATTAAGCAAACTAAGCTTCAAAGAGGTTGAAAATCCTAACTTTTGTTCTTAATTGGGTTTTGTCAAATTGTTAACAATTTCATGAATTCTCTGTTAATTAATGTGAATTAGCATGCTATTATGTGTTTATGGGGTATGTTTACCTGTACGGAACCCTTAATGTTGGATTTGAGCATGTTTAAACCAAGAAGAATCAAGGTTGGTTGATGCTCTGTAAAATAGAGTATGTTCTTTGAGTTGGTCCGTAGGTGCAATTCGCTTAGTTTATAATAAGGTCTGCAAATAAGCAATTTGCATCGTAATCTAATATGAGAATTTGATTCTGTTTTTTAATCTGGTTAATTCTAACATACTGATATAACTTGAACATGCCTAAAAATAAGTATAATATGCAGTACAAAGTTTCTTTATGAGTTATGAAGTGTCCAACATTATTTAGTAAAAGATTTTTAACAAGAACTTTAAGTTTTGAAAATGAACTTTGGTGGAACACATGTTCTACAAGTTCTGAACTTATTAGTACACACACATGACTGATTTTGAACCTAAATGAGCATGATATATGATTTATAGTTCCTTTGTTCATGACCAACTTGTTAGGCCTTGTGTTAGAGAATTTTTTTTAAGAAAAGCTTGTCATATCAAAGCCAATGTACATGAATACTACATGATGTATGTTCTGATCTTGTAAACATGTTAACATGACTTAACTACACATGAAAAGAGCTTTAAAGTTGTCTTGCATATGTTAAATTGCCTTGTTCAAGTTTAAAATAATTTCAAAGGCAAACCTGAACATGTTTTCAAACCAAGTGCATTAAGTATGAGTAGTTAGATTCTGAATATTTAAGATGACATGTTTATGATCATTATATCTTTACACATGATTCTTATATGTTGAAAATAATAGTAGTAAACCAAGCATGACTTTAAAGCATGATTTAAAGTACTAAACGATGCTAGATATGAATAAATGATATGAACACTATAAGCATTTGTATTATCAGATTATGTGATATCTCTAGTTGAACATATGGTCAAAGTTATAAAGCATGGTGATTACATGACCTTTTTATGCTTTACTTCATTGGAAATCGTAAACTAAAACCATGTAAAAGTGAACTCAAGGTGATCATACACTTATATAAAGTACTTTAGCATGTATGCATGTTAAGTGTGATGGTTTAAGTTTACTAAAGAATGGGACAGAAATAGGAAATACAAGGCTTAACCCTTGTCTGGCTAGGGACAACGCAGCTGCGCCATCCCTAAGCCTAGCCAGGGCTCAGCTGCACCATCCTACAGTCAGTTTTGTATTCTGTTTGTGGTTTGAAGTTCGAAGCATGCTTATATGGTTACCTTAACTTATATTATATGACCAGTATGCTAGGTAATGTGTTAAGAAGCATGCTAAGTGATAGAATTGAATGTTTAATTATATACTTCCAAATAATAAGTCATAGATGCTTGTGAATTATAAAGTAACGATTAGAAACTATGTTGATGATTTCATAATGTCTTGTAAACTGATTTGTGCTATAAGTATGCAAAAGTACGTGATGTTGTATGTGTAGAGTATACAACTAAGTTAGATGTTTATGTGTGCATTTAAACTTTCATATCATGTATGAGTATGCAGAACTAATGAATATCCTATACACGTAACTATATTATGTTAGGATTCGAAAGAGTGTTGATAAGCTATATTTCGGTAAACTACGCTTGAGGCAAGTTTCCTAACTTACATAACTTTGGAATTTTTGCAAGTTCTCGAATTAAATTTGATTTGATTCGTATAAGTACTCAAACCGTACTCTTTATTGAGCATTACTTGAACTTGTGTTGTTATTGATCGTACAAGTAAAACTTTGAAAGTATAATACTTCATAATCTAGAAGTGAAATTGTTTACAAACCTTGATTTCAAACGTTAATTGTTCATATATATACTGTGAAAGAAAACTGTATAAGTCATTGCTTCGGCTAGACTATTGAATCAAAAGCTATCCAAACCAAATTAACTTGTTGCGGACTCTTATAACTGAGACGAACAACCCTCTTGGTAGAGAAATTATATATTGTCGGGGAACCGACGTGTGCACATGAGAAAGATTAAATGTTATGCATGACATAGGGTACTTTAGGCTGATCACCTATTGTACTCGTTTTATAGAATTATCAGTAATATCACTACTAATTCTAAGAGAAGTTTATAGTCCTTAGTGACTGCTCAGTATTCATTACTTTGAAATCTTAAATTGATTAATCGTTCAATATTATTGATATTTTCTGTCCATAGCGACTATTATTGATAATCATCGATACTTCTTGCTATCTTGAACTGCCATTATTGATATACCCTTGAGAAATTTAAAACTACATTGATTACCCTTTTGCTATATTACTTGCTGGGCAAAATTGTTGCTCATCCTTGCTTTCCTTAAAACTTTCAGTTAAGGCAGAACGAGGTGAACCCTCTGGCAAGGACAAGGATAAAGAGAAGGCTTTGGAATAGTTAGTTCCATAGTACTAGGAATGTATTGTTATTCTGTTGTAGAAAACTTATTTATATAAAGTTATGTTTAATTTAAGTTGTATTGTATTAGTAACGATTGCGAGACTTTGGGACAAGAATAATTTATGTTATAACAATGTATTTTATTCTATTATTCTGTTGTGTGAGATTATGATTTATTATTAGAGTTAGTACGTGACAACCAAATTTGAGATAAGTGTGGTCTGAATTTGGGGGCGTCACAAACCCAGTAAAGAATATTATGACTAAGATAATGTAGAACAAATTATCCTTAGTCCTCAATAGGAAAAAATTTGATAGAATACAATAGCCAACAAGTTTTAGATCAACAACTGCAGCGAAAACAACAATCCATTAGAAAAGTAAAGTAGAGAATGATGTCTACTATCTTCTATGATTTAAAAATCCATCATCAATATTTTATCCCTGTAATACCAATTAATAAACATTTCACATCAACGAATTATCCATGCACTATGGGCCAAGCATATTCGTATGTATCACCAACAAATAATCCATGCACTACGAGACAAGGATATTTATTTGTATCACCAATGGTCATCAATAAATATTTCACATCATCAAATTATCCATACACTACGGGCCAAGGATATCCGTTAGTATCACCAGTGGTCATGATCATGCCAAACAACTATCCATCTATGCACTACGGGCCAAAGAGGACTTTCACTACATCATTTGTCTGTAACATTACAGGTCATGATTATACCAATACAAAATTCCTTGTCATAATCATACTAATAAACAGTCCATTTATGCATTACAAGCCAAAGATGACTTTTACCACAACATAAGCATGAGGATGATGACAATGATATACGGATTTAATCAAGTAAGATTAAGGATAAAAATTAGAGATTTATAATTCAATTTATCTAGAGTAAAATTCAAAAATGATATTTATGTATCAAAAATAATTTGGATATAAAAAAAATTTATTTTGTCGTGAATAGTACCCAAGTGAATAGTACCATGTCATGAAAAATACCCCAAATAAATAGTACTCCGAGTGAATAATACCCCATGAATAGTACCCCTGAGTGAATAGTATCCCATGAATAGTATCCCGTGAATAGTACTTAATGAATAGTATCCTGTGAATAGTACTTAATGAATAGTATCCCGTCATGCAAAGTACCCCGAATAAAAAGTACCGCGAGTGTAAATATTGAAATTTAATAATAAAGTTCAGACCAATATTCCAACGAGACGATACTAGAGGTAGCGCAAAACTCAAGGATATTCTACTAATTTCAGGGATTATAGAAGCAATACTTACCATAGTAGGTTTAGATTTAAGAATATGAAAAGAAATAACATATAGAACTACAAAATGGATTTTCACCTGTCATGCGGTAACCCACGTAGACAGGTTATTCCCACAAATTAAAGAATGAATACGAAGATAATATCCTTTACAAGTATTGAACAAAAATAAATTCCTTACGATTATGAAAGAAATAGGACCCCTTACGAATACAAAAGAAATAACACCCCTTATCTTAGTAGGAGATTAGATATTGCAATAGTGAAGTAGCAGAATACTCTTCTTCTTTCTCTCTATAGTTTCTGTTGTAAGTCTCAGTGAATTGGTGAGAATGAAAGAAGAAAATAAGCTTCTATTTATAGGAGAATGGATAAAATAGTAATTGATTCACGGACGGTCCATATTTATTTACTATTAAAACAGACGATCCATAATGATTTACTATTAAAACCACAACCGATGGTCCATATTGATTTACTATTAAACCACAATCGACGGTCCAGATTGATTTACTATTAAAACAACCATTGACAGTCCAGATTGATTTACTATTAAAACCACCACCTACGGTCCAGATTGATTTACTATTAAATCCACCACCTACGATCCAAATTGATTTACTATTAAAATCACCACCTACTGTCTAGAATGATTTACTATTAAAACCACCACCTACGGTCCAGATTGATTTACTATTAAAACCACAACCGACGGTCCATAAATTAGTACATCTCTCCATGGAATAATAAGTCAACTTACAACAAACGCCTCATGATAAACCCTTCTATTTATATCCAAAAATTGAATAAATATTTACCATAAATCACTTATCTTCAATAAACACATTTTTAATCTTTTAAAAATTATTCATCATTAATATTATAACTCACAATATTGATAACCAGATAATTCCCAGGAAAGAGGGGGCTTTGCGATAAGGATTTCTCCTTATTAGCGCGCAATTAAATAACCTAACCCCTTTTCTCGACAGAACTTTTTAGACATTGTCAATAATGCAAATAATAATATGAATAACTGTTTCGTCTCAATTATTGATTTAATAATATAAAATAATGTGCAGATGATACTTTGATAATAATTAAATTAATAATATGGGATACTATGCAACAACTATTGTGGCAATTATTAAATAATTTAGTGACATCTAACTTAAGCATCAATAATCAGAGATACTGTACAATACTGTGTGCTACTGTGCAACCATGCGTATTACTGTTCTTCTATCACCAGTATTTCAACAGATAACGGTAAAAGTTTTGCTGTTATTTTTATAAAAAGGTTATTTCTGTAGCTTTTTATATCTAAAAGTTATTCCGTTGTGCGGTCCACCAATGATTGTGTCATCATACGGATATTCCCTGACAAAAAGAATATTTCCCGACAAAATGAATATTTTATGACAACTTTCTTACTTTGTAAAATTTGCAATTATCACCCTTAACTTTAACATTTTATCAATTTAACTAATTACTGAATAATAATTATAAAAAAATTGAATACTTTTATTTCATAAAATTCGGGGTCTTACAAATTCTTTCGCTATGTGTTCAATAATTTTTGCTTCTTTTAGGGGCTGGTTGTTTACATTTGAATGAGTCTGAATCTGACCCAATAAATCATTCAAATTGTTTGGTTTATAATTTCTACACTCTAAATGCATCTGAATGTGTTTGAATGATTCATTCAAAAAATTGTGGTTGAAATAGTAAGTAGTGTTGAATGATATTTTTACCTATCTACCCTCATAGACAATTAAAAACTAAATTTAATATCCATATTTTTTTTACTGTTGTAAAAAAAAGTTGTGTACAAATTGTTTTTTGATTTTTTCTCTTTAACGAATTGGTCAATAACCAATTTAATGAATGTTTTTTTTTGGTATATTTGACTGAAATTTAACATTTTTACCTTTGCTAAGAATGGATACCAAGACCTCATGCACGCACCATGACGCCCCCAAATTCGAGTATCTTCTAACCCGATAGATGGTGCTACTGTTCAAACATACATTCAATTGAAATACATCAATAGAGTGAATATGTCTTTTATATATTACATAATAATATTTTCTTTCCCAGGTTCTTTGTAACCATTACATATCGGTATTAAATCTACCGACAATTTCTAATCTCGAGAATTAGATCGAATTCTCCCAACTTTAAAAAACCAATCCATCACGAGAATTACATCAAATTCTCCCAATTATATCGATATTAAATCTACCGACAATTTCTAATATCTTATTTCTACACAATAACGCCTATGAATATGTTTAATAGGGATTATTTCTTCATTTGCTACCTTAATGTTTAAAGGTACATGCAATCTTTCAGGGAGTCATCCTAATCATCTAGAAAATTCACATGCTATAAAAGAACAAGTAGCACCCAAATCAAACAACATATAATCATTTATATCGTTGATTGGGATAAATGTTAACATAATAGTGACACAAATTATATAGTTTCAAGTATGTTAACATTTTTATTATTTTATTATGGTTTTATTTACTGCGTTATATAAATGTTAACATAATAAAAATCCTTAGAATAGTGACACAAATTATATAGTTTCAAGTATGTGACTTGAACATGAGATTATATAATTATAATTAGTATCATTATTCTAAAAAGTCCCTAGTCGAGTATCATTGTTGATGAGACAACAATGATGCATTGAGACTAGTATGTGGATTGACTGATGACCAAATCTCATTGGTCATAAATATATGAGATATTAAGTCAATGCATAGGTACATGTTAGAGAACAATGTACTAGACAGACCCACCATGAGAATTCAATGTGGAGCATTATGCAAAATGTCATTAGTGATTCTCAAGGTGACAATGATGTAATGATCCTCTGACCTGAAATCATTATATTACTACGCGGGAATTTATGTGCTTTGATATCATCAAAGGTCACCTTTAATAGGGTGGACTATAAAGGTGATTATTGGGTACATCATGAATCGTGTGAGGAATATGAGTGATCTAGATGGAATTTAACCCTCCTATATATTAGGGGTGATATCCATAGGCCTCTTGATTGAGTAGGACTATGAAATGCATAGCCATGCTCAAATAGTGATTTGTTTCATATAGTCTACTAATTGATCAAGAAAACTCAGATTAAATTATGAGGAGTATGACACATTCCATGACTCAAGTTTAATCTAGGATATTAAGGTTAAAATGATTAAATTACATTGAAACATTGGTCACGAAAAGGTTGCATCAAATCATTGATCTTATTATTACTTGGGTAGCAGTGATGCATTACTAGATGTCGCTCACTGTTTATAATTTTATAATATGATTTTAAAATTATTACCAACGTAATAATAACCTATTGGGTCACACACATAGAACATTATTACAAGCGAATTAATTTAAATTATAAGGATTTAAATATATCAATATGATTGATAGTATTGAAATCATGAATTTAAATTAAAAAAGGATGATTTGTATATATATATATATATATATATATATATATGGATTTTATTATAATTAGACTAGGGTTTTGATTAATTCTGATATATTGCTATATATATATATGATATATAAGCATTTTAGGGAAGTTAATCATAACCAAAAACCCTAGCCGCTCTTAGAGAGAGACTCCAGAAAAATTTCGAAAATCCTAATCCTTGGTGGCTAGTACCGCAGTTCTCTTCACTGCAGATCGTGCGACGATTCGCGGGGCATTCGTGTGGATACCGTAGAGGCGCGGTTCTGTTTGGATTTCGTAAGGGATTCAAAGCTGTTTCATAATCGGTATAATATCTAAACCATTGAATTAATTTCTGTTTCGCATGGATCCTGTTTTTGGGTTTCGAAAGTTACTTTGATTATTTTATATTTTCGCTACATTTTTGTCCCGAATTTCCTACAGTGATTCTTCTTTGGACTTAGACAATTAGGCGAAATGTGCCCTTCTTGTCCAAAGTTATATCACACGACTTTAACCTTGAGACAGACTCCTAAATGAGTTTTCCCATAGTTCTTACAGGCCTCCATCCCCTTCTTAGAATCCCCTGGTTTCACTCAAGTATTCCCAAAGTTTAAAACCTTCCTCTTCTATCCATTGCCACTCCCGCTGGCTCCCTCAGTTTTCACTTCCCCATCAACTTTATTCTTATTCTTCTTTTATCTGTGGTATTAGCTTAAAGCCTCGCTACCGCCCTCTGTGATTATTTCCTTCTCCAGAATGGTTCCAAAAGAGTTACTTTGAAGCACTGATAGTCGGCTATATAGTCAGGGTTTCAAGGCCTGCTCAAATCTCCTCGCCTTTCTCACCTCTATATCCACCTGATGTGGAGCAAATCTCAGTTCATTGAACTTGGAAGCATATTGGGGAACAGTCATATCCCCTTATTTCAGCTCTAGGAATCTCATCTCCATCCTACCTTGCATACTCATGGGGAAATAGTTCTCTAAAAATATCTCCTTGAACTGTGTCCACATTACATTCTCCACTCTAGCCCTAGCCTGGTTCGCCTCCCACCAGAAGTTGGCCTATCCCTTCATTATGTAGATGGCAAAAGAAGTCTTCTGCCCCTCTTCGACATTTGCAATAACAAATTCCTTCTCAACCTTCTTCACCTAAGTTTGGGCTTTTATAGAGTCCGTGGTTCCTTTGAACTCCGGCAGACCTACACTCTTGAAATACTTAAACATAGTAGCACGTACTACCGCAAGATTAACTGGTATACTTGCACCATTTCTATTAAAGGCAGTTGTTAATAAATTAACAAACTCTTACATTGGGTTAATCGGTCCCTCTTTTGGTTGATTAGATTCCTGATTTTGTTGTCTTCTTCTTGGTGGCATCTTTCTGTTAAAATGAATAATAGTTCATTATTAATTTCTTATTATTAATTACTCATTATTCATTTTTGACAATAACTCAAACTCTTTGCAAAACATGTTCAATAAAGTGCTTATACTGATATGCTTCTTTCATTGTAGTATAATACTACATTGTTCACCATCACATAGCTTTACCTAATTACATTACTTTCTCGCAATTACTTTCCAAAAATTGTTATTTACAAAAGACTACCCTTTGATTATACAAAAGAGGGTTTTACGTCATTACATAGATACACAATATTTACATGTCTAAATCTATTCTAGTTATTAACTAGATTATATCTGCCTAATGGCATTCGCATAATCTGCATCCGCAAGACTGGCCACCACATCCCGACTGATCATATGCCGAGTCTGCCCTGTCTCCACGGGATACTCAGCAACTTGTCGCTAATAATCTTCATGAGAACTCCTATGAATATAGGATATCTTACAAATCTTTTGCTTTTTGGCCTTTAGCTCCCCTCTAAGCTCAAAGACCTCATGTTTTAGCTCATGGACTTTGTCCTTCTCCAAAACTTTCTAATCATGTTCCACCTCCCAAAACGTCTCCATGTCCTTCTTGTCCTCCAAGATGTCATGGATCTCCTCCTTCAATTCTTTTATCTCTTTACCTAACTGGATATTTCTATCCAACACAGTCATGAATAATGCCTTCATTAACTCCCCAGAGTCATCTCCTCTATAGGTACTACTGTGTTAAACGATACTACCTCCACCTCCTACTTGGATATTCCATCGAACATGGATGTAAACCCTAAATTCTCATAATCTTCTGACTCAACCACCACCACTATCGGCAACTCTGCTACGGGTGTCGGTAAAATCTCTATCTGGTTCACAGACTCTTCACAAACCACATGTATATCTCTATACATCATGTTATCTCCTGACATCTACAATAAAAACAAACTATCTTGATTATTACACAACATTAGAATATTATAAACACATATCACATTTAATGCATTTTAGGGTTAACTTCATCTTTTAATTCTTCTTGTAATGAATTTCCTCGATTCACCACTTAAAACTTATCATGAGTTTAATTACTACTAACTTCTTCAATTCTTCTTAAGGTTATGGCCTAAGGTTCTTTCCCCCCTTATGTTTTATAACCTACAGCTTTGAAACCAACTTGTGACGCCCCCAAATCCGGGTATCTTCCAACCCTATAGATGGTGCTACCTGGTGCTACTGTACACACATACATTTAATTGAAATACATCAATAGAGTAAATATGTCTTCTATATATCACATAATAATATTTCCCTTCCCATTTTCTTTGTAACCATTACATATGTTCTTTGTCATAGTATCAAATTAATACAAAAGTAATATTATTCTATTAAAAGGATAACTACTTGTCTGCCTTAGCCTTCCCTTTATTCTTACTGGATCGTTCGATCCGTTCATTTTTAGCTGCAATCATATGGTTCAAGCAAGGGTGAGCATAACTAGCTCAACAAGTAAAACAGTTATCGTTGAGCAATATGCATGAATCATATGAATATATCTTCTATAACTCAATCAATAGTTATGAAGTACTATAGATAAATCAAAATAGGACTTCTCTTTCTTAAAATGTTTAACAATGAATGTCATTAGTTAAACATTGAGTTTGGTCAAAGACCTTGAGCATTTCATTCTTTCTTTTTAAAAGGATAACCCGGAACCAAGTCCGTAAGTCCGACATTTCTTACGAGCACGTCTAGGTGATTAGCCTATAGTACTCTATGTTGTACAACACAACTACATTAAACGTATCTACGTTTAAGTTTTGGCAACCTCACGTTCCAGTCGCTTTACGATAAAACATTTATTTATTCATACTCAGTCTTTCTTTGAACCCATACCAAAATAGTTGGCACAAGATAGCAATATTTATAATACTTTGATAGATTATAATAGAATCCACAAAATATTATAAGTCTAGTCTATCCGAAGGAAATTGCTTCTACTTCTTTGTTACATCAATTCATGCGTATGATACATGAATCATAAAGCTTGTCCAAACAGATAAAGACAAGAGTTTAGAACACTTGCCTTCAGCGTCGTCAAGTGTTAATTCACTTTACTTATAACTCTTTAAAGTTTTTTTATACATAATCATATAGCATACCATGTTAGGTCATAAGAAATAAATAAGTATTTTCATTAACCTATTTTCTCTCCTCCTTCTCGATCTAACTCTCGTTTGTTTACCTTACTAACATTCGTTAAGTTAGTTAATGTTCATTGTAGCCTTATAACATTTTATTGTTATAAGTAACCTTATATATTCCATGTTTAAGTAATTACATTACAAGCAATCTCAAACATTCCTTTAACGTGCGTACGGTTTACTGTATTATTAAACTTAGTTTGTGTTTGCGTTCTAGTAACCTTTTGTTAACCTTTAACTATTAAACTTAAGGTTTTAATCATCTTCTAAGATGTTACTTTAAGTTTAATTAAGGTCATAATTCACCTACAATCAACTTATCTTTCTGTTGTATTCATTGCTATCCTTTTCTGCCTTTATTCTAGGACCGACGCCGTGTCCTTAGTTATAAGATGCACTGAAACACAACTCTCCAGTGTCTTGGATTCGGTTATGGTGTTGCAGTGTCACTTTCATAGGCTTAGAAGGCGCTGCGGCGCCAACCCTGAGCCTTTGAATTTTTTTTTTTTAAGTTTTTCATTTCAAATTCTTTCCAGGCTCGTAACTTAATCGTTATAAGTCGGAATTGGCTCATTCAAAAGCCGTTATCTCACATATCTCACATACTTTGATTTCATTAGGACAAAATAAGTTTCCAAATTTGTTAACACTAAATTCACTGTTTAAATTTTCTATTACGCGTTCGTGAACGTTCATAGCTTGTTTCTTCGTTTTAATTCAGAATTCGACCATTCTTGAGTCCACGACTCTTAAATGCAAAGTTCTTCAATACGTCATCGAAAACTAAGGTTATCGAGTTAAATGGTGACTTTTGACTATCATTCTGGGAATTTTTCGATTTCGATGATTATCGTCAAACCTCGTAAATTTTGTCATAACTTCGTTACTTGAGATTTTTACTTTGTTCAAAATGGATTCATTCCATTATTCAAACATCTATCATCTTAACCAAGAATATGGCATCTAATCCTATACACAATGGTTTTAAACTTGTCCGTCAACAACATGTGATAAAGTTTAATGTTTCCTTCATTAGTTCTTACTTAGAGTATTATAATTTTACTTGTATCATGGTTATTAATGTTTAAAGTCCACTAATAGTCATCCTTGTTACTTTTTAAGATACATGCTCCAATAATAATCACTTCTCTATCAAAATTCAAATTGAAGAGATGAAGATTAAAGGTTTAAACTTTATTACCTTCTGATGTTCTTGAGTTATCTAGCTTATTTCTTCTTTGATTCCTTGTTTTAGCTTTCTCTTCTCTCTCTCAATATAAGACTTAAGATATTGGTGAATTAAAACAACCAACAAATGAAAACCTAAGCTTTCTATTTATAGACTTTGCAAAGTGAGGGCAAAAGAGTCAAAAGGCCTCACCTCTTTACTATTCCACCTCCTTACTATTTCAAATTTGCATAGAAAGCTATTCCTCTTGCTTGGCCACCAAGTGGCCGACCATGACTCACAATAGGGACCCACATGGGTTGACTCATGGGTTTTACTCATCCGGTGACCCATTTAGTTCGACCCATGGGTTCGGTTCTTGGTTTGGGCTTAAGTTTAAATCAATTCGGGCCTAACTTTTGGATTAAATTAAATTATCTTTGGGTTTCCCTCATCTTTCACTTGGGCTTGCCAAATTCACATTCAAATCCTACTAGTCCATTCGTAATGGTTTAAGCTTCTAGCGTATAATGTTGGGTAAAATCTATATATGCACAACACGCAAGTATACGTGGTCAACAAGTAATAGAGTGATAAGTAGAGTATCGTTCCCACATAGACTAACTAGCAATAACCTTAACTTATAATTACCAATTTCCTATTAACCCTAACTTTATTAAAAAAATCAACTCAATAATTAAAATTAAAGAATAATTAAACTATCACAAATTTCAAAATCTAGAATTTCAAACAATTAATGGAGAATTAGACATGATTTCATACCAAGCTTCACTCTGATTTTAACACCTTTACTCCACTTCAATTTACTATCCCAGTTTATTAATCAAGAACACAAATGTAGTATTAACCACCTCTCGATGCACTAATACCATATTAACTTAAATCCACAATTAAGATAGAAACAAGTTAAACACCTTAATTAACTAACTCACTATATCTCTATGTGAATTACAATTAAAGAAAGTTTAAGAATAAGTTCTCTATCCGACTATATGCGATGTCAAACATATCTCTACCTTAACATTCATCAAGATTCTGTTATTCACAAAATTCATGAACACATGCTATATTAATTAGGTCTAGATTTGAATATCCTCTCTCGATTCCATAAAAATCCACAAAGAATTGTTGATCAGGCAATTCATAGATTCAAGCTCAAATCAATATAGATAAACTGGAAATAGACTATTGAAATGGAAATCAAAGTTTACAAAATCATCGTCTCACTTAAAGATCCATCATAAGCCTAAAAAGTGAATTAGTTCATACTAAACAAAATAAACACTAAATAATTCATAGAAAACATTCTTTTGATTACAAATATTAGCCTAAGACGAAGAATATTGAAAAACACCCTTCACGTAGCCTAGAATCGCAATCGTCTTGAAAATCTCCTCGAAATACTCCTCCCAAGTTTGCTATGAAAAACTGGAATTAATCTTCGTTATATGCCTTGTTGTAATGTTGAAGTTGTTATTGATAGAGTAATAGACGTCTAGCATATAAGCTCCAGCCAAAACTCCCTTCAATTAGAGTTCCATTATCATGCAATTGCTAGAAACCATGCCCAAGAAGAAGTTTAATCATAACAGGTCATAGCCAAAATTGCCACCCCCCGCCCCGGCGGGGGTTCATGTACTATATACGCTCGCCCCGGTGGTCATCCTTTTTGTCAAGCTCGAATGAAGACCCCCACCGGCGGTGTAAAAGCAATATCGCTTTCGTGAACTACCTTCTGCTAAAGTGGAGATTAAGACCCCATACCGGCGAGGTGTAAAAAGCTAATGATGCACTACACACGGGCATGTCTTCTGCCAGATGACTTTGCTGAACTTCTAATTTTCTTCCAATTATGCACCAATTGACTTCAAATCACACTAAATAGTTCCAAATGTACGTTGAATGCTATAACCACCATCCTACACATGAAATAATATAAAACAAGTAAAAATGAACATGATCACAAGAATTTAGCAACAAATAAGCATGAAATGGACATTGAACCGCGTATATAAAATCCATTTATCAAAATTCCCCAAACTTAAACCATGTTAGTCCTCGAGCACAAAACAACTACATGCAATGCAATGCAATGAAATGAATATGACCTAACTTATATGCTTTCGAATCCAACAATAACGCAGAATCAATATTATCTTAACGGCCTCAGCGAAAATAAGCAACTATACAATATCAACCACCAAAAACCAATCTACAATTTTGTTTTAATCCTTAAATCTCAAGCCATCATCACCGGTATAGTGTGTGTGTGTGTGTGTGCAACATCCATGATAACCGATACGGACTCAATTTAAATACATAACCAATCTCTTAGAAAGAATCATGCAGCGCAAACTTAAAAATTTCAAAAACAAATAGTTCCAACTAAAACTAAACAATCACTAATCTCAGGGGTTCAAGCAAGGTACTTATACTTTATTCATATACTTCTCTTTTCTTTTCTTTTTTTTATATACGGGGGCTTTTTTCTCTTTTCCCATTTTATTCATTTTTTTTTCTATACAAATACATGACTGTGCAATGTCTCATCCCATTAGGCTGACAGTGCTACCACTTAGTGAGCTTTCTACCAACGACTCCCAGACCATAAAAGACCTTAGGGCGCTGGGTGTAAAGACAATCCCCTCGGGCGTACTTGCTCAAGTAACAAAGGCCCCGAAATAAGACTAGTCACGATATATGTATACTCTTTATATATAAAGCTTATATACCTCACCTATCATCCCCCAAACTTAGGTTCTTGCCTAATTTTCACCTTTACTGTGTATCCTTATCATTTTCTCATTTACTCTAGCATTATCCTTTAGAGACCATTTAGGTATCAATTTGAACTGACCAGTCAACAACGATGTTATTGTTCGTGCTATCCTTATTATACCAGTTCAAACAAGTTCAAGATTCAATTCATAGCGGAAATTGTATCATAGTTCTAATACTCAATACTGTATTTGTTTACTTATTGTCAATCACATCATTGGCCTACAAATAATATAAAATATAACATTTATGGACTTACGCAACACAATAATTACTAACTAATTTTTTTTTATATATATAAGGATAACAAAATGCATTACAAGATTATCTACTATGCAATGACAAACATTAACCTAAGCTACTATGAATGCACCTAAGCTATCATCCAATACTGAAATTAAGATGCAATACAAAAATTTTAAATGACAAAATGCAAAATGTAACCTACTATGAGCTAAATGCATGCAAACATGTATTTAAATCCCCCAAACTTAAGTAATACAATGTCCTCATTGGATGAATAGTCAAAATAAGTACGTGAGGACTTCCCTGCTATCGCTTAAGTCTGAGGAGGTGGTTGTTGTTCTTCTTCGTCCGAATCACTTGGTGGAAACCTTGGCATTGGCATGGGCTCTTGATATGGAAATTGGGCCGCCGGGTTGAAGCTTTGTGGAGTTGTGTTGAGTGAGGTAAAAGATGCGTTCATAGCATCAAACATATGATCTTGCCTCATTGCTAATCGCCTCATTTCCCGACGTGTTGCGTTGTTGTGTGCATTCAATTGATTTTGAAAAATAAGGAATTGAGAACTAGATATGGCCTCGACCTGCGGTACCTGCTCACTCCCTTGATTGCCCATTGGTTCATCATCCTCCCCCGATGTCTCCGTACCATCCACGTCGTCTTTCGAATCCGACAAAAAAATAAAACCCAGACCACGTGGATGTGATTCGCCCCCTGCCCATACGAAATGCTGCACTATCATTCTAGAATCAAGCAATGCAAGCGGAAATTGTGTGGGCTCGTCGTCGGACCATCTAACCCCTGCATTGCGACACAACCCACAAATGAGAGATGGGTGTGGCAAGCCTCCAGAAAAGTTTCCACATAAGTACTGGCGGATGGAGGAACAAATAATGGCCCCGACATCGATGATGAAATCTTGCACAATGGCGTACAACAGTAATGCCTTCTCTTTTGTGACATCCGAGATGTGTTGGGATGGAAGCAATTTAGCACATAAGAAGGCGTACTAGAATTTGCCATACCGGCTAAGGTCTTTGCTATAAAACATGGTGCCTCCCTTCTGACCCTTGATCCAAGATGTTCCCGGGTTTGTCATCTCCATGATTATATCATCATAGTCCGGGTCAGAATTATGGAGATGAGGGTAATGGCAGTGGCGATGTACCCGTAGTTGTTAGTAGGTATTGATGGCATCGGCACTGAATGGAACCAACCGTCCTCGCATAAACACGTGGAATGGTTCTTTGTCCTCAGCACATGTCATCATTTTCATAAACGGTGAGACACGTTGTATGTGAATGTATGTTATGTGGTTCCTCCATCAAGAAGCTATCTTGTCGGTGTTTGATTACTGGACTCGTAGGGAGACTAATTACAATGAGGCTCAGGAAAGGCACCACCCAGATTCGCTCTAGTTGAAAGACTAGATTAACTTCTTGTCAAGTAGATTGCAATGATCTGGGAACTTTCATGCCAAAAAGTCGCGAGAGTAAACCTAAGATAGGTCAGCCTCTGATAAACCAAACGCAGAGGGAAGTTTCTTCATACTCCCCATTCTCAATTACTTGTAAAAAGTATTTATTCGTAGAATCATGCCATATCAATCTCATTGTAATGGGAAATATGAAGAAATATGTTCACATGCATATTTAAATTAGCATGTTATCCTGTATTACAAAATAGCTAACATCCGTTTTGCATGATAATATTCCTAAAACGAAAACATCACATAGCATGTAACATTTACATTATCCCTAAGACTAAACTACATAAGTTTTTTATAGGGAAACAATTGGGCTTGTTACCCGCTCAAAATCCAAAAAGGCCACGAGCCTACAGCCAATCATGTCTTCATTTGACCAGTCTAATCCCGTTTCTCGTTAAGAATTTGATGGATTAAGTAAACAAATTACAGACTTGGTTGTTCTGCTTAAAGAATTGCATCAGTCTACTCAGAGCCCAAAGATGCCTACACATACAGAATCCTCTACATAAGGAGGAACTCAAGGTTCGAATAAAACAAATCCAGAACCTCAGTTGGATACGACCAACAAAGATCCTGAAAACATCCATCTCAAAGGAGATCCCGACACCGATGATATCAGGAAAAAGGTCCTTCAAATGAAAGAAACCATTCGTTCTCTCAAATGGATTGAAGCACATGGAACTGTTTTATATGCTGATCTTTGTATATTCCCTGGTGTTCATTATCTAGAGAAATTTAAAACCCCTGACTTTGAAAAGTATGACGAGTTAGGGGATCCTTACACACATTTGAAGGTGTTCATTGGAGAACTTGGATCTTATGCAGAGGACGAGAAGCTCAAAATGCAGCTGTTCCAGAAGAGTTTGACTGGAGAAGGTCGTTCATGGTATACCAGATTAGACAACTCAAAGATCTATAGCTGCGAAGAGCTAGCTCATGCCTTCCTCACTCAATATAGCTTTCAGTCTCAGATGGCTTCTGATCGGTACCAGAATACCAAGGTCAAGAAACAGTCTAATGAGTCATTCAGAGAGTATGCTCAAAGGTGGAGGCGCCTTGCTGCTCAAGTTATTCCATCCATGACAGAGTCAGAAATGGTTATGACCTTCATAGACATACAAGAAGCTCCTTTCTATGAGAGAGTCTTAGCAGGCATTGGCAAGCCATTTTTTGGAATGATCAAACACGGAGAGATGGCTGAGATGGGATTGAAGTCAGGAAAGATTCAAGACCTAGCCGCTCTTAAAGCAGTTACTGAGCACATCCAGTTTGGAACTTATGGCAAAAACCCCCGGAGGGTCCATAAAAAGAAAGATGAAGATGTTTCCTTGATACTACAAGGTCAAAAAGGCAATCAAAATATGTCTATCCAAAAATGAAACTACTCCCCATTTCAAGCACAGTCTTCAAACCCTCCTTTGCCTAAAGGTGGAGAAGCAAAGTGAACTCAAACGTTCACATCCTTAGGGGACTCGCTCGAGAATATTCTTAATCTTCTGACAACTCATAAGTAAATCACACATCTTCTTCCACCAGCCAACCTGAATGAGAAGGGTTTTAATGCTACTCGGAAGTGTGCTTATCATGCCGGGGCACCTAGACATGATACTCAAGATTCTTGGGTCTTGAAACACAAGATCCAAGATTTTATAGACAACGGTGAGATCGTGGTCACCAAGCCAGATCAACCTCATGTGCAAGACAACCCTCTTCCTCAACACAAAGAAGAAGAGGTTAATATGATTAATTGGAGCAGTGGACAGAGTTCCATTATCAACGGTGAATCATCCAAGATCCTCAAAGATGCTGTTGACAAATGGGATTATGCAAAGTTCCAATTTGCGATGGAACGAAAGATGAAAGATCTCTGCAAACAAATTAAGTAATTAGCAGAACTGGTGAACCATCAGCATCAAGTCACACACCAATTAGTTAGCCAGGAGTATGCCAGACTCCTTCCTTTTGTTATGAATATTCCATCATCGCTTTTAGAAAGTGAAACATTGGAGGACAAAGTTGCGAAGAGAGAAAGTGTAAAAGCCTGTCGGGATTTTGCCAATAGAATGGAATTTACATACCTGGGCCAACCTATGGAGGAGATATTTCAGATGTTGATCAATGAAGGAAGGATCACCTCCCTTTTACCTCCAATTAATCCTCGTTCAAGATGGTTCAACTCTGATGGAGTATGTCAATATCATTCACATTCTCGCGGTCACAAAGACGTAAGAATGCCGGGGCCTCCGCCACCTTATTCGTAATCTAATTGACAATAATGGTGTCCTGCAACTAGCAGCGAGATTTATGGCACTGCGGCTACTCGAGAGTGGGAATACCTGTCCTACCAAATGGAAGGGATTAGTAGCAGTTATATCCGCTGAGGCCGATGAGACTGTCAAATCTTTCACAATACAAGCAATTCAACTCAAAGGTATTGACAATCCTTTGAAAGTGGCTGCACCAGAGCCAATTTGCTTACCATTCAGACCACAATATCCCGTTTTTAGCTTACAACAAGTCCCATGGAATTATGGAGAAGCTGAAGGATCCATGTCTTATATAACTGCTGCAGTGTTGAAGGATAATCCATTGTATCTTCCCCAACGGGTGATGAAGCCTACCATCAAATCAAAGTGGAAAATTCCCATGGAGAAGATTGAAAAAATCCTCCGTACTATGGGCCATATTGAAGCCAAGGTGGTTTTAAGCTTAAAAAAAGCTCTACATTAAATTTTAATACTAGACTTGGTTTTCTCTTCTAAGGATCACAAGAAGATCTTACTGAAGGCTTTGGAAGAAGCCTACTTGCCGGAATCAATGGATGTGGAAATATTTCAACATCTGGTTGATCACATTTTCAACAATAATGTTATATCTTTCACTGATGATGACATACCACCGGAAGGGACCGGTCATTACAAATTGTTGCACATTGCGGTTTTGTCCTTCAGATATATGCTATCCGGAGTCTTGATAGATGGAGGTTCATCTTCGAATATCTGTCCTTATGCCACTTTGGTAAAGATGAACGTCAACCTCAAACGGATCCGAAGCAGTCATACGGTTATTAAAGCTTTTGACGGATCCCACCGAAATTCAGTCGGAGAGATTAAACTACCAATTGAGATTGGTCCCCATACATTCTGCATATCTTTTCACGTGCTCAAGATAGATTCAGGATATAACCTATTATTAGGGAGACCATGGATCCACATGGATGGAGCCGTCCCTTCAACCCTTCATCAACAACTAAAGTACATTATCAACAACATCCTAGTCACTATTAACCCTGAGCCGAAATGTCCTGAACTGGGTGACATACCACTCATCAGCTTCAATTTAGAAGTTGAAACGGTCAGTTTTCACACCCTGGAAGTGAGCAACATGCAATACCATCCTATTGGGATGCCATTTCCCGTACCCAAGATTTCTGTCGAAGTAATGTCGGCTACTCAAGAAATGATATCATTAGGTCATCAGCCTGGACAAGGGCTGGGTAAAAATCATCAGGGCATTAAGTACCCAATTCAAGTGTTCAGTCAAATCGGGATAGCCGGACTAGGCTATTCTGCCAGTTCTAGTCATAGGAATCCTCATAAGCACAAGTAGATTCCTCAAGCTTCCGCCACACGGTGATTATCTCCACCTACAAATCCTGAGCCTATACAGTCTCCGGTAAAGGTGTCAGTCAACGTAATGGCTATATTATTTCCTAAACCAATACCGGTTAAAGCAAAGAGGTCCTGATTCCTAATCCCAAAGTGGAAGAGAAGGAATGGAGACGTAAACAAGACATCGTCATGATGATGTCAGGCATACATATCATTGTCCATGATGAGCATACAAACAGATATACCCCAGATGATGATTGCCCAGATGTTATGGTCATTATTCGGGAGAAGGAGAACAATGACAGCCCCTCCATCACAGCAGTCCATCAGGACTTTACCCTTAACAATTGGAACAACACTCCATGCATTGGTCGATAAGGGTAAAACGGGCAAAAAATCCCTCTGCCCTGTAGATATTATTAACTGCCATCTTTTATACAGTATTAGCAGTTATTTTGTCAGTATAGGCTAACTTTTGTATGATTAAATAGTTTCATATATTAAGTGAAAGCATATTTTGTTCAGGACTCTGAATTTAGATGTGCGTGTACTTGCTGATGAGGTGCCTTTTCTCTATGGGGACTGTAACTTTGATGAAAAGTTGGACTCGAACTTGATGGAAATACAAGAGGACATTGAGATACATTAGGAGATCAAAGAATGGGTCGAAGACAAACCTAAACCTAACCTTGAAACAACCACCTCTTTCAATCTCAGAAACTTAGAAAGCCCTAAGCTAATCCAGATTGGTTCAGACCTCTTTCCAAACCAAAGGAATGACATTGTTGCGCTATTAACCCAATTCCAGGATGTGTTTACATGGTCTCATAAAGACATGGTGGGTTTATCCACTGCCATTATCCTTCATCGCCTTCCCATTAAAGAGGGATTCAAGCCAGTCAGGCAGAAGCTCAGGCGATTGAAACTTGAGTGGAGTTTAAAGGTTAAGGAAGAAATTGTAAAATAATTTCAAGCGGGCATCATCATGGTGTCTACATACCCTGAATGGCTATCAAACATAGTCCCCATGCCTAAACCAGGAGGAAAGGTGCGAGTTTGCGTGGATTACCTGGTTCTGAACAAAGCTTGCCTTAAGGATAGCTTTCACGTGCCATTTATCCACATTTTAATTGACAATACTGCTCAATACGGCATGTATTCCTTTGCGGATTGCTTCGCGGGGTATCATCAAATCATGGTTACTGAAGAGGATCGTGAGAAAACTGCTTTCATCATGCCTTGGGGAACCTTTTGTTATAGACGGTTGTCATTCGGCCTCATCAATGCCAGAGCAACCTACCAGCGAGCTATGATGGCTCTTTTTCATGATTTAATGCACAAAGAGATAGAGATCTATGTGGATGACATCATTGTCAAGTCCCAAAGGGAAGAAGACCTCTTAGACCATCTCAGAAAGCTTTTCAACAAGTTGCATAAATACAACTTGAAGTTTAATCCAACCAAGTGAGCCTTTGGCATTAAATTATGCAAGTTGCTAGGATTCCTAGTCAGCCGCAGAGGGATTGAGCTGGATCCCGCCAAAATCTAGGCCATTAAGGAAATGCCAATTCCTCAGACAGAGAAGGAAATACAGGGATTTTGGGGAAGAATCAACTTCATTAGCAGGTTCATTTCTCAATTCACAGCAACCTGTGAGCTTATCTTCAAATTATTAAGGAAGAACTCCTCCATGAAATGGAACGATGAGTGTCAAAAAGCCTTCCTTAAAATCAAATAGTAACTCTGTTTTGGTACCTCCCATGGATGATATCCCCCTGTTCATGTACCTGTTCATTAATGATAATGCCATAGGCTGCATGTTGGGGCAGAAAGATGATAGAGGCCAAGAGCGAGTTATCTATTACCTTAGCAAAAGATTCGGCAGCATTGAACACAAGTACACTCTGATTGAGAAGACTTGTTGTGCTTTAGCATGGGCTTCCATAAGGTTACAACATTACCTTCATGGTCACACAACCCATCTCATATCCCGCGTGGATTGTGAGATCCCGAATTTTATAAAATAAAAGTCTAATTTTCTTTATGATTGTTATTCTAAATTTTAATATCTCAGAATTTTCAATTAATGAAATGAGAATTATAAATAAGAAGTGAGTAATGAGAATTAAAGTTTTAATGTAAAAGATAATTTTTTTTAAAAGTTATTTTGATCAAATGGGCAATTAAACGGATAAATGAGCTAATAAAAGAGGAGAAAATTTAACTTTGATTGGCATGTCATTGTTAGAAAATGGGGGAGGGAGGAAATTAATTAGGGGGGAACATGTGGGGAGAATGAAGAAGAAAAGAAAGAAAAGAAAAGAAAAGAAGAAAAAAAGGGAAGGAAGGAAGAAAAAAAGCGAATGAAGGAAGGAAGAAAAAGATAAAAGAAAGGAAAAGGAAGAGGAAGAGAAAAAGAGAATGAGTATACTCCCACCTCCTACGCCAAGCACTTTAGTAAAAATTAGGGAAGAGAGAGATAGAGAGAAAAAGAGAAAGAAGAAGAGAAGAAAGAATAAGAAGAAGATGAAGAAGAAAGAAGAAATGAAGAGGAGATTAAAAGAAAAAGGTATGTTTAAACCTTTGATTTATTTTTCTATTTTCGTTTTCATGAAGAAATTTTGTTTATACTTGATTTAGATGATTTAAACTTATATAAACAAGGATCAAATGAGAAAAATCAAGAAATCAAATGAAAAACAAAATATGGAGATTTTCAGAAAAATTAGTTTACTACTTGATTTTGTAAAATTCATACCTCTTTGTGTATAATGAGTTAGGAGATGAGCAATATATCAAAAGAAAGCCCTAGAAGTAAGGTAACTGCAGAAATTTAAATCACCCAAAAATTCTTTATGGATTTTTCGTGGTGGCAGTTTGAGTGAAACTAGTCCGAAGGACTTATAGTCCAAAAAATCAGTTTTATTAAGCTCTATTGCGTGAGTTAAAATTTTTAATCCGACCATTGGATCGTTGTTATTTTTGGATATATTATACATATATAAGTTGAGTATATGTCCACAAATTTTGAACCGTTAAAGTTTAACGTATAATTTGTTATGAATTTAAGGAGGTGACTGATCTAGAAATTTTATAGCATAATTTTTGGTAAGCCTTTCTCTCTATGTTAGAGTCAGAATTTGGAAAAACTTTCTTCTACTAAATTGTAGAGAATTAAATTCTACATAGAAAGGACATAAGATCTGTATTTTTTTGATAAAAGTGCTAATTATTGTGAATAATTAAAATTTTTGAATATTGGAGTTTATAATTAATTTATCAGAAAAATTATTTGGGTTGAAATATTTTTACAGGAAGCTTATTATATCATCTTAGATTTTCTGTAAAATTTTGATGAATTATTGAAAAGCAGAAGTAATTATTATAATGTGAAAATTGTTTGGAAAGTTCAGAATCATATTTTTAAATATTTTAAAAGTCACTCAATATTTTATTCAATAATGGTCACAGTAGTTATTGCACAGTGACTCATATTATTTGATATGATATAATTAAACCAGTTAGCAGTATCGTGAGTCTATGTTAATAATTGTGAATAATGGTTCAAAGATTGAAAATGGTGTTGATTAAAGATAAGTATGATGTGCACATGTTTGTTCAATTATATTTTTTTAGAAATGTAGGTTTGGCAGGACTTGCCGACACTCTACTTTTTCTAAAGTAGTATGGACCACAACTCAATTATTTTTAAAACGTGTACAAGTTGGTTTAATTTTCTCGGTGGGACCATAAATTCCACTACCATTATTATATACCTCATTTGGATATTTTGTCAAAGCAGGTGTGCTAGTTGTTTACTAAATTTTTAGTATAAATAGGTTGCTCGGTTGAGTAACTAAACATACACCGTCACTACACTAAAAATATAGAATTTTTTTACTAAAATATTGTGAGTATAATATTGTGAGTATTTCTATTGAGTGTAATGTTACTCCAGGTGTAGATAGGGAATGCAAGTATTGTTTAAGTTGATCAATTTCATAGAAAGCAGAATCAAGTTACATGCTAAGGTAAGGGATATCATTATTGTGGTAAGAGGGTATCATTTTTATGGTAAAAGGAATATCATTTTCTTTCATACTCCATATTATGGTAAGATATTATTATGCGTTTATTCAGTTTATCATTAAATGGTGAAAAGTCCTGAAAGGATTAGAATATTCTTAATAATTTGTGCTTCATCTAATATTAAGTTAGTAATTTGGACTCTGGATAATCAAGTTGAAAATCACTAAGATCTATGTTATCTTATTATTATGATTATTTATGTTTATGCATTATATATGTTAGAGTTTATGCCTAGAGGGCCAATTATTTGATATAATTGCTTAACATTTTGATATTATATTTTATTGAATAAATATATGATTTTATTATGGTTTTATTTATCGCATTATATAAATGTTAACATAATAAAATTCCTTAGAATAGTGATACAAATTATATAGTTTCAAGTATGTGACTTGAACATGAGATTATATAATTATAATTAGTATCATTGTTCTTAAATGTCCTAGTAATCGAGTATTATTGTTGATGGGACAACAATGATGCATTAAGACTAGTATGTGGATCGATTTGACCAAATCTCATTGGTCATAAATATATGAGATATTAAGTCAATGCATATATACGTAGAGAAGATGATAATCGATGGACCCACCATGAGAATTCTATATGGAGCATTATGCGAAGTGTCATTAGCAATTCTCATAGTGACAATGATGTAATGGTCCTCCGACCTGAAATCACTATATTACTACACGGGAATATATGTACTTTGATATCATCAAATGTCACCGTTAATAGGGTGGACTATAAAGATGATTATTGGGTACATCATGAATCGTGTGAGGAATATGAGTGATCTAGATGGAATTTAACCTTCCTATATATATTAGGGGTGATATCCATATGCCTCTTGATTGAGTAGAACTATGAAATGCATGGTCATGCTCAAAAAGTGATTTGTTTCATATAGTCTACTCATTGATCAAGTAAACTCAGATTAAATTATGAAGAGTATAAAACATTCCATGACGCGAGTTTAATCTAGGATATTAAGGTTAAAAGGATTATATTACATTGAAACATTGGTCACGAAAAGGTTGCATCGAATCATCGATCTTATTATTACTTAGGCGTGATGCATTACTAGATGCCGCCACCATTTGCTTATAATTTTATAATATGATTTTAAAATTATTTCCAACGTAATAATAACCTATAGGGTCACACACATAGAACATAATTAAAATGGAATTAATTTAAATTATAAATATTTAAATATATCAATATGATTGATAGTATTTAAATTAATAGGATAATTTATATATAGGTATATTAATTAAGTAAGACTTAATTAAGATATATAAATTCGGATTTTATTAAATTAGGTTTTGAATAATTCCTTTTAATCGCTATATATATGATGTGTAGCAGCCATTTTAGGTATTATTCATAAACTGAAAACCCTAGCCGCTCTTAGAGAAAGACTAGAGAGAAACAAGTTCTGAAAATCATCATCCTTGGTGGCTAGTACCGCGGTTCCTTCTTCTGCAGATCGTAGGACGATTCTCGGAGCGTTCGTGTGGATATCGTAGAGGCGCGATTCATTTGGATTACGTTGGAGATTTGAGCGCATCAATTTCAGTATCATAATCGGTATAATTTCTAACCACTGAGTTAATTGATTTTCGCATGGATCTTGTTTAGGGTTTCGAAATTGCCTTAAATTGTTCTTTTTCCGCTGCGTTTTTGTTCCGAAATCCCTTCAATATATATCATTGTCATCATCATCATGCTTATATTGTGATGAAAGTCATCTTTGGCCGCAGTGCATAGATGGACTTGGAATGATTATTACCAGGGATTATTCAGTATAATTATGACCGTAATGTTACAAATGATGTGGTAAAAGTCATCTTTGGCCCGTAGTGCATAGATGGACTTGGTATGATTATGACCAAGGATTGTTCGGTAAAATCATGACTGTAATGTTACAAATGATGTGGTAAAAGTCATCTTTGGCCAGATGTGCAGAGATGGACTGTTGATTGGCAAGATTATGACCAGGGATTATTCGGTATAATCATGACCATTGTTGAAAACACGAATATCCTTGGCCCGTAATGCATGGATAATTTGTGGTCGTGATACTATTGAGCTGAGTCTCAGCGTTATTGATTTTATAGTTGTATGTCTTAGGCTTGTATTGCAAAGATGGACTGTTGATTTACCTGATTATAAATATGAATTGTGATTTAATTATAATCTGTGGTGGTTCAGGTGAAGACAAGTGATGAGAGTTCTCTTTGTCTTGGGTATAACAAAGAACTGTTGATGAGTATTACAGGAATGAAATATTAACGATGGACTTTTAATCTAGAGGAGATAGTAGACATTATGTTCTACTTGACTCTTCTAATGGATTGTTGATTCCGCTGCTATTATGGTTAAAAACTTTTATCTTCTACCATACGTTCTAAATATCTGAATTATTTTGCTAATTTAATTATCTTAAGTCATGATATTCTTTACTGGGCTATTTGTGCTCACCTTTTTACTTCACCACCACTTTCAGGTAATAAAAGTGTAGCTGGGACTAGCAGAGAGAACATGGGTATAAAGTCGTGATACGAATTAGTCACAATCCTAATCAAATTATGAAACGGTGGGGCATAATAATTTTACTAAAAACTTAAAATGTGTGTGACATATTTTATATATCATTTAATATTTAATTGTGGTGAACAATCATAGGGTGAGGCGAACTCGAATTTGGAAGCGTCAAAAATGTACTCCATTAGAATGAGGAGGACAGAAATCTTCTCGTGTTCCTTGAGGACTTGAAATATTTGCTGCTGTATTTTATATGGCATTGTAATAATTTAAATATGAATATTGTCGTATTATATACGTTATAATATTTGTATTGAAACTCAAAGTATAGGTGTCGTCGTATTTTGCACGACAGTTGTATAAATGGAGTTGTCAGTAGTGTTGTTTCTGGCGACCCAAGATGGGTGATGTATACCTATTTTGGGGGCGTCACATTTTGTATCAAATCTTAGGGATATGATCACTGGCTGAGATGTGAGACTAGAACTAGGAGGGAAGACAAGGGTAAATCCTTCGCTAGTATGACCTACCTAAGCTTCATTATTATTTAATTGGTCGGTCAGAATATAGGGATAATATGTGGCATGTCAATTAACCCTTGTTTTGAAAATGTATTCTAGAATGATGTCTGAAATACAGGAGATGAGCAATGGATGAACCATGAGACAGAGGAAGTAGCCTGGGAGCTAGAATTTGAAATTCTTACCTCTTTGAAATTCCAGGTACGTTCGTAAATTTCGGGGACGAAATTTCATAAGGTGGGGTGATTGTGAGATCCCGAATTTTATGAAATAAAAGTCTAATTTTCTTTATGATTGTTATTCTAAATTTTAATATCGTAGAATTTTCAATTAATGAAATGAGAATTATAAATAAGAAGTGAGTAATAAGAATTAAAGTTTTAATGTAAAAGACATTTTTTTTAAAAGTCATTTTGATCAAATGGGCAATTAAACGGATAAATGAGCTAATAAAAGAGGTGAAAATTTAACATTGATTGGTGTGGGGCTGCATGTGCGGCTCATTGTTAGAAAAATGGGGAAGGGAGAAAATTAAATGGGGGGAACATGTGGGGAGAATGAAGAAGAAAAGAAAGAAAAGAAAGGAAGGAAAAAAGGGAAGGAAGGAAGAAAAAAGATAAAAGAAAGGAAGAGGAAGAGAAAAAGAGAATGAGTATACTCCCACCTCCTACACCAAGCACTTCAGTAAAAATTAGGGAAGAGAGAGATAGAGAGAAAAAGAGAAAGAAGAAAAGAAGAAAGAATAAGAAGAAGATGAAGAAGAAAGAAGAAATGAAGAGGAGATTAAAAGAAAAAGGTATGTTTAAATCTTTGATTTATTTTTCTATTTACATTTTCATGAAGAGATTTAGTTCATAATTGATTTAGATGATTTAAACTTGTATAAACAAGGATCAAAGAAAAATCAAGAAATCAAATAAAAAACAAAATATGAAGATTTTCAGAAAAATTAGTTTACTACTTGATATTATAAAATTCATAACTCTTTGTGTATAATGAGTTAGGAGATGAGACATATATCAAAAAAGAGCCCTGGAAGTAAGCTAACCGTAAAAATTTGAATCACCCAAAAAGTCTTTGTGGATTTTTTGTGGTGGAAGTTTGAGTGAAACTAATCCGAAAGACTTATAGTCCGAAAAATCAGTTTTATTAAGCTCTATTGCGTGAGTTATAATTTTTAATCCGACCATTGGATCGTTGTAATTGTTGGATATGTTATACATATATAAGTTGAGTATATGTCCACAAATTTTGAACTGTTAAAGATTAACGTATAAATTGTTATTAATTTAAGGAGGTGACTAATCTAGAAATTTTATAGCGGATATTTCGGTAAGCCTTTCTCTCTATGTTAGAATCCGAATTTGGGAAAACTTTTTTCTACAAAGTTGTAGAGAACTAAATTTTACATGGAAAGGACATAAGATCTGTATTTTTCTGATAAAGTGCTAATTATTGTGAATTATTGAAATTTATGAATATTGGAGTTTATAATTAATTTATCCGAAAATTTATTTGGGTTGGATTATTTTTACAGGAAGCTTATTATATCATCTTAGATTTTTTGTAAAATTTTGATGAATTATTGAAAATCGAAAGTAATTATTATATTTTTTAAACTATTTATAGTTAGTTTGAAAATAGAAGAAATTCATAGAAAATTCTATGAATGATGAAAAATTATAAAAGTTGGTGAAAAATCTTATAATATTATTTTATAATTTCTAGGTACTTTTGAGAAATTATTGAATAACGTAAATATTTATTGTATTTTAAAGCTATTTATGGTTGGTTTAAAAATAGAGGAAATTCATAGAAAATTCTATGAATGGTGAAAAATTATGAATTTTGCTAAAAATATTATAATAATATAAGATTAATATTGATGATGTTTTAAAGATATAAAATATGAAGTTAGTATCTTTCTTTTTAAGCTACTAAATGATAGTTTTTATAAATAGAAATAATTATAGAAAATTGTTGGATAATCCGAAAAATTTGAAAATCGTTTGGAAAGTTAAGAATCATATTTTTAAATATTTTAGAAGTCACTCAATATTTTATTCAATAATGGTCACAGTAGTTACTGCACAGTGACTCATATTATTTGATATGATATAATTAAACAAGTTGGCAGTATTGTGAGTTTATGTCAATAATTGTGAATAATGGTTCAAAGATAAAAAATGGTCTTGATTAAAGATAAGTATGATGTGCACATGTTTGTTCAATTATTATTTTTTACAAAAGTAGGTTTAGCAGGACTTGCCTCGACACTCTACTTTTTCTAAAGTAGTATGGACCACAACTTAATTATTTTTAAAACGTGTACAAGTTGGTTTAATTTTCTCAGTGGGACCATAAATTCCACTACCATTATTATATACCTCATTTGGATATTTTGTCAAAGTAGGTGTGCTAGTTGTTTACTAAATTTTCAGTATAAATAGGTTGCTCGGTTGAGTAACTAAACACACACCATCACTAAACTAAAAATATAGAATTCTTTTACTAAAATATTGTGAGTATAATATTGTGAGTATTTCTATTGAGTGTAATGTTACTCCAAGTGTAGATAAGGAATGCAAGTATTGTTTAAGTTGATCAATTTCATAGACAGCAGAATCAAGTCACATGCTAAGGTAAGGAAATCATTATTGTGGTAAGAGTGTCGACGTCGGGATTTTTATTTGTCCCTTTTTCGTTACTTGTTCTTTGGTGTTCTCATGTTATGTGAGATTTGTTTAAAAAACCAAGTGAAAAAAGGTCTGACATGTGTAATGTCGATGATTTGACTGTAAGAGTCGCCAATTGGTATTTTTAACTTGTTGCACCAACGCAACCGAGAAAAGGTTTGCACATTAACCCAGTGATGTAACACTGCTAAACGGGTCTGTGAAATCGAGATTCATTTAGGTTCGGGGGCTTGATTATGCGGAGGGAAGGTGTTAGGCACCCCCCAATATCCGTGTTTCCACGGTGACCGCCACTTTTCAAGAAACTGTTATTTGAATATGTGTGTGTGTGTGTGTGTGTGTGGATCAATGTGCAATTTATTTGGAAGTAGTGTGAGGCCTCGTTCACACATATATACAAAAGGTTTGAATTTGTAGAAAAATTCAATTTTAAACAGGATATAGCAACGAAGTTTTATAAAAAGAAGTTTTTCAAACCCTGTGCTCAATAATAATTGAGACCTTTTCATACTTCCATTTTATTATTAAATGTTCTATTGTTTACTTTTATTTTCGAGTCATAGCATCTTCGAAAAATAATATACAACGATGTCGAACTCCTCATGGGCATGATGACCATCTAAGGAAATTCAAACACTATAAAAATGTACAAAGTCGCTACAAATTTGAAAAAGGTCCATCACAGAACCAAATCTAGATTCAAGAGATCAATCTGTGATCACATGATTCCTAGGCTCACATGATGCCATGATTTATATGAAAAATAGTAATCATATATATATATATATATATATATATATATATATATATATATATATATATATATATATATATATATATAGATTGATCAACCACCACGAAGCACCTCCATGGGGGATCGAAAATGTAAATATATAAAGCGGTAAATATATATATATATATATATATATATATGGACATGATCAACCACCACGAAGCACCTCCACTGGGATTAGAAAAGTAAATAAAATAGTAATCGATCAACCGCCACGAAGTAAACTCCAAAGGGACTAAATGTAAATAACAGCAAGAAAAGGCCTCGAATTAAACTCCGTGCCCGACAGAAATGTAAATATATATATATATATATATATATATATATATATATATATATATATATATATATATATATATATATATAAAATGCTCCGACATAAGTATAGGCTCAATCGATGCATAAATCGATAATGTTAGTCCATATATAAATATATACATATATAAGTATATATATGCAGACAAAAATGAAAACCACTGACCGAAGTCCGGGCAAACACACACAACACGACTCTTAACGTGAAGAATAGTGTGTGCAAAGATGAAAAGAAAGGCTTTATAGAGTGTAAGAAGGCTTACAGTGGGCTGTCAAAGAAGGCTAACACTCAGCTCCCGCCAGTAAAATATAGCTATATGTGAGCTTACAGGTGTTTAAAATGAGAAAGCACTCAATATGGGGTCTGTACATAGCAAATTGGACAGAGGTTCCTCGCCTCTTTTTCTCTTACAAATGGCCACCCCAAGCCCTCTATTTATAGAGGGGGGAGCTACAGGTGTACCTACGGCAGCTGTAGATGCACCTGCGGCTGCCCGGGGTGCCCCGAGCTCTGCGGGTCCCGCCGTCTGAATGTACATGCACTCGTGCACTATGATGTTCACTCGAACTTGCAGAACTTCAATCCGAGCATCCGAACGAGGTGTATAAGACCATCTTCGGACTGATTTTTTCGAGAGTTACGCAATGACATGGGATTAGAGGTTGTACGAAGTCAGGAAGAGGGGACCATGCCTATGGTCTTCAAGCTTCAAATTCTATCCGGTGTGCTGCCACGCGTAATAGTCACTCGGGATTGGAACTCCTTGGCTCTTGTGGGACATTGTTGTGTTAAAATGTATGTATGAAATATTGAGATGGCGCGTAGGGGTTGAGGTGGCAAGATGACAATTTGACCCCTCACCTGGGTTATCTCTAGTTTGAGCTGATAGCAAACGTTTGCTCAGGGTTATATCTGAGATTGGACTGATATAAGTGTTTGAATTCTGTAAAGTCATCTGTAAATGTTCCTATTTTCTCAGTATTAGCTCCGAGTCTTAGGTATGAGTACCCCGACGAGAGGTCTGAGATTGAAGATGATCGCATGCATTTGAAACAAGCATTTCCAAAGTTATCGCCGGAACTGCAACATCATTCCTTGGGTCCAAGGACGAAACTCGGGGTTATCTCTAAGGTTGGAAATGATACTCCCGGTGTGTGTTCCGGGGTTGAGACTAAACTTCTGGTAGTATTCGAAATGGATGTGATTTATCTTCTAGGGTTATCTTCGAAAGAAGAATCTGCCCTCCTGCAATGTCAGTAACAGGTGTGCAGAAAATTTTGAGTGTTTACAGATGCCCCTCTTTATCATATTCATGCAATGCAAGGCATGGATAGGATAAAGAATCCTAGACACTTGAAATGAAACAAGATAAACATGATGCTATGTGCAACAACATGATGCAAATGCATGATGCATGTATGAATGATTGCCGGTTCCCAGTTAATCCTGCCGTGGATGAAAATCAGTGATGTCTTGTGTGAGACCCCAAATTTTATGAATAAAGATTTAAATTTCTCAAAATTTTTTTTTAATATTATTGTATGGATTTGATATAATGTTATAGTTGTGGGTAGTATTTATAAATTTTGCAAAGTATACAAGTTGTTATAAAATATTTATTTGGTCGGGGAATATTCTTTTTGTCGAGAATATCCGTACGATGGCACAATCATTGGTGAACCCACAACGGAAGTATTGTCGTAGTAATAAAACGGCAGAATTATCTTTTTATAAAAATAACGGCAGAAGTGTTACCGTTAAAACTGTTGAACTACTTCTTAGTAAAAAGTACGATGTCTGGCGTGGTTGCATAGTAGCACACGGTATTGGTTATTGATGCTTACGTGAGAAGTCACTTAGTTATACTCAATTATTGCTATAATAATTGCTGCATCATATCTCTCATATTATTGATTCAGTTATTGTCACAATATCATCTGCATTATATGATATATTATTAAATCAATAATTTAGACGACAAAGTTATTCATATTATTAAATTGCAATATTTACAATGTCTAGAAGTTCTGTTAAAGAGAGATTTGGTCACCTAATTGCGCGCCAATAGGAAGAAATCCTTATTGGAAAGCCCCCCCTTTCTTGGGAACAACCTGGTTGTTAAATATTGTGAGTTATAATATTAATGATGAATAAGTTCGTGTTGATTAAAGATGAATTTGATAGTTCCATTGTGTTGGGATTATTTGTGTTAGTAGAAATAGACATTTATCTCAATAATAATTGATGTCTGGAGGTTATATTGTTCAATCGGGTATTCAGGGCACTTTTCGTGTCAGAGTACTATTCACGAGTTACAATTAATGAGTTACTATTCACGAGTTACTATTCACGAGTTACTATTCATGAGTTACTATTCACGAGATACTATTCATGAGTTACTATTCATGGGGTACTATTCACCCGAACAATATATTTTTTTCCGGTCCAAATCATTTTTGGGTACAATATTATTCCATGAGGAGATGTGCTAATTTTTCAGACCGTTAGTTGAAATTATATTTGTGAATCAGTATGGATCGCTGGTTTAAAGTTTTAATAGTGAATCAGTATGGATTGCTGGTTTAAAGTTTAATAGTAAATCAGTATGGACCGTTGGTTTAAAGTTTTAATAGTGAATCAGTATGGACCGTTGGTTTAAAGTTTATAATAGTGAATCAGTATGGATCGTTGCTTTAAGTTTTAATATGGACCATCCGTTTAAAAGTAAATCAATCTGGACCGTTCATGAATTAGTTACTATTCAGTCAATTCTCCTATAAATAGAAGCTCATTCCTTCATTATTTCTTACGAATTCACTGAAACTCTAGAGAGAGAGACTATAGAGAGAAAGAAGAAAAGTATTCTGCTACTTCACTTTTCCAATATCCAGTTTCTTCTAAGGTAAGGGATAATATTTGTTGTAAAGGTAAGGGGTTTTATTCTTTCGTATTCATGAGGAGAACTTCTGTTATTCCATTCTTTATTACTCTGTTGGAATAACCTGTATAAGTGGACTCCTCTATACATGGTGATCTTTTTCTGTTATTCCATTCTTTATTATTATGTTGGAATAACCTGTTTATGCGAAGTAATGCATACATGGTGATCTTCTTCTGTTATTCCATTCCTTATTATTATGTTGGAATAACCTGTTTATGCGAAGTACCGCATACATGGTGAAAATTTTCTATTATTCCATTCTTTATTATTCTTTTAGAATATCCTGTCGATGCGAATTTCGCCTGACCTGGTTCCATTATTTATTATTCCGTATTTATTATTCTATCAGAATATCCTGTCTGTGTGTTTTACGCTGGACCTGGTTCCATTATTTATTATTCCATATTTATTATTCTGTCGGAATATCATGTCTGTGCGTTTTACGCCGGACCTGGTTCCATTATTTATTATTCCACATTTATTATTCTGTCGAAATATCCTGTCTGTGCGTTTACGCCAGACCTGGTTCCATTATTTATTGTCCTGTTGGGAATAACCTGTCTATGCGGTCTCTATCTCATGCATGGTGAATCCTTCTGTTATTCCATTCTTTATTATTCTGTTGGAATAACCTGTCTATGTGGATTACCACATGCATGGTGAATAATCCTTTGTATTCATTCCTTATTAAATTATGGAAATGATCTGAATACGTGGATTACCGCATGGCGGGTGAAAATCCATTTTTAGTTTTAAATATTTTTATTATACTCAGTTGGTTAAAGTTTTGACTTCTTTACTACATGAAATTGGTGGAATATCCTTGATATTTGCGCTTCATCCAGTATTTTTCATTGAAATATTCTTCTAAGCATTCTTGAATTTTACTCTACAGAGAAGTATTATGTTGACAATTTAGCCGTTATTGGTTCCTGGATAAATTAATTTTTGAACTTGTTTTATTGAATTATTATGTCTTTGTCATCATCCTCATGTTTGTATTATGTTGAAAGTCATCTGCGGCCTGTAGTGCATAGATGGACTTGGTATGATTATGACCAGGGATTATTCGGTATAATCATGACCGTAATGTTACAAATGATGTGGAAAAAGTCCTCATTGTCCCGTAGTGCATTGATGGACGCTTTGGTATGATTATGGCTATGGATTCTCTTGACCAAGGGAGAAAAGATGAATTGTTTTATGGCATGATCGGGACCGTTGATGAAAACACGATTATATTTAGCCCGTAGTGCATGGATAATTCGTGGTCGTGATACTAAATAATATCCTTGGCACGTAGTGCGGGGGATGATTTGATGATGTGGATTATTTATTAAGTCGAGTCTCGATGATAAAAGTGATGAAAAACATTTTAAATCATAAAAGATAGTAGATTTTATTCTCTACTTGACTCTTTTAATGGATTGCTTATTCCGCTGCAGTTAAACTTGATGTATATTGTATTTTATCAGTTTAACATTGTTGAAGACTAATGATAATTTATTCTGCATTATCTTAGTCATAATATTTCATATTGGGCTAGTTGAGCTCACCCTTTCCTTCATTGTTCTCTTCAGGAAATGAGAATATAGCCTGGACGAGTCGGGTAACGGAGTGACGGTCCAGATGATAGCATTAGTAGTCCTCACTATTCTGTTAAATAGTGTGACAATAAATGTAATGAGGACTCCTTTGAGTCTGGATATTTTCTAGATGATAATATTCTTTTTAAAACTCTCAGTTTATGTTTTGTCGTATTTTACACGACAGCTGTATTATTAAGTTGTATTTGAATTATGTACCATGTATTTGGCGACTCAAGATGGGTGATGTATACCTATTTTGGGGGCGTCACAGTTGGTATCAAAGCTTAAGGATTTGATCCCTGGCTGAGATGTGAGACAAGAACTAGGAGGGGAGATACGGGGAATTCCTTCACTAGTATGACCTACCTAAGTTTATTTGGTATTTAATTGGTCGGTCAGAGTAGATGGATAATATGTGATATGTCAATTAACCCTTATTTTGTGACAGTGTTTATATTTAGATGTTGTGAATAGGGCTCAGTTATTGGAGCGCAATAATGAGTCAGCACAACCAAAAGGCAACGAGCAACAACACGATAATAATCATACTGGTGGCAACGGCCATCTAACAACAATGATAATGATCGTGGGGGAAATTATCATGCCAAGAATGGTAACCACTTCGGTGGTAATCATGGCCAAGATAATAAAAATGGAAATTTCATGAAGAGAAGGTCATGTAGCCCAATTTTGTCGTGCAACAAAGTTAAGTCAAGCTGGGACGGTGGCACCAAAGGCGTTTACGGACAAAACAAAGTCGGTGGTTTCAGAAAGAGCATTTTACGTGACTTCTCAAAAAGCGAGTAACCCGAACGAAGTTAGCACGGGTTAGTTAATTATAAATTCTTGAGAAGTCTATACCTTATTAGATACCGGTTCTACCCATTCTTTTATCTCTCTTACTTGCGTTCAACGTTTAAATTTGACTCTAGAGAAATTAGACTTTGTCTTATCTGTTGAAGCTCCGTTAGGAGAAACCTTCATTACATGTGTTATCCATGTCTTGGATGAGGGTCACAGATTTGAATGATATTTTTATTGTTAATAAATTTTCTGACGTATTCTTGAAGACTTCCTAGCCTACCCTTAGAGCGTGAAATCGAATTTTGTATTGACCCCAGTACAAAACCCCATTTCTAAAACCCTTAAATATTTCTTCAACTAAAACAAACGTAATATGCTCCAAAGACGTTGGCTCGAGCTGTTGAAGATTACGATCGTACCATTCAATACTACCGTGGAAAAGCGAACGTGGTAGCTGACGCGTTGAGTAGAAGATCGTATGCGTTTATGAGTGCGAATATACGAACCTACGTGAAGCTAACGAATATATGATTAGAATCAACTTTAATCGATAAAGTTAAAGCCGCTGAAGCTAAATACTCAGAGCTGATGAATGTGAAGAAGAAGGATCGTATTCAACACTCAAAGGTTATACCTCAAGAGTTAGAATCTGAAATGAAGTCAAGGTATCCTCATCTCTTTGGCATACCAGGTATATACGTAAATTTCGAGGGCAAAATTTCATAAGGAGGGGAGATTATGAGACCCCAAATTTTATGAATAAAGATTTAAATTTCTTGAAATATTTTTTTAATATTATGGTATGGATTTGATATAATATTATAGTTGTGGGTAGTATTTATAAATTTTGCAAAGTATGCAAGTTATTATAAAATATTCGTTTGGTCAGGGAATATTCTTTTTATCGGGAATAACGTACGACGGCACAATCATTGGTGAACCCACAACGGAAGTATTGTCGTAGTAATAAAACGACAGAATTATCTTTTTATAAAAATTACGGCAAAAGTGTTACCGTTAAAACTGTTGAACTACCCAGTAGTAAAAGTACAGTAATACGCATGGTTGCATAGTAGCACACGATAATTTGTTATTGATGCTTACGTGAGAAGCCACTCAGTTATACTCAATTATTGCTACAGTAATTGCTGCATCATATCTCTCATATTATTGATTCAGTTATTGTCACAGTATCATCTGCATTATATGATATATTAATAAATAAATAATTGAGACGACAAAGTTATTCATATTATTAAATTGCAATATTTACAATGTCTAGAAGTTCTGTCAATGAGAGGTTTGATCACCTAATTGCGCGCCAATACGAAGAAATCCTTATTGGAAAGCCCCTCTTTCCTGGGAACAACCTAGTTGTTAAATATTGTGAGTTATAATATTAATGATGAATAAGTTCATATTGATTAAAGATTAATTTGATAGTTCCATTGTGTTGGGATTATTTGTGTTAGTAGAAATCGACATTTATCTCGATAATAATTGATGTCTGGAGGTTATATTGTTCAATCGGATATTCAGGGCACTTTTCATGTCAGAGTAATATTCATGAATTACTATTTATAAGTTACTATTTATGAGTTACTATTCATGAGTTACTATTTACGAGTTACTATTCACGAGTTACTATTCATGAGTTACTATTTACGAGTTACTATTAATGAGTTACTATTCACGAGTTACTATTCATGGGGTACTTGTGACGCCCCCAAAATTAGGTATACGTCACCCATCTTGGGTCGCCACTTACATGGTACATAAATTCAAATACAACTTACTAATATAACTGTAGGTAATACAATACGACATAAAGCGTGAGTTTGAATACAAATATTGTCTACTAGATATTATACAAACTCAAAAGGAGTCCTCATTACAACTATTATCACACTATTTCACGAAATAGTGAGGACTACTAATGCTATCCTCGGACCATTACTTACGTTCCCAGACTAAATCCCAAATATGTTCTCATTTCACAAGAGAACAATGAAAGAAAGGGTGAGCTCAACTAGCCCAAGAAGAAATATTATGACTAAGATAATGCGAATAAATTATCATTAGCCTTCAACAGTGTTAAACCGATAAAATACAATAGACAACCAAATTTAATCTGCAATGAATAAACAATCTATTAAAAGAGTCAAGTAGAGAATAAAATCTACTATCTTTTAGGTTTTAAAAGGTTTTCATCAATTTTTTATCATTTGAGACTCGACTTTTAATAAATAAACCACCACATCTAATCATCCCCGTACCACCACGCCAAGGATTTTCATCAAATTATCAATGGTCATGACTATACTTAAATCACCCCGGTCATAATCATACCAAAAACTTTCCATCAACGCATTACAGTGCCACCGAGGACTTTTGTCACATCATTTATATCAAGTCATGATTATACCGAATGATCCTCGGTCATAATCATACTAAGTTCATCTATGCACGTAAGCCAAAGATAACATAATATAACATAAGGATGATGACAATGACATAGTAATTCAATAAAACAAGTTCAAGAATTATTTAATCCATGAATTATTAACGTCCAAATTGTCAACATGATAATCTTGTTTAAGTGAGAGTAAAATTCAAGAATGATCGTAAGAATATTTCCATGAAAAGATCTTTGGATGAAACGCAAATATCAAGGATATTCTACTAATTTCATGGAGTATAGAAGTCAAAGTTTTAACCAACTGGGTATAATAAAGAATGGAATAACAAAAGAAATCACCATGCATGCGGTACTTGCCATACAAAGTTATTCCAACGAAATAATAATAACGGAACCAATCGGTGAAATTCACACCAAGCGGGATGTTCCAACAGTAATAATAAAGATAGAACCGGATCCGGTGTAAAACACACGGATAGGATATTCCAATGTAAATGATAAAGATTTTAACCAGTGTCCGTGTAAAACACATGAGCGTGATGTTCCAACAGAATAATAAAAAGCGGAACCAGTCCTGTGTAAAACACATGCATGTGGATGTTCCAATGTAATAATAGAAGAATGTCACCAAGTATAGGGTAAACCACAGCGTATCTGAGTTATTCCAATGAGAATAATAAGCAATGGAATAACATAAGGATTTCACCAAGTATAGGGTATGCCGTATCTGAGTTATGTATAGGGTATGCCACTTTTACAAAAGTTATTCCAATGAATAATAATGAATGGAATAATGTAAGTTCTCTTCAAGAAGAAAGAATAACACCCCTTACCGTAAAAAAGAACCGAATATAGAAGTAGTGAAGTAGCGAAATACTCTTCTTCTTTCTATAACTTTCTCTCTATAGCTTCTCTCTATAATTTCTCTCTAGAGTTTCAATGAATTAAGTAAGAAAATAATGAAGGAATGAGCTTCTATTTATAGGAAAATGGAATGCATAGTAACGGTCAGATTGATTTACTTTAATCGACGGTCCATATTTAAAGAAAAATCTTTTAAATAAAATATAATATATTCTATTTATATAAAAACATTTTACTATGCAAACACTATGCAATACTATATAAAACACTATGCAACAACACTATGCATAATAAAATATAATATATTCTATTTATAGAATAACTTTAATAAAGTATTCTATTTTATATAAAAAGATGTTTCGCTTTATTACGTTAATAATATGAATAAAACAAAACATCATTATTGCTATAATAATTCATATTATTAATCGACAATAATGGAATCAAACCGAGTGACTTCTCACATAAGCATCAATAATCAATACCGTGTCTTTATATGCAACCACATATTCTTTCGTACTTTTTACTACCGAGTAGTTCAACAAGATCAACGATAAAACTTCCGTCGTTATTTCAATAAAATATTTTTGTCGCTTTCTTAATCCGACAATAATTACATTGTGGGGTCCACCAATGATTGAGTCGTTGTCGAATATTCCCTCCGCTAAACCTAAATATTCCCGACCAATCGAATATAATATAACCACTTGCATACTTTGCAAAATTTATAAATACTACCCACAACTATAATATTATCTCAAATTCACACCATAATATTAAAAATTATTTCGACAAAATTTAAATCTTTATTGATAAAATCTGGGGTCTCACAATCTCCCTCCTTATGGAATTTAAGCCCTCGAAATTAGGGTGCGATACTGGTATGATAAAGAGGTGAGGATACCTTGAATACCTTTATCGTTGAAAACATTAAATTCATTTTTGCAATTCGGCCAAAGATATTCATTAACAATTCATCTTTACTACAGCCCAAAGATATACAACTCAGAAAACCAATAATCTTTGAGACTCGACTTAAGTATCCTGACCATGAATTATTCATGCACCATCGCGGCTAAGGATATTCGTGTTTTTAATTACGGTCATGATTATACCGAATAATCCGTGGTCATAATCATACCAAGTCTATCAATGCACTACTACCGAAGATGACTTTTACCACATCCATGAATTAATATTTCATTCTTTGAGACTCACTTTCAATAATTAATCCATATCATCGAATCATCCACCGCACTACAAAAGCCAAGGATATTCATTAGTATCACGACCACGAATTATCCATACACTACTACTGACGAAAGATAATCGTGTATTCATTAGTATCACGACCAAAATTATCCATGCACTACTACCAAAGATAATCGTGTATTCATTAGTATCACGACCACAAATTATCCATGCACTACTACCAAAGATAATCGTGTATTCATTAGTATCACGACCACAAATTATCCATGCACTACGGCCAAAGATAATCGTTCATTCATTATCATCACGACCACAAATTATCCATGCACTACTACCAAAGATAATCGTGTATTCATTAGTATCACGACCACAAATTATCCATGCACTACGACCAAAGATAATCGTGTATTCATTAGTATCACGACCACAAATTATCCATGCACTACGACCAAAGATAATCGTGTATTCATTAGTATCACGACCACAAATTATCCATGCACTACGACCAAAGATAATCGTGTATTCATTAGTATCACGACCACAAATTATCCATGCACTATGGCCAAAGATAATCGTGTATTCATTAGTATCACGACCACAAATTATCCATGCACTACGGCCAAAGATAATCGTGTATTCATTAATATCACGACCACAAATTATCAATGCACTACTACGGCCAAGATAATCGTGTTTTCAATTACGGTTATGATTATACCGAACAATCCCTGGTCATAATCATACCAAGTCCATCTATGCACTACAGGCCACAGATGACTTTCAACATAATATAAGCATGAGGATAATGATATAAAGAATCAATCAAATGAGATAAAGGATAAATATTAAACATTTATAATATAATTTATCCAGATTCAAGAATATCCCTATGTTATCAATCACTTAATAATCTCATAATCAAATATCATTAATATTATAACAATATTTTAATCACTTTTTAAATTTATAAACAATTTATCTCAATTGTTTACGCTTTACCATATAATGCATTTAATCATTCAAAATGTCATACTCATAAGATATCATCACCAATTATCAAATCCTCATCAAAAAAATATGCATATACTCTATATAGGATTCTCTAGCCATAAAATCCTATTTTCAACTTTGTTACTTCACATAACATATTTAACTCATATGTTCAGTAATTAAACTTATTTCATGAAAATACCAAATCAGTCCCAAAAATATTTCTTTTCTGGGATTTAGCATAATATAGTCCCATAATGAAAATATATTTTCTCTCGAATTTTAAAATTCATTTACTATTTTTCAAAAATCAATTTCTAATTAATTCCTTAAGAAATTAGCTACCTCAAGGATAACTCTAAAAATTCCCAAATCTTGGCAGAATCTTACACATGTTAACGTGAGCTTCTAGTTTAAATTTCATGGTCATCGGAGTTATAGAACTCCGGTTATAGCATTTTTCGTCTGAAAAACCTAAATATTGAAATAGTCATAACTTGCTCATTTTAAGTCAGAATGAGCTCATTTTTGGACAGGAGGTACTTTATACCATATACCTTCATGTCCCAAAAGGCCAGAATTTTTCTCATAATTTAAGTGGCCGAAATAGCCTCTCTAAAATCATGGCAGAAGCTTTTTCGGTTTTTGTAGCTTTGCACTCCTTTGCTAAAATCAGTCCACACAAAAATCTACAACACCTTTTCCAGTAATTCTACTTGGATTAGTTAGGTAACTCATAGATCTAACTCTAGGACTTGACCACATTCAAAAATTCAAAATATAATAGGAGATATGGTCAATTGAATTTTATGTTACGTTTTTCACTAAAATCTGATTTTCAACTCTTTGTGATTTCTAAGAAACTTTCATGTTTTCACATACTAACCAACATAACTCATCATAAAACTTACTAATACTTCATATACCCATGATTTTTATTAGTTCTATACTTTTATTATGACTTTCATCATAATCCACGTAAATGCATCCTTTTAGTTGAAGAAATATTTGAGGGTTTAAGAAATGGTTTTTTAGTCTTTGGGTCAATACAAAATTCGATTTCACGCTCTAGGGTAGGCTAGGAAGTCTTCAAGAATACGCCAAGAAATTTATTAATGATAGAAATATCATTCAAAACTGTTACTCGTCCCAAGACTTGGATAGTACGTCACATTAATACCAATCATGACTTCTATCCCTTAACCCAGATAAGCACCTCACAATGATACCTATCAACTTCCCATCTTCAAATCCGACGTCGCCTCTGAAAAGTTTGGCTTGATGCATTCCACACAAGGAAGTCAACAACGAAAGGATCGGGCTCTTTACTTATGGCTTGATATAACAAAGATTAACTTTAGGATTTGGTTACTTTGAATTAGTATAACGGTTGGTTAGGAATATGAAAGCTAACAACCTTACAAAAAGAATAATGAGTAGTTAATCAATCGTTTCAAAAATTACCTCAAAGGCAAGTATTTTCAAAGAGATAAGATCGACGAGTAACGTGAAAGTGTTTATTTGAAACAACAAGATTAATAAATAGTGGAGGTAACGAAGGTTTCTCCCAACGAAGTTTCAATAGATAAATCAAAGTCTAATTTCTCCGGAGTCAAATTTAAACGTTGAACGCAAGCAAGAGAGATAAAAGAATGGGTAGAACCGGTATCTAATAAGGTATAGACTTAGCAAGAATTTATAATTAACTAACCCGTGCTAACTTCGTTCGGGTTACCCACTTTTTGAGAAGTCACGAAAAACGCTCTTCCTGAAACCACCGACTTTGTTTTATTCGTATCCGCCTTTGGTGCCACTATCCCAGCTGGACTTGACTTCACTATACGACAAAATCGAGCTAAATGACCTTCTCTTCTTGAAATTTCCACTTCTATTATCTTTGCCATGATTACCACCAAGTGGTTACCATTCTTAGCATGATAATTTCCCCACGATGGTTATCATTGTTCGATAGCCGTTTGCCACCAATATGATTATTATCGTGTTGTTGGTCGTTACCTTTTGTTTGAAATTTGAATCAACACTCTCATGTGCTTCATTGCTTATCTCAAAGATTTTCGGATATCATTCTCAAACACCGCCACAAAACAAGGGTTAATTAACATATCACATATTATCCCTATACTACGAATGAGACCAATTAAATACCAAATAAATTTAGGTAGGTCATACTAGCGAAGGAATTCCCCGCCTCTCCTCCTAGTTCTTATCTCACATCTCACCGGGGATCATATCCTAAGCTCGATACCAACCGTGGCCGCCCCCAAAATTAGGTATACGTCACCCATCTTGGGTCGCCACTTACATGGTACATAAATTCAAATACAACTTACTAATATAATCGTAGGTATACAATACGACATAAATCGTGAGTTTGAATACAAATATTGTCTACTAGATATTATACAAACTCAAAAGGAGTCCTCATTACAACTATTATCACACTATTTCACGAGAATAGTGAGGACTACTAATGCTATCCTCGGGACCATTACTTAGCTTCCCGACTCGTCCTAGCTATGTTCTCATTTCACGAAGAGAACAAAGTGAAAGAAAAGGTGAGCTCAACTAGCCCAAGAAGAAATATTATGACTAAGATAATGCGAATAAATTATCATTAGCCTTCAACGATGTTAAACCGATAAAATACAATAGACAACCAGTTTAACTGCAGCGGAATAAACAATCTATTAAAAGAGTCAAGTAGAGAATAAAGTCTACTATCTTTTAGGTTTTAAAAGGTTTTCATCAATTTTTTTATCGCTGAGACTCAGCTTAATAAATAAACCACCACATCTAATCATCCTCGCATTACCACGGTCAAGGATTTTCATCAAATTATCAATGGTCATGACTATACCGAATCACCCTCGTCATAATCATACCAAAAACTTTCCATCATCGCATTACAGTGCCACCGAGGACTTTTGTCACATCATTTATATCAAGTCATGATTATACTAGAATGATCCCTAGTCATAATCATACTAAGTTCATCTATGCACATAAGCCAAAGATAACATAATATAACATAAGGATGATGACAATCACATAGTAATTCAATAAAACAAGTTCAAGAATTATTTAATCCATGAATTATTAACGTCCCAAATTGTCAACATGATATCTTTGTTTAGTAGAGTAAAATTCAAGAATGATCGGAAGAATATTTCCATGAAAAGATCTTTGGATGAAACGCAAATATCAAGGATATTCTACTAATTTCATGGAGTATAGAAGTCAAAGTTTTAACCAACCGGGTATAATAAAGAATGGAATAACAAAAGAAATCACCATGCATGCGGTATTTGACATAGATGGTTATTCCAACGTATAATAATAACGGAACCAGTCGTGAAATTCACACCGGCAGGATGTTCCAACAGAATAATAAAGATGGAACCAGATCCGGTGTAAAACACACGATAGGATATTCCAATGAATGATAAAAAGATTTTAACCAGTCCGTGTAAAACACACGCATGTGATGTTCCAACGAGAATAATAAAAAGCGGAACCAGTCCTGTAAAACACACAGCACGTGATGTTCCAATGTAATAATAGAAGAATGTCACCAAATATAGGGTAAACTACAGATATAGGTTATTCCAAATGAATAATAAGCAATGGAATAACATAAGGATTTCACCAAGTATAGGGTATGCCACGTGTCAAAGTTATGTATAGGGTATGCCACTTTTACAAAAGTTATTCCAATGTAATAATAATGAATGGAATAATGTAAGTTCTCTTCAAGAAGAAAGAATAACACCCTTACTAGTAAAAGAACCTAATATAGAAGTAGTGAAGTAGCGAGAATACTCTTCTTCTTTCTATAACTTTCTCTCTATAGCTTCTCTCTATAATTTCTCTCTCTAGAGTTTCAATGAATTAAATAAGAAAATAATGAAGGAATGAGCTTCTATTTATAGGAAAATGGAATGCATAGTAATTCATCCAGATTGATTTACTTTAATCGACGGTCCATATTTAAAGAAAAATCTTTTAAATAAAATATAATATATTCTATTTATATAAAAATATTTTACTATGCAAACACTATGCAATACTATGCAAAACACTATGCAAAAACACTATGCATAATAAAATATAATATATTCTATTTATAGAATAACTTTAATAAAGTATTCTATTTTATATAAAAGATGTTTCATTTTTATTACGTTAATAATACTGAATAAAACAAAACATCATTATTGCTATAATAATTCATATTATTAATCGACAATAATGGAATCAAACCGAGTGACTTCTCACATAAGCATCAATAATCAATACCGTATTGCTACTATGCAACCACACGTATTCATCGTACTTTTACTACCGAGTAGTTCAAACAATTATCAACGGTAAAACTTCCGTCGTTATTTCAATAAAATATTTTTGTCATTTTCTCAATTCGACAATAATTACATTTGGGGTCCACCAATGATTGAGTCGTTGTACGAATATTCCCTGGCTAAACCGAATATTCCCCACCAATCGAATATAATATAACCACTTGCATACTTTGCAAAATTTATAAATACTACCCACAACTATAATATTATCTCAAATTCACACCATAATATTAAAAATTATTTCGACAAAATTTAAATCTTTATTGATAAAATCTGGGGTCTCACAGTACTATTCACCCGAACAATATATTTCTTTTCGGTCCAAATCATTTTTGGGTACAATATTATTCCATGAGGAGATGTGCTAATTTTTCAGACCGTTGGTTTAAATTATATTAGTGAATCAATATGGATCGCTGGTTTAAAGTTTTAATAGTGAATCAGTATGGATCGCTAGTTTAAAGTTTAATAGTAAATCAGTATGGACCGTTGGTTTAAAGTTTTAATAGTGAATCAGTATGGACCGTTGGTTTAAAGTTTTAATAGTGAATCGGTATGGACCGTTGGTTTAAAGTTTTAATAATGAATCAGTATGGACTGTTGCTTTAAGTTTTAATATGGACCGTCCATTTAAAAGTAAATCAATCTGGACCATTCATGAATTAGTTACTATTCAGTCTCTTCTCCTATAAATAGAAGTTCATTCCTTCATTATTTCTTACGAATTCACTGAAACTCTAGAGAGAGAAACTATAGAGAGAAAGAAGAAAAGTATTCTGCTACTTCACTTTTCCAATATCCAGTTTTTTCTAAGGTAACGGATAATATTTGTTGTAAAGGTAAGGGGTTTTATTCTTTCGTATTCATGAAGAGAACTTCTGTTATTCCATTGTTTATTACTCTGTTGGAATAACCTGTATAAGTGGACTCCCCTATATATGGCGATCTTTTCTGTTATTCCATTCTTTATTATTATGTTGGAATAACCTGTTTATGCAAAGTAACGCTTACATGGTGATCTTTTTCTGTTATTCCATTCCTTATTATTATGTTGGAATAACCTGTTTATGCGAAGTACCGCATACATGGTGAAAATTTTCTATTATTCCATTCTTTATTATTTTGTTAGAATATCCTGTCGATGCGAATTTCGCCTGACCTGGTTCCATTATTTATTATTCCACATTTATTGTTCGTCGTAATATCCTCGCTCATGCGTTTCTTACGGGACACGGTTCCATTATTTATTATTCAACATTTATTATTCTGCGAAATATATTGTCTGCATGCGTTTCTGGCGGACTTCGGTTCCATTATTTATTATTTCGCATTTATTATTCTGTCAGAATATCCTGTCTGTGCGTTTACGCCAGACCTAGTTCCATTATTTATTATTCCGCATTTATTATTCTGTCAAAATATCCTGTCTGTGCGTTTACGCCGGATCTGGTTCCATTATTTATTATCCTGTTGAGAATAACCTATCTGTGCGGTCTCTATCTCATGCATGGTGAATCCTTCTGTTATTCCATTCTTTATTATTCTGTTGGCATAACCTATCTATGTGGATTACCACATGCATGGAGAATGATCCTTTGTATTCATTCCTTATTAAATTGTGGAAATGATCTGTATACGTGGATTACCACATGGCGGGTGAAAATCCATTTGCAGTTTTATACTCAGTTGGTTAAAGTTTTGACTTCTTTACTCCATGAATTTGGTGGAATATCCTTGATATTTGCGCTTCATCCAGTAATTTTCATGGAAATATTCTTCTGAGCATTCTTGAATTTTACTCTACAAAGAAGTATCATGTTGACAATTTAGACGTTATTGGTTCCTGGATAAATTAATTTTTGAACTTGTTTTATTGAATTATTATGTCATTGTCATCATCCTCATGTTTATATTATGTTGAAAGTCATCTCAGGCCTCAGAGTGCATAGATGGACTTGGTATGATTATGACAAGGATTATTCGGATAATCATGACCATAATGTTACAAATGATGTGGAAAAAGTCATCATCGGCCCGTAGTGCATTGATGGGCGAGCTTGGTATGATTATGGCTATGGATTCTCTTGCCAAGGAGCAAAGATGAATTATTTTATGGCATGATCGGATCATTGATGAAAACACGATTATCTTTGGCCCAGAGTGCATGGATAATTCGTGGTCGTGATACTAAATAATATCCTTGGCCTGTAGTGCAGGGATGATTTGATGATGTGGATTATTTATTAAGCTGAGTCTCAACGATAAAAGTGATGAAAAACGTTTTTAATCATAAAAGATAGTAGATTATATTCTCTACTTGACTCTTCTAAAGGATTGCTTATTCCGCTGCAGTTAAATTTGATGTCTATTGTATTTTATCAGTTTAACATTGTTGAAGACTAATGATAATTTATTCTGCATTATCTTAGTCATAATATTTCTTATTGCGCTAGTTGAGCTCACCCTTTCCTTCACTGTTCTCTTCAAAAAATGAGAATATAGCTGGGACGAGTCGGGGAATGGAGTGACGGTCCAGATGATAGCATTATTAGTCCTCACTAGTATGACCTACCTAAGTTTATTTGGTATTTAATTGGTCGGTCAGAGTAGATGGATAATATGTGATATGTCAATTAACCCTTATTTTGTGACAGTGTTTGTATTTAGATGTTGTGAATAGGGCTCAGTTATTGGAGCGCAATAATGAGTCAGCACAACCAAAAGGCAACGAGCAACAACACGATAATAATCATACTGGTGGCAACGGCCATCGGAACAATGATGACCGTCGTGGGGGAAATTATCATGCCAAGAATGGTAACCACTTCGGTGGTAATCATGGCCAAGATAATAAAAATGGAAATTTCAAGAAGAGAAGGTCATGTAGCCCAATTTTGTCGTGCACCAAAGTTAAGTCCAGCTGGGACGGTGGCACCAAAGGCGTTTACGGACAAAACAAAGTCGGTGGTTTCAGAAAGAGCATTTTTCGTGACTTCTCAAAAAGCGAGTAACCCGAACGAAGTTAGCATGGGTTAGTTAATTAAAAATTCTTGAGAAGTCTATACCTTATTAGATACCGGTTCTACCCATTCTTTTATCTCTCTTATTTGCGTTCAACGTTTAAATTTGACTCTAGAGATTTTAGACTTTAACTTATCTGTTGAAGCTCCGTTAGGAGAAACCTTCATTACATGTGCTATCCAAGTCTTGGATGAGGGTCACAGTTTTGAATGATATTTTTATTGTTAATAAATTTCCTGACGTATTCCTGAAGACTTCCTAGCCTACCCTTAGAGCGTGAAATCGAATTTTGTATTGACCCCAGTACAAAACCCCATTTTTAAAACCCTTAAATATTTCTTCAACTAAAACGAATGTAACATGCGCCAAAGGCGTTGGCTCGAGCTGTTGAAGATTACGATCGTACCATTCAATACTATCGTGGAAAAGCGAACGTGGTAGCTGACGCGTTGAGTAGAAGATCGTATGCGTTTATGAGTGCGAATATACGAACCTACGTGAAGATAACGAATATACGATTAGAATCAACTTTAATCGATAAAGTTAAAGCTGTTGAAGCTAAATACTCAGCGCTGATGAATGTGAAGAAGGAGGATCGTATTCAACACTCAAAGGTTATACCTCAAGAGTTAGAATCTGAAATGAAGTCAATGTATCCTCATCTCTTCGGCATACAAGGTATGTACGAAAATTTTGAGGGCAAAATTTCATAAGGAGGGGAGATTGTGAGACCCCAAATTTTATGAATAAAGATTTAAATTTCTTAAAATATTTTTTTTAATATTATGGTATGGATTTGATATAATGTTATAGTTGTGGGTAGTATTTATAAATTTTGCAAAGTATGCAAGTTGTTATAAAATATTCGTTTGGTCGGGGAATATTCTTTTTGTCGGGAATATCCGTACGACGGCACAATCATTGGTGAACCCACAACAGAAGTATTGTCGTAGTAATAAAATGACAGAATTATCTTTTTATAAAAATAACGGCAAAAGTGTTACCGTTAAAACTGTTGAACTACCCGGTAGTAAAAGTATAGTAATACGCATGGTTGCATAGTAGCACACGATAATTGGTTATTGATGCTTACGTGAGAAGTAACTCAGTTATACTTAATTATTGCTACAGTAATTGCTGCATCATATATCTCATATTATTGATTCAGTTATTGTCACAGTATCATCTGCATTATATGATATATTATTAAATCAATAATTGAGATGACAAAGTTATTCATATTATTAAATTGTAATATTTACAATGTCTAGAAGTTCTGTCAAGGAGAGGTTAGATCACCTAATTGTGCGCCAATAGGAAGAAATCCTTATTGGAAAGCCCCCTCTTTCTTGGGAACAACCTAGTTGTTAAATATTGCGAGTTATAATATTAATGATGAATAAGTTCGTGTTGATTAAAGATGAATTTGATAGTTCCATTGTGTTGGGATTATTTGTGTTATCAGAAATCGACATTTATCTCGATAATAATTGATGTCTGGAGGTTATATTGTTCAATCGGATATTCAGGGCACTTTTTGTGTCAGAGTACTATTCATGAGTTACTATATATGAGTTACTATTTACGAGTTACTATTCATGAGTTACTATTTACGAGTTACTATTCACGAGTTACTATTCAGGAGTTACTATTTACGAGTTACTATTCACGAGTTACTATTCACGAGTTACTATTTATGGGGTACTATTCACCCGAACAATATATTTCTTTTTGGTCCAAATCATTTTTGGATACAATATTATTCCATGAGGAGATGTGCTAATTTTTCAGACCGTTGGTTGAAATTATATTAGTGAATCAATATGGATCGCTGGTTTAAAGTTTTAATAGTGAATCAGTATGGATCACTGGTTTAAAGTTTAATAGTAAATCAGTATGGACCGTTGGTTTAAAGTTTTAATAGTGAATCAGTATGGACCGTTGGTTTAAAGTTTTAATAGTGAATCAGTATGGACTGTTGCTTTAAGTTTTAATATGGACCGTCCGTTTAAAAGTAAATCAATCTGGACCGTTCATGAATTAGTTACTATTCAGTCTATTCTCCTATAAATAGAAGCTCATTCCTTCATTATTTCTTACGAATTTAATTGAAACTCTAGAGAGAGAAACTATAGAGAGAAAGAAGAAAAGTATTCTGCTACTTCACTTTTCCAATATCCAGCTTTTAAGGTAAGGGATAATATTTGTTGTAAAGGTAAGGGTTTTATTCTTTCAGATTCATTCATGAAGAGAACTTCATTATTCCATTCTTTATTACTCATTGGAATAACCTAGGGTATAAGTGGACTCCCCTATACATGGTGATCTTTTTCTGTTATTGCATTCTTTATTATTATGTTGGAATAACCTGTTTATGCGAAGTACCGCATACATGGTGATCTTCTTTATTAAATTGTGGAAATGATCTGTATACGTGGATTATCGCATGGCGGGTGAAAATCCATTTGCAGTTTTATATATTTTTTATTATACTCAGTTAGTTAAAATTTTGACTTCTATACTCCATGAAATTGGTGGAATATCTTTGATATCTACGCTTCATCCAGTATTTTTTATGGAAATATTCTTCTGAGCATTCTTGAATTTTACTCTACAAAGAAGTATCATGTTGACAATTTGGACGTTATTGGTTCCTGGATAAATTAATTCTTGAACTTGTTTTATTGAATTATTATGTCATTGTCATAATCCTCATGTTTATATTATGTTGAAAGTCATATGTGGCCTGTAGTGAATAGATGGACTTGGTATGATTATGACAAGGAATTATTCGGTATAATCATGACCGTAATGTTACAAATGATGTGGAAAAAGTCCTCATTGGCCCGTAGTGCATTGATGGACAGTTTTTGGTATGATTATGACTATGGATTCTCTTCGGCCAAGGGAGCAAAGATGAATTGTTTTATGGCATGATCAGGACCGTTGATGAAAACACGATTATCTTTGGCCCGTAGTGCATGGATAATTCGTGGTCGTGATACTAAATAATATCATTGGCCTGTAGTGCAGGGATGATTTGATGATGTGGATTATTTATTAAGCTGAGTCTCAGCGATAAAAGTGATGAAAAATATATTAAATCATAAAAGATAGTAGATTTTATTCTCTACTTGACTCTTTTAATGGATTGCTTATTCCGCTGCAGTTAAACTTGATGTCTATTATATTTTATCAGTTTAACATTGTTGAAGACTAATGATAATTTATTCTACGTTATCTTAGTCATAATATTTCTTATTGGGCTAGTTGAGCTCACCCTTTCCTTCACTGTTCTCTTCAGGAAATGAGAATATAGTTGGGACGAGTCGGGGAGCGGAGTGACAGTCCTGATGATAGCATTAGTAGTCCTCACTATTTTGTTAAATTGTGTGACAATAAATGTAATGAGGACTCCTTTGAGTGTGGATATTGTCTAGATGACAATATTCTTATTAAAACTCTCAGTTTATGTTTTGTCGTATTTTACACGACAGTTGTATTATTAAGTTATATTTGAATTATGTACCATGTATTTGGCTACTCAAGATGGGTGATGTATACCTATTTTGGGGGCGTCACATCTTGGACATGCGATCCAAGTCTTCAAGGATGTTGACGTTGGGGCTATCACCAAAGTCTTGGATCCTTGATACAGACTTCTACTCCAAAGAGGTGCCTCTCGTGTGCAAGAGATCTGTGGGGGTAAAGCTTTTTCTGTTTGAGGATGTGTATAATATATTCCATCATCGGTCTTCACCGATGAAGATGATCTTCTCTAGTTTGTGTCACCAGCATATACCATGGTCCTGTTGGAGTTACTGCCAACAGTATGTATTGTCAGGGCTGCTTGACCTTCGCTGATGTGTGTATCACCGGATAGATCCCTGTTGGGAAAATTGTCAAGGTTGTTTGACGTTCATTGATGTGTGTATCAATGATTGAATTGCGTTGTGGCCCTTGCTGGGGTAGGTTATGGATAAGTGCACTGATGGATGAGATCATCGAATGGCCTCCGATGCTTCGATGGGTTTACTTTCCATTGGTTGAAATGATGTCAAGGCTGCTTGACCTTTATTGATATGTACATCAATGGTAGAATGCATTGTAACCCCCATCGGGGATTCGTTTAAAGATGAATAATGCATTTTAACCCCCGCCGGGGATACTTTATCAACATTTGACTTCGGCGTTGTGACCCCCGCCGGGGATACTTTATCAATATTTGACTTCGGCGTTGTAACATCCACAATTTTTAAACTCCTTATTAATTAAATATGTGATTTAATTTTAACGAGTTAGTTTTGTGAGATTATTTAAACCTTATGTGGTTATGAGAATTTATGAAATGATTAAAGGGAGTCATTAATAGTTTGTTTAAATTAGTGGACTAACCCTAAAATTTTAATATCAAAGAATTTAAATATTCAATTTATTTGAATATGGTGGCAAGAGTTGAACATATTGATTAATTGCAATTATGAGTAATTAATTGATAATGTGTTAATTAATAATTATTATGAATAAATAATAATTAATGAGTAAGAGATTAATAGTTTATAAAATGATTATATGTGTACTTGATTAATTTGTGCAATATAGTAAACCTTTATTATATGGTAGTTAACTATATATTTTATATATAGTACAAGGTGGCACATTAATATGTCTATATATAGACTATATAGTAATGAATTATTTGCATTCATGTGAGTTGTATAATAATATTGTTATATGATATGGAGTGTGTGGGTAAACATTCATATATATCCTATTGACATATAATAATATCAATTGTTAAATTAATAATGATTTCATTAAGTTATTATGATAATAACAGTCATGGTAGTTGAAAATGTACATGAATTATATGCATGTGCACTACTTGATACCTTGTAATTAGGAAATACATTGTATGCCCTTTAAATCATTATAACCTATGTTATATGAAATGAATTGTGTAGACATATTTTATAACCAAAGTTTATATTATCTGTATATATGGTATAAGCCAATTGTAGCATTTCATTTTGTGCAAATGGTGAGAGTTGTTCTCTTGTCCCATAATAAGAGTCCCATTTCATTTCTTCCCACGTGAACAAGCTAGCAAGCCTACTCTATTCTTCATCTCAAATTCATCAAAACATAGAGCAATTAGTGGATGGGGAGTGGGATTCATGAGTGGAATCACCAACTCTTACCAACTCTCCCTTAACCCTTGCGCATTCTTGAAAGCCAATGGTTTGATTTATGAGGTAATGGTATTATCTAGTTAACCAATCTTCTATAAATAAGACCTTCACCTTCTTTATTGCAATTGCTGAGATTTATTTGCTAAGGAGCTTGTAAGGAGTGAGTGTATTGCTGCCCAGTTACTTCAAGAGGTATGAAAATCCTAATTGTGTTCTTAGTTGGGTTTTGTCAAATTCTTGAGAATCACTTGAAATTCTTTGTTAGTCAAAGTGAATTAGCATGCTATTATGTGTTTAGGAGGTAGGCTTACACGTTTGAACTCTCAAATGATGGGTTGGAACATGTTTGAAGCAAGTGAAACCAAGTTAGTTAAGGCCTTGCAAATAGAGTCTCTTCATCGTCTCTCGATGTAGGCACGCGCAGCCTCACGCCTCTATTTGTACTAGGGTGCGTGGCAATTCTTGTAAGTAACTTAAAAAAAAAATTTTTTTCTCGATACGTGACACAGTTGTGCCCTAATTGTACTATAGTGCGGTAGCAATTTGCGCCAGCTCTACGCACTAACTCGATATTTTCATTTAGTTTTTGATGTGCTAACTTGTTAGTATATGGTTAGAATAAGCATGAAAACTGTTTAACACTCACACATAAGCATAAGCATAAGCATGTAGTATGAACAAGTATAACCATGTTAGTACCTACAATGGACACAATACTTATGGTCTTGAAATGAGATTTATGATTTCAAAAGTAAACTTTGTCACGAACACAACATGTGAGCATTTTGACTTTATGAACATGATAATATGGTTTATATTGACATGAAATGCAAGACTAAAGTGATTGAACACACTCGCATACATGATTGAAAGATTATACTATTTCAAAGATAAGAAACTTAAGACTTTTCAAAGAGAACTTGACGAAGATTTTTATCTAATAAGTTCTGACTATTTGAACATGTATATGTGACTTTATTATATGTTGTAAATGTATGAGAGTTATATGCTAATATGCCTTGTATATGCTAAGTTGACTTAGTGTAAAATCCAAAGAAAATTAGAATGAGGAAGCTAATGTCATCAAGAAATGAGTAAAGTATGTTATCACCATGCAAGCATGTATATTACGACTCGTTATGCCTACAGATATATTGGCATGAACATCGTTTGGTTAATGTATGGTTTTCACTTATTCACACATAGTCATTAAAAGGAAATTTCTAAAATATGAACTATGTGAGTAAAGTGTACATGTGTTGTATATATATACAATCATGACTACTGAGTATTGAATGATCAAGTTGTAAGGCACAAATGATTACATGACCTTATTATGTTTTAATGACATATAAATTGTAAGTAAACTTGTGATAGTGAAGTCAAGTATGGACATGTGTTATATGTGAAAATCTAGCATGTATGTATGTTAAAATATATGTGTAATCGGTGTGTTAGATTTGGACTGAAGTCAGGAGAGCAGAAGCTCAACCTTGAGTGCAGCCAAGGGACAACGCAGCTTGATTCTTGTAGTCCCCGAGCCTGAGACCAAAGCATTTACACCATCCTGCAGTCTTGCTAAGATTATGTTTTTGGTTCTGAAATTTAAGGCATGCTTACATGATCTCTTTATCTTGTAATATATAACCAATGTACCATGTAATGTGTTGAGAAGCATGCTATGTAATGACTTGATTATTTGAAGTATACACGCATATTAGCTTACACATACTAATTGAAATGATCGACTTGATAATGTTAGGTCGTTTCAACGCAAATTAGTTAAAGCTAGTATTATATTGTAGCTGAGCAAACATTCAAGTATCTAAACCTTACACACTACCTTTATTTTGTGCAAACAGGTATATGTTTACGCAAGTTTCCTAAACTTACTCAAATTTATATTGAGCAAGTATCCGAACACTATTTTATTGTGTTGCAATGTTTCCTAGCTTACACAACTTTGTTTGTTGTGAAAGTTTCCTATCCTTCTCATATTGTATTGAGAAGGTTATTGTTGAATTGAAAGTTATTCATTTAAGCTTGAATCTTATTTCCAAGCATGCTATTAAGTGGTTTAATTACTTTACAATTATTCCACATCGATATTATTATATTCGCACTTAGTGCACTTGAGATCGTATAGTCTTCGACTTATACATCATTTAAAGTTCAAATAATTCTTGAACTATGTGAGATAGAGTCTGAACCTTTGTTCGGTCAGACAAGCGTATGAAGTTTTATAAAATCTATCCAAACCTATTGAGGATAAGGATTCTTAGACTGAAAGAACACCCCTTTCTATGATAGGGGAGTACCAAGTATCTAATATAAGATACACAGATCATATTTAAATGTTATGCATATACACAAATTACGTGAGGCTGATCCCCTCAAGTACATATCTTGTAACCAGTAACCAAAGGGTCAATTAGCTATTGATTCCATTGGAGTGTTATAGTTCAAAGTCTACTTGTCTAGCAGTTATTCTAAAAGCAATCATTATCTTTGCTTATGATATTCATATTGTTGAATCCTTCAGATATTCATATTGTTGAATCCATTGCCAGATATTTTTCCATTCATCATGATATATCCTTATTGTTGTATTTAAACTTGTTGAGCAAACTTGTTTCTCATCCTTGTTATATCATGAATTATATTGCAGCTAAGCCCGAGACCTCAGGAAAGGACAAGGGTAAAGGGAAGATGTAGGATAATTTATCTTATGCTTAGTTTAAATTACGATTATGTAATGTGAACCTAATATTAATTTTAGGGTATGACTGTAAGATGATATTAAGGTTATCGTATCTTGGGACTAGTAACACCTTTTGAATGAACGACGTACGTTTATTATATTTCGCATTTTAGTTATCGTATGTTGTTTAGAGTTGGATGTTTGTATTTTATCGTGATGACCAAAACAGAATCAGAGGACCCGGATTTGGGGGCATCACAGGTGTTGTGACCCCCGCCGGGGATACTTTATCAACATTTAACTTCAGCGTTGTGATCCCCACTGGGGATACTTTATCAACATTTGACTTCGGTGTTGTGACCCCCGCCGGGGATACTTGGATTAGGGTTACGGCCCTGTGTTTGGCGGCATCAGACCTGTGTGAGGTATTGCTGAGCATAATTTGCAAAAGCTGAGCTCATCGGTATAGTATACCTTGCATTCAGGCGAATACCAATGAGTGATGTGCAGAGCCAGAGTTTGGCCCGTGAAAACCAAGATTCCAGGCTATTTCGCACAATCAATTAGCGTTTTTATTCTTGATTTGGCCTTTTCAGCTTGTAAGACCTCCTTTGCAACTCAAATTGAATTGATCTGGAGGTGTGGGACCCATGTAGGGGTGCCGCAGGTACACCTGCGGCAACTGCAGGTGGACCTGTGGCCAACTGTGACTATGTAAAGGCTACATGTTGCTTTCATAAGTCACTTTCAAGTAGCACCGTGAAGGAAATCTGAGAGCTCTTCTTCAGACTTGCTGAGTTTGGGCAACTTTCTGCACATTTTGTCACCGTACAAGTGTTCTTCACTATCCTCGTAACATATGCATGTATTCTTTTCCAGTTTCTATCCGTTGGAAAATGACTTATCACATACAATGCATTTAGACACATAGTAGTGAATATGCATGCTGATATGACTTGATAAAAAATATTCAACATAGTAAATGTTAGTATTAAACCATGCTGAACATAATGATGTGAAAAAATTTAACTTTTGAAACAGTCAAATTGGCACCTTTTACTGTCATTTCTTATCCTATTTGAGGACAAATGAGTAAAGGTAGAAAAGAAAAATAATCCTGGTAATTAGACTACACTTACGGATTTTTTACTATGATGTATTAATGCATGTAGGATGTATATGAATGTGGGTAGGTGTGTTACTAAATGGCCACCTAGTCATGCCTATGTGCGTGTGGATAGTCCTATTTACAAAGGGGACTATGTCAAAAATTTCCAAAATGTAGGAATTGGGTAGTCATGCATTTTTAACTCTACTGTAGACGTATGTTAAAATAATGCATGCATGCATGTAGTCATGAAAATGCATTTTGAAAAGCTCCAGGTTCAACATTACCACACCCTTTCTGAGGTGATTTGGAGACTTGTTGTCCAGATATTATAGATCCGGATCAGCCGAGTAGTTCCCGTAGGACCACTTCTGGTGTACGGAGGAGGGCTTCAGAAGTGCCTCAACCCCTGATTACATTAGGCGACCTCGTCGTTTGGTGGAGGCGGTGATACGTCCTATCCAGGTTGAAGTGCCGGATGTCGAGGACGAGGAGGAGGATGTACCGGTTGAGGTTCCTGCTCTTGCTGTGCGTGTTCCCCGTAGGTATTTGCCAGGTATTCAATTGGTAAACCTAGAGCTTCTAGGTGACTTGAGTTGACATCCTTCAGTCTACCTGCACGCAAACGAGGTATAAAGTTAGATCTTAATCATATTTTTTCCTATTGATGAGGAGTAGAGGATTCTGATTTTGATCTGCATTTGATGTAGGTTCCTTGGCTTTACCTGACCTCGAGGTAATCGGTTCAAACATCCACTCTATGTATCGAAGCTTTGCATGATGACTATAGAGCGATTATACATGGGTCAGGATTCTAACATTCTTTTCCATTCTTCCCGTCATTGTCCCCAGGGGTTACCTCGAGCATTTTCGAGAGAGTGGTTTCACCGCACTCGGTCCACTCCATTGCTAGGCGTGAGGGTGATGATGACGCCGATGGATTGACGATTTATCATAGGTATGGAGTTTGGAGGGGATCCGGTGTCTTGTACGACAGATATCACCCCTACTGCCATCAGATCCTTGTTAGGAGCTCCGGCGGAGGTGCTCAAGGGCAGGACTGTTCGTACAAGCCCTTTGAGCGTAGACGCTATGAGTGGGCTGTTGAGTGAGCCTATACCCAATGATGTGAGAGTCAAGGATTGCATTCTTCGGCCGTTGTTCTTGATGATCATTAGGGGTTGCTTCATAGTAGATAACTCTTCTATGGTGTCCTTCGCTTTGATCAGTGCCACTTGACACGTGGACCATATAGGAGAGTATGATTGGTGTTCTTATACCTTTTCCTATTTCCTCAGGGGAATGGTGCATGCGATCGCAGGGCTTTACTGAGGCTTGGTTAGGATTCTACCCATTTCTGCTGGTGAGTATTTCTCTTATCTTTTCCCATGTATAGGTTAACAGTGTTGACTGACAGTAGATGTTTGCCTTTGTGTTGGCAGTTTTGGGCCTATGAGAGGCTTCCCTGTTTGCATCCTGTGAGCGTGTTAGGTTTAGACACCTATCCACGAGGACGGAGATGGCATCATTCCATAATAGCGAAGGTCCCTGTTGCCGAAGGTTTCACTCATTGCCGCCTACAACTGGAGTTGTTGACAACAGATGTCATCACGTGGGTTCCCTATTCTGGGGAGAATTTGAGCATTGAATTTGAGGATGGGTACCCGACTGGTGTCGAGCATGTGATTTCCACCCGTAGGATTCCTCTCTTCACAGAAGGAGGATGGGAGCTTTATTTAGGAGAGCGTGCTATCACGAGCACTACAGGAGAGATTCGCATGCCGATCATGCCTCCTACCAGGCGTTATTGGCCTATTTCGCAGTCACCCCTCATTAACATCCCATTGTTAGGGATTGACAGTTTCACATTATCAGAGGTCCGTGTACTCAAGAGATATTCCAGCATTTGTGGTTCCCTCATACCATTGGAGCCCAAACCCGCACCACTCAGTTCATGGGGGATATGGTTCCAGGATCCGTGATGATGACGGATTGGCTAGCATGTGTCCGAGATCCGACTCATTTGACACATATTGATAGTTTGACTCGGCAGTTAGACCGGGCACATTTCTTTATCCGGTATTTGGGTAGAGACCCATCAAAGGAAGATACTTTTGATCCTTCCAACTCTGGCGCTGGCCCCTCAGGTGACCCATATGGTTTTTCCGGTGCAGATCCTCCCTTGTATATGCCTGACATCCCTGTAGATAGAGATCCAGTGACTCAGGAGGAGTTACATCAGATGGACAGGATTGATGATGTAGACATCGATACCATTGACTTCTTCTAATGTATTCTCGTTATCTCTTTTGATAGGCCTTTATTAGACATTGGGTAGCTTCGCCCCATTTCTGCTATATCTTTTGATAGGCCTTTGTTAGATGTAGGGCAATTTTACCCTATTTCCTTGTATTTTAGTTGTAGAGAGATGTATTTAGATGATGATATACTTAGGAATGTATGCACAGTTTTTCAATCCCTATATCATATTGCCATCTATTGTATCATACATGTTATTATGTTATGCATATGTATGTATATCCAGAGATATTCAGCATTGTCCCCTGGATGGTCTTATAACACGGCTCGTCATGAAATGTCTTCTTTGACAATTAGTCAGATTGATCATACCCCACCATTTTGGTGGCATCTCGGTATCTTGATCGTGGTATGATAGCATGTCATCATCGAACGGGATGATCAGAGATCATTTGTTGTAGCATACTATGACCTCTTGATGTTTGAGTTCCCAGATTCGTGGAGGGAATCTTAGAAACTTTGGTTATCAGAGAGGCGGGTTTTCCGATTTGGGACCCAGGAGTTGACTCCTACTCTAGAGGAGTATGCACGTTTAATGATGTTGCCATTGGGCAGACCTTGTGTGCATATGGCAATTGGAGACATGAGTAGGCAGTTCATGACCCTCACTGGCTTGAAGCGTAGAGTGGTGCATGATGAAATCACATCTGGCCACGTTATATCCCAGTATTTTCTGTTTAACAGATTTGGCTCTGAGGATAGATATGCACGACATTCTATGGATTTCACCACACCGGAGGATCATTGGCGTCTGGCAAGAGTGGATGTATTTCTATTGTGCATACTGTCGTATATCTACAAGCCACGATCCATGGATGAGTTGGACATTGGCGTCATTATGGCAGTGAGAGCTCTCAAGGAGGGTCCTACCATCATACTGATGATCATCGCAGAGACTCTGAGGTCAGCTACATATTGCTGCACTTATCCAGCATGAGTGTTTACAAGCAGTTCGGTCATGTTGTACATGTGGTTTACGTTACACTTGAGACCGATTGGCACTTTCAAACGGCATGGGCATTATTTCGCCCATGATGTAGCTATGTCATACTCCTTTCAACCTACGGAGTGTATAAATGTTGCATCCTGGTCAACTTTCTCAGCAGAGATCGGAGCTCCGTTTGATATATTACCGTATTCAGGGCTTATCTCACCCTACAGCTTCATTACTCATGCTCCAAGCATGGATTATCTCCCTCTAGATGGTTTGAGAGGAATGATTACTTACCACCCACTGGTCGTGATGTGTCAGTTTGACCAGTTCCAGGACTTCTATCCTTTTGAGGGGGCATCGAGTCAGCGCTTCGCTTCTCAGCATTTATCAACAGAGGACAGATCCAGGTTGTATGCCTGTTGGGATCAGTGAGAGCTAGTTGTGTTTTCCATCAGCCATCCGGGTTGTTCTGCAGAGTATTTCTCATGGATGGAGACAGAGACTGCATCAGCTGCGGTAGTATCCACAGTGCAGGGGACTGATTCGATGATGAGGAGCCTATGTAGGAGGCTGATATTCCCATCGAGGATGAATTGACTGCTGGGTTGCCAGCATTTGTGATGGATTCTCCCACTATGAGTGCTATCATCATTCAAAGATTCAATTCAAGATTCAAAGATTCAAAGATTCAAAGATAGTATTTAAAGCAGAACCTACATCTGATGACCTATGAGAGAGATCAGGTTAGGGCCTTAATGTTGACAGCTCTTGATGGGAGAGACGTAGCTCTATTAGAGAGAGACGAGGCTAGATTAGCCAGAGATGCATTGATTGTGGAGCGGGATGCTACCCTATCTGCTCGGGATGTGGTCGTCACAGACAGTACTTCAGTGAGATTTCTCACGACTGGCATCATTATCGATATGAGTGCATACATTGATGAGCATCATGCCACCATGCATTTAGCCTCGGATTTGCTAGGTCGTGTAGATACCATTGGGCAGGAGCTTTCAGCGTTACCTCCTTCTTCAGAGAGGGATGTTATGTTAGATCTGATAGTCTGTATACACACAGATCTGTAGATAGACTTATATTTTCCTGCACAGACTAGCTTAGCCATTTTGTCATGTATAACACATATGTATATATCAAACAGTATTATATATGGAAGGAAAATATATTTAGATTCACTTCCCTTTCGGTTGTGCCTTGATAATTGCTTGATATTTGCCTGTTTCTTCAGGGCTTGTGATCTTGATGCATTCTGAACTTATCCTTGATGTGTGGACATTGAGACGTCATAAGATCTCTCAGAACAGATCATTGATCTGTATATATCCCTACCATCTTTGGTGTCTTTGGGACTTGTATTTGTATGGAAATGTTGAGAGGAGTGTGGCTTTTCCTCTCTGAGATTGACCGCACCATAGATGGTCGCGAGTACTTCTATTTGTGAGAAGCCTAGTTAATTCCATCTCTTATGGATTGGTGTTTCTTTTTGAGGTACAACCGCAGCTTAGATGGTCGCCGAATCTCCTATTGGCGAGGAGAGGTTGGGTAATTCCATCCCTTTGGTCTGAAGCTGATGAAATGTGGTGGATTGAAATTTGATCCCAGTACCGTGTGACAAATATATTTGTTCTGGTAGGGGGTTAGACCGAACCATAAGTGGTCGCCTACGTACTCCTATTGAAGAGGAGATCAGGTCTGCGTAGTTCGAACCTGGTGTAAGAGGTTCAACGCTAAATGTGAAAGGAAGATGGGTGTAAAAGCTTTATTGATGAAGAAAGGTGTAGAAGTGTTTTTGTTGTTTTTGTTTTTGTAGAAAAAGGGCAGAAATGTTTTTATTGTTTTTTTTTGTTTATTGCGACCGGGCCAAATAGAATATGGTTGCCTATGTACTCCCGGGTATCAGGGAGAACAGGTCGACGTAGTTCGCCTTTCAGGACGAATCACAGCCAAAGAGAAGTATGAATCACATGTGCAGGCTATACTGTGGGGAGAAGAAAGTTTGATCCCATGATTGGGACAAACTGCAGGTGTGAAAAAAGTTTGATCCCCACTTCAGGACAAACTACAAGCGTAGAAAAGTTTAATCCTTCTTCAGGATAAACTACAGTTGTGAAAGGTTCAATCCCGTCTTCGGGATAACCAAAATTGTGTGAAAGGTTTTGAAATGAAGTGAAACCAAGCTGCTGGTTTGAAGTGTATGTTTCCCTGAGGGGCAGAAGAGTATGTATAAAGGGTTAGAAAACCTGAATGACTGGTAATCTAATGATCCAAAACCAGGATGTTTGCTTGATGATAACTTCAGACATAGTACCGTTTCACGGTGTCCGAGTTGATGAGCTATGGAAATTCATCGCCATCCATTTCCTGTAGTCTGAGAGCGCCTCCTGTCAATATCTCCTTGACAACAAACGGCTCTTCCCAGTTAGGAGCAAATTTTCCCTTAGATTTATCTTGGTTGTCAATGATCTTCTTCAAAACCAAGTCGTGTTGTTTGAACTGCCGTAGTCGGACTTTCCTGTTGTAGGATCTTGTGATCCTTTGTTGATATAATTGACCATGGAAGATAGTCGCGGTTCGCCTTTCGTCTATTAGAGACAATTGGTGATACCTGTCTTCTACCCATTGGTCTTCATCCAACTGAGCATCCACCAACACTCTGATGGATTCCATTTCCACTTCTATGGGGAGCACTGCTTCCATCCCATAGGCTAATGAGTAGGGGGTTGCCCCAGTGGAAGTACACATTGAAGTTCTGTAGGCTAATAAGGTCAGAGGCAAGTGGTCAGGCCATCCTTTGTGATTGGCGAACATTTTCTGCATGATCTTCTTGATGTTTTTAGTAGATGATTCAACAGCACCATTCATCTTTGGACGGTAGATAACGGAGTTAAGGTGTTTGATGTGGAATTTACTGCATAACTCCTCCATCATTTTGTTGTTGAGGTTCTTAGCATTGTCTGAGACAATGACCTCTGGTTGTCCATATCTACAGATGATATTATTTATGATGAAAGCAATGATGAATTCTTTAGTAACCTTGGGGAAGGAAACTGCTTCTACCCATTTAGTGAAGTAGTCGATCATGGTGAATATGAATCGATGTCCATTACTGACTTTGGACTTGATGGGCCCGATCATGTCCATTCCCCGCATTGAGAAGGGCCATGGCGAACTCATATTGTGGAGTTCCCTTAGAGGGGCGTGGATAGCATTCCCATGAATTTGGCATTGATAGCACCTCTTAACGTGATCATCACAGTCAGCTTTGAGCGTTAGCCAATAATACCCTATTCTGAGGATCTTCTTAACAAGTAGGGGTCCGCTTATGTGTGGGCCACATACTCCACCATGGATCTCATCCATGAGTCTCTAAGCTTGGTCTTTGTCCAGACATCTGAGGAGACCTAATCCTGCATCTCTTTTGTAGAGTGCATCTCCGCTTAGGTAGAATTTCATAGCAAGTCGATGGATCCGCCTCTTTTCAATCAGGCTCGCCTCAACGGGTGTAGATCCATCTCGTAGATACTCCTTGATATGCTGATACCAAGGGTTATGGATGGGAGGTAGCTCATCCGATACTTCCCAACATAGTTCCCATAAGCTGGGGCCTTTTGCAGGGCAAATGTGATGATTGGCATGTTTTCCATTTTAGATATATGAATCAAGGAGGCCAACGTTGCTAGTGCATCCGCAAAATCATTCCTATTACGAGGAATGTGTAGAAAGGAGATTTCTTCGAACTCCAAAGCCATCTGTATAACTTGCCGATGGTAATGCATCAAATATAATTCTTTGGTTTGATAGGTTCCTGTGGATTATTTGATTACCAACTCTAAATCCCCAAAGATAGTTAACCGCCTGATGCCCATTGAACGGGCAAGTTTTAGCCCCATGATACAGTCTTCATACTCAATTGTGTTGTTGGTGCTGACAAACTGCAATTTGACGGCAACTGGATACTGCTCCCCCGTACCGGATACTAGAACTGCTCCGGCTCCAAAACCTTCTGTGTTAACAGCTCCATCAAAATACATTTTCCATGTACGACATGCATCGTACTGATGGTGTTGCTGAACTGCCATTACCCCTTCATCGGGGAAGTATGTTTCTAAGGGTTTGTAATCCCCTACAGGTGCGGCGTCCAGTTGATCCGCAATTCCTTGACCTTTGACAGATTTTTACATCACGTAGACGATATCAAATTGTTGTAGGATAAACTGCCATCTTGATAGTCGACAATTTAGTATGGGCTTACTGAACACATACTTGAGAGGATCCACGTGGGATATGAGATAGGTTGTCTTACCATGGAGGTAATGCTCTAACATCATGGAAGCCCATGCTAAAGCACAACAAGTCTTCTCAATCAGAGTGTACTTGTGTTCACTGTTGCTGAATCTTTTGCTGAGGTAATAGATAGCTCTTTCTTGGCCTCTAGCATCTTTCTGCCCTAGCATACAGCCCATAGCATTGTCATTAATGGATATGTACATAAATAGGGGAACATCGTCCCTGGGTGGTACCAAAACAGGAGCGTTAACCAGATGCTCTTTGATTGTAAGGAAGGCTTTCTGACACTCATCGTTCCATTTCATGGAGGAGTTCTTCCTTAACAATTTGAAGATGGGCTCACAGGTTGTTGTGAGTTGAGAAATGAACCTGCTAATGAAGTTGATTCTTCCCAAAAATCCCCTTATTTCCTTCTCTGTCTGAGGAATGGGCATTTCCTTGATGGCCTGGATTTTGGTGGGATCCAGCTCAATCCCTTTGTGACTGAATAGGAAATCTAGCAAATTGCCTGATTTGACACCAAAGGCGCACTTGGTTGGATTCAACTTTATGTTGTACTTACGCAACATGTTGAAGAGCTTTTTGAGATGGTCTAAGTGGTCTTCTTCCCTTTAGGACTTGACAATGATGTCATCCATGTAGATCTCTATCTCTTTATTCATTAAATCATGGAAAAGAGCCATCATGGCTCGCTGATAGGTTGCCCCGGCATTGATGAGGCCGAATGACAACCGTCTGTAGTAGAAGGTTCCCCAAGGCATGATGAAAGCAGTTTTCTCACGATCCTTCTCAGCGACCATAATCTGATGATACCCCGCAAAGTAATCAAGAAGGAAGGAGTATAGTCGATTGAGCAGTATTGTCAATAAGAATGTGGATAAAGGGCACGAGAAAGCTATCTTGAAGGCAATCTTTGTTCAGATCCCGATTGTAACAACCCGATATTTTCTATACAAATAAATCAAAAATTTTACGTATAAATTTTTTTATTTTATTTATTAAAATAAATATGGGGAATATGTGCCAAGATAATGTGTATGTATTTATGTGATGAATATAAAATATATTTATTACATGAATAATTACAAATGATTTTATTTTAGAATTATTTATCATTATAAATTATATTCTATTAATAAATAATTTTATAGTAGAAATATTTTTATTAATTATTTTCCATGAAAATATAATCATATATTATTTAAATAATATATGAAATGATTTTTAGAATAATTATGATAATTATTTTATTATATGAATTTTAGTACAGGTTATTAAGTTAATTATTTTAACGTAATTAATAATGTTAAGTATGGCAAATAAATCGAGATATGGAATCCAAACCCTAATTTTAGATTTTTATCAAGGCGTGAGAATAATAATATAATATTAATTATTTTTTGATTTTTCAGTGCTATAAATATATACTTTATGTATGTGAACTGACAATGATTGGTCAATTATGGTGCAGTATTTGAAAACCCTAGTTTTACTGTGAAAAACCCTAATTTGAAACTCAAATTAGAGTACAAGAGTGTTATGTAAATCAAGATAATGTGATTAATGACTAGAATTATAGATCTTAACCTTAATTAGGGAAACCCAAATTTTTGAATACCCTAATTAATGTTTATCAACTCTAATTTTTTTATATATATATTTGGAACCCTAACTGCCAAATTGGGAAACCCTAATTGCTAATGTAGAATGTTTAATGCTAATTAGTGGATTATAAACCTTAATGTTCATGCATAATGTGATTAGAAACCCTAATTACAATTTGTTAACCCTAATTATTAATTATAAACCTTATTTATTAATTATGAACCCTAATTGATAAATTTGGCACCTTAATTGCTAAATTTGAACGCTTAATAATAATTAGTAAATGTTAAATCCTAATGTGCAAGACCAAAGTGGTTAGGTAACCTAACTTAATTAGGAAACCCTAATTACAAATTTTAGAAACAAATTTTATTTTATTTTAAACCCTAAATAAAAGTCTAGAAATTCATTTTTGTGTTAAACCTTAGGGTGAAACCCTAAGGGTCAAACCCTAAGGGTTTGCTAATTGATTAATGTGTCATTATACCCCTTTTGTGCATAATTGAAGCTAACAAGTAGGTTTTGACATTAGGTGAAGTTGTTCACCAAATCTTCCCACTCCATGTGACTGATATTAATGTTTACCAGCTCTATATCAACAATACAATGAATCTAACTTGATATATATATATATATATAGATTAGGAGAGAGAGAATTGTATTTGCTAGCTCATTTTGCACAAAACCCTCAAACATTTTCTTTCATCCCAAACCAACGAAAATTTTAAGGCATATCAGTCCCATATCAAAGCCCCACTAACACCACTAAAAAATCAGAAGCACAAATACAAGATAGATCAAAGAAAAGGTATAAACCCTAGCCATGAAATCTGACCTTTGATCAGTTGTTAAATGTTAAGTTTGTTGTGTTAAATATGTTGTATGATGTCTAATTAAGTGATCCGGGTTGATAGATGTTAGATCCATAACATCTATAAGCTCAGATCTAGTGTTTTTGCAAATCTGGAAAAATTTTATTTTGTGTTCTGACAATGAATGTCAGAGGCTGTAGATTTTTCTTGGTTTATGTTTTTGGTTGTTTTATGTTTTAGACATGTAATTTGTTATGTGCTCTTTGATCTGGATTAAGAATCAGGCCTAGATCAGTTCTAGATTGCAAGTTATTCGTGGTCAAACCACGTTGATCGGCATTGACTGGTTAAAATCTGGGCAACCATGAACTTGCCCAGAAAGCTCTGACAGCTAGTTCATGGGCCCAGATCTTTCTGTTGTTAGTTATTTGGTTTCTGTTGTTGTAACAATGTTGTAGTATATATGGTAAATGGACTTCAGCTTAAGACTTTTAGATCCTTGAAATCATCAACAGATTGAACACTATGGATGGTCAAACCAGCTTAGATGATCACGGATCTAGTTTTCTGGAATTTCCAGAAAATCAAGAACATGATTTCTGACAATGGTTGACCGGCATGGATCTTGATTTTGTGATGTTGTTATATCAATATTATGTATCAGATTTGTTGTTTTGCATGTGGTCTACAATTTGATACCAGTAGAACACCAAATCATTACCTGGATTGCAAGTTGTGGAAGCCCAAATTAGGCCTCACGGACTGTTCTTCATTTCGGGAAACCCGAAATGAAGAATGTGTCCGATGTACCACTTCACAGCTTATATCTACTGATTGTGATGATGTTTGATCGTGTTTCTTGTTGGGTCTTATAGTGTTACATTTGTACTACACGATCTGACTAGAAACATGCCCTCAAACATCATGATCTGATCAGTGTGACGCCCCCAAAATAGGTATACATCACCTATTCTGAGTTGTCAATACATGGTACAGAAACAACTACAACTTTATTATTACAACAGTAAAACTGTGAGTTTGAATACAAATATTATCTTCTAGACAATATCTATACTCAAATAAATCCTCATCACATTTATTGATACATTATTTTACAAAAATGGTGAGGACTACTAAACAATTCTTTCTAAAACCTTCATTCCATACCCCGACTCGTACTCGCTATATTCTCGCCTCCTGAGAAGAAAAATGGAACAAAAAGGAAAAGGGTGAGCTCAACTAGCCCAGTAAAGAATATTATGACTAAGATAATATACAACAAATTACCGTTAGTCTTCAACAGGAAAAATCTAATAGAATACAATAGACAACAAATTTTAAATCAATATTCGCAGTGAAAATAATAATTCATTAGAAGAGTTAAGTAGAGAATGTAAACTACTATCTTCTATGTATGAATTTAAAAGTTCATCGCTATCTTTTATCCTCAGAACATCAATCAATATACATCTGAAATCAAATATTCATCTTTGCACTACAGCCAAAGATATTCATCGATTAGTCATGTTCATCTAAACACCTGTTCATCTTTGCACTACGGCCAAAGATATTCTTCAGAAATCATTCATCTTTGCACTACAGGCCAAAGATATTCAATAATATCATCATTTAAGACTGAGGATGATGAAAAATATTTTTAAAGAAACGAATCCAGTGAAACAAAATGACAAGGATTAAGGATTAAGGATTCGTACTTTGTTTTATCCATGTCCAAAAATACCTCAAAAATAATCATAGTGGTGTAAAATTCAAGAATGATCAAAACATGGATACAATCAAAGCTAGTATCCAGAATAGATATTTTGGACAAAAAGAAGAAATTTTATTTTTCGGTGAATAGTGCCGTATACGTGAATAGTGCCGTATACGTGAATAGTAACTCCGACACCAAAAGATAGAAATTTCCAAAAAAACATCTTCACGCTTCATGAATAGTACTCGTGAATAGTAACTCGTGAATAGTAACTCATGAATAGTAACTCGTGAATAGTAACTCATGAATAGTAACTCATGAATAGTAACCCCGACATGAAAAAGTTCCAAATTTGATAAAAAATTTCAACCAATATTTCAGCATAATGATATTGAAGAAATAATATCATTTGAGAAGAAAATAACATCCCTTACCTCGAAAGATTAGTACTTCTAAATTTGGAATCTAGGATATAGTCTTTGAAGGAACTTGCACCGTCTAACAGTACTCAAAGTATACTCAAAATACTCACAAGAATACGCTCGATAATATAGAGAAAGAAAACTTCAGTTTCTGGTGTGATTTTCAATTCTAACTTAAGCACCCTATTTATAGGAAATTACTTAGAACACCAAAGCAGAAAATTTAATAAATTAATAATATAATTATATAAATTTTCTACGCATGCCTAGAATCTGATTTCAGCCATCAAACACATGCCACATTCTAGAAAAAGTAAGAAAAAACGTTTTTCTAATTTAAAATAATTTAAACTTCCAAAAATCAATTATTTCAGAGCTTTGGAACTTCAATAATTCATAATAAATAGCCCTTTCATCAGAAAATTCGAATCTCGCGAGTTTTTATAGGAAATTTAATTCTCTACAACTTTGCAGAAGAAAGTGTTTCCAAATTCCAAATAGAAATTGACCAAAATCTACAAACGGGCGATTTTACAGGCTATAATCAAATTTCAGTCAATAAATGGGGTCCACCGACATGTTTAACATGTTTTAAACATTTATTGTAATAAAAATACTCTTCCTCCTTGTATACTTATATATCCCACATTCGTTGTAAAAATATCACCATTATTATATTATTAAAATATAATAATACCTTTAAATGAATTATCTTATCAGAAAAGATAAAATTTTAATTTTCAACAATTGTCACATTAAAATTTTCTCCATCTATATCCACATAAAATCAATATTTTCCTCATCATATGAATCAATAATTAATTATTCACAAATATTATGACGAATCACAATATTGACAACCAGTGCGGTTCCAGGGAAGAGGGGGGCTTTCGAATAAGAATTTCTCCTCATCTTGGCGCGCAATTAGGTGACCAAACCTCTCCTTAGATGTAACATTCTAGACATTGCCAATAATGTTATCTAATAATATTATTCGAGATAATATGAATTATTGCTTTGATAATGAAAAATAATCTTGTATAATGACAATTATTGAAACAACAAAGAATATAAAATATCAACGCAAAGAATTATTAAATCAATAAAATAAAATAATCGATCAAGAATTATTCGTAACCATTATTGAGTAGTGCCTTCTTACGTAAGAATCAATAATTGGTGCAATACTGTGAGTACTTCTTGTGTTTTAACCACCGAGGATTTTAACAAAGATAATTGGTAAATAACTACGTTGTTATTTTTAAACAACTTATATTTGTCGTTTTCTTCATCCAATCACTTTCCGTTATGGGGCCCACACATGGTCAAGCTGCTTGTCGTCGTACGAATATTCCCAAGACGATGATTTAATATTCCACGACCAAACGAATATTCCTCGACAACAATGAATATTTTATAACCACTTGCTTATTTTGAAATATTTGCGTATTTTACCCCTAACTATCCACATTAATCAAATCAACCCTTACTATTTCAAAATAATAAATAGAAAAATTAAATTTTATTAATAATAAGTTGGGGTCTTACAACCTCCCTCCTTATGAAATTTCGTCTTCGAAATTGACGTGACGATTGTGTTTTGAAAGGTGAGGATACCTCGCTTTCATTTCCGCTTCCAATTCCCTGTGTCATTTCCTCTATAAAGATGATTCCTCCACAAAACTTTAACTTGTGGTATGACCTTTCTTGCGTAGGACATGCTCCTTCCTATCCAAAATCTTGACAGTACCTCCTCATACGTTAAGTCTTCTATTATCTCGTCCGGTTCTAACTCTATAACGTGGTTCGGTCTTTCACATATTTACGAAGTACCGATATGTTAAACACATTATGAACACGAGACATACTCGGAGGTAACGCGAGTCTATAGGCTACATTTCCTACTCGGTCAAGAATTTGAAATGGACCAATAAATCGTGGATTGAGCTTTCCTCTCTTCCCAAATCTTGTAACTCCCTTCCATAGAAGCAACTCATGAATAATACATGATCCCCTACACTAAATTCCACGTCCTTTCGATGAAGATCCGCATAACTCTTTTATGTCGATCTTGTGTTGTTTGTATCGTTGTCGAATCATTTGGATCTTTTCCGTAGTCATACGTACTCAACTTTCGGGTCCCAACAAAGGTGTTTTCACCCACCTCGTCCCAACATACCGGAGAGCGACACTTTCGTCCATATAATGCTTCAAATGGAGCTACACCTATACTTGCTCGATAATCATTGTTGTTGTAGGAGAATTCCACCAATGGTAAATACTTATCCCAATCGCCCTTTAAGTCTAGGACACGAGTCTTAATAAATCTTCAAGAGTTTGAATAGTTATTTCGATTGTCCGTCCGTTTGAGGATGGTATGCCGAACTGAATCGTAAATCCGTGCCCATAGCTTTTTGCAAGCTAACCCAAAATCTTGAAGTGAATCTTGGGTCACGATCCGAAACTATGGATACAGACATTCCATGCAACCTCACAATCTCATTCACGTACATACTAGCAAGACGTTCAAGTGAATAAGTCTCCCGTATCGGCAAGAAATGAGCGGACTTGGTTAATCTATCAACAATAACCCAAATAGCATTGATGCCCCGAGAAACCGTAGGAAGACCAAAGAACGAAATCCATGGTAATGTGTTCCCACTTCCATTTCGAAATCTCAAGTGGTTGCAACGGACCCTTAGGTACTAGATGCTCCGCCTTTACACGTTGACAAGTTAAACACATTGAGATAAACTTTGCAATCTCTCTCTTCATATTGTTCCACCAAAATGCATGTCAAGATCACGATACATTTTGGTACTTCCGAGATGGATTGCAAATGGTGTATTGTGTGCCTCCATCATAATCTTGTACTTCAAATCGTAGTCGTTAGGAACACAAAGTCTAGAGTGGACTCAAGTATTCCTTCTTCATCAATTCTCGCTTAGGATAGCTCCTTCTTGTACTTTCTTCTTCATACGCATCATTTCCGGGGTGGTGGCTTGAGCAACCTTAACTTTTTCTATTAAAGTTGGCTCTATCGTATACTTGACATCATCGCACTGCTTCTCGCATATGATCTTCTACTCAACGCGTCGCCTACCACATTCGCTTTTCAAGATGGTATTGAATAGTGTGGTCGTAGTCTTTCAATAGCTCGAGCCAACGTCATTGTCGCGTGTTGAGTTCTTCTTTTTGAGTGAAGAAATATTTAAGGCTTTTATGGTGCGAATATATCTCCACTTTCTCCCCATATAGATAGTGCCTCCATATCTTTAAGCGCAAAACGATCACGCTAACTCTAGATCATGAGTAGGATAATTCCTCTCATACTCTTTAAGTTATCGCGAGGCATAGGCTATGACTTTCCCACGTTGCATGAGAACACATCCTAACCCTTTGCTCAAGCATCGTCAGTAGATAACAAATCCATCCGAACCGGATGGTATTGTTAGAACAAAGTCTTAAAATGAGTCTCCTCTTGAGCTCTTGAAAACTCTTCTCGCATTCTTCGCTCCAAACGAATTTTATATCTTTCCGAGTTAATCGAGTTAATGGAGTAGCGATTCGAGAAAACCCTTCCACGAATCTCCGATAATAACCAATTAAGCCCAAAAAGCTACGTACTTGATCACCGAACTTGGTTGCTCCCAACTTTGTATTGCTTCAATCTTCACGGATCAACAGATACTCCATGTTTCGACACCACGCGCCCAAGGAATGCTACTTCCTCAAGCCGAACTCGCATTTCTTCAATTTGGCATATAGTTTATTTTCACGAAGCCTTTGGAGTACCAACTTCAAATGGTGCTCATGATCTTCACGACTTTTGGAATATATAAGGATGTCATCAATAAAGACAACAACAAAGCGATCCAAATATTCCTTGAATACTCTGGTTCATCATATCCATGAAAGTCAGCGAGGAGCATTAGTCATCCGAAAGACATGACTAAGAATTCATAATGCCCGCACTGGGAGTTCTAAAGGCGGTCTTTGGAATATCCTCGATTCTAATCTTGGTGATGATATCCGTAATCGAAGATCGATTTTGAAAAGAATTGTGCCTTAGTAATCGGGTCAAACAAGTCATCAATATGAGGTAGAGGATACCTATTCTTGATGGTGACATGGTTCAATTCCCGATAGTCAATACAAAAGTCGCATACTCCCGTCTTTCTTCTTTACAAATAAAACAGAGCACCCCAAGGAGATGTACTAGGATGAATGAAACCGATGTCCAACAATTCTCGTAGTTGGACCTTTAACTCCCGAAGTTCAATAGGAGCCATTCGATATGGGGTTTTAGAAATGGGCTTTGTACGGTTCAAGATCAATAAAGAATTCAACCTCACGCTCGGGGGTAGGCAAGGAGTTCTTCAGAAATACGTCGGAAAAGTCAATAACAATAGAAATATTATTCAAATTTGACGTGTCTTTATTCAAATCCATAACATGGGCTAAGAAAGCTTGACATCCGCTTTTCAATAAACGAATAGCTTTATGATTAGATATGACGATGATTGATTTTAATGGTTTAGTTGCTTGAATTAAATAACAACAGGTTGGTTAGGAATATGAAAACTAACAACCTTACGAAAACAATCAATTTTGGCATGATGAGTAGTTAACCAATCAATCCCTAAAATCACATCAAAAGCAAGTATCTTTAAAGAGATAAGGTCAACAGGTAAGGTGATGGTGCCAACTTGAATCAAACAAGATTTATAAATAGTGGATGTGATGAAAGTTTCTCCTAACGGAGTTTCTCCTAACGGAGTTTCCACAGATAGGTCAAAGTCTAATTTCTCCAGAGTCAAGTTTAAACGTTGAGCACATACAGGAGAGATAAATGAATGGGTAGCACCCAGTATCAAGTAAGGTATAAACTTCGCAAGAATTTATAAATAGCTTACCCGTGATCACCTCGTTTGGGTTCCTCGCATTATGACCAACACAACAAATGCTCTTCCTAATCGTTGACTTTGACTTTTCCGGGACAGTCTTTTGAGTCACCATCCCCGCCGAACTAGGTTTCGACATCTTGTATAATCTCGAGCGATATGTCCTTCCTTTCCACAATTATAGCATACCTTGAATCTGTTGGGGCGGTTTGGTGATATGTCCTCTTTTCAAAGATTTGTAACATATGACCGGTGGTCGTTTCTCCTCCCTTAGAACCGATTCTTCGCCGCAAGACCGTCGTCTTCACATGGTCATTGTTAAATCTCCTATTTTTAAAATCTCCTCCTGACTCGCTTCTTCTATTTTCATGGCCATGATTACCACCAGAGTGGTTACCATTTTTGTCCGTCTGTTTCTTTCTCCGCTGGTTATCATTATTACGCTGATCGCTATCTCTACGATACGATCTCGTTTGTGGTCCCTCGGTTGACCGTAGTACTCATTATCTCGCTCTAATAATTGAGCCTGCTTACAACATCCGAATAGAGAAAATTTATGAGAAATGAGATCTTGACGTATCTTGGGTTTCAAACCTCTAAGAAACATCCGCATCATACGTTCCTCATTCTCCACCAAATGAGGTGCAAACTCGATAACTCTGCAAACTTTGCCTCGTCTTTGAGACACCGCTATGTTGTTCTGCTCCATCCTAATAAACTCCACTTCCTTCATATACGACGAACACTTTCGTGAAAGTATTTGTCATTAAATAGTTCTGAAACGTCTCCCAAGACATCTTGAGTCTTGTTGGATGGAGTACGCTTCACGCACTCCCACCGATGAGTCCGCTTCGCCACGGAACATAAAGGTGGCGAATGGAACCTTCTGTTCCTCCGTGCATCCCAAGACATCGAATATCTTGGTAATTTGCTTGACCCATGTTTCCACCATGATCGGATCCGCTTTCCCTTAAATTCGTGGTCCCAACTCTTTGAACTTTGCTTGCGTTTGTGACAACCCGTGAATTGCTATCATTTCCTCCTCAGTATTTTGAACACGAGTCTCCTCGTCGATTTTGCATAAACTGCAAAGCTTCTAAACATCCCCTCGCTCATCATCTCGCTTTCGGTGGTGTTGTTCACAGGAGGAACATTGCCGACTGTTGCCGCGTTCTCGCTCTCCTCGTTGGTGAGTACAAAGCGTCTCCACGGTCTCATTTCCATTGTTAATATTCTCGATCGACATTCTCAAATCATCATAAAACAAGGGTTAATTAAGGAAATCAATATATCACATAATATCCTTATATATTGACCAACTAAAAAAAAAAAGCTTAGGTAGGACACACTAGCGAAGGATTTACTCATCTCTCCCCTCCTAGTTCTATTCCCCGATCTCCGCCAGAGATCATATCCCTAAGCTTTGATACCAACTATGACCCTCATGGTGCTTCAACCACAACACCTCACAATGGTACCTATCAGTTTGCCACCGCAAAACGGCGTCCCCTACGGAGAGTCTGGCTTCGGTGCATCCCCCATAAACAGGAAGTCACCAGCGAGAGGCTTGGGGCTCTTTACTTATGGCTCTGATACCAACTGTGACGCCCCCAAAATAGGTATACATCACCTATTACGAGTTGTCAATACATGGTGCAAAGCAACTACAACTTTATTATTACAACAAGAAAAGCGTGAGTTTGAATACAAATATTATCTTCTAGACAATATCTATACTCAAATAAATCCTCATCACATTTATTGATACATTATTTTATAAAAATGGTGAGGACTACTAAACAATTCTTTCTAAAACCTTCATTCCATACCCCAGTCTAAATACTCGCTTATATTCTTGCCTCCCGAGAAGAAAAAAATGGAACAAAAAGGAAAAGGGTGAGCTCAACTAGCCCAGTAAAAGAATATTATGACTAAGATAATATACAACAAATTACCGTTAGTCTTCAACAGGGAAAATCTAATAGAATACAATAGACAACAAATTTTAAATCAATATTCGCAGCGGAAATAATAATTCATTAGAAGAGTTAAGTAGAGAATGCAAACTACTATCTTCTATGAATGAATTTAAAAGTTCATCGTCTATCTTTTATCCCTGTAACATCAATCAATATACATCTGGAATCAAATATTCATCTTTGCACTACAGGCCAAAGATATTCATCAGTTGATCATGTTCATCTAAACACCTGTTCATCTTTGCACTACGGGCCAAAGATATTCTTCAGAAATCATTCATCTTTGCACTACAGGCCAAAGATATTCAATAATATCATCATTTAAGACTGAGGATGATGAAAAATATTTTTAAAGAAATGAATCTAGTGAAACAAAATGATAAGGATTAAGGATTAAGGATTCGTACTTTGTTTTATCCATGTCCAAAAATACCTCAAAAATAATCATAGTGGTGTAAAATTCAAGAATGATCAAAACATGGATACAATCAAAGCTAGTATCCAGAATAGATATTTTGGACAAAAAGAAGAAATTTTATTTTTCTATGAATAGTCTCAGATATGTGAATAGTGTCGTATATACGTGAATAGTAACTCAAACACCAAAAGATAGAAATTTCCAAAAAAACATCTTCACGCTTCATGAATAGTACTCGTGAATAGTAACTCGTGAATAGTAACTCATGAATAGTAACTCGTGAATAGTAACTCATGAATAGTAACTCATGAATAGTAACCCCGACATGAAAAAGTTCCAAATTTGATAAAAAATTTCAACCAATATTTCATCATAATGATATTGAAGAAATAATATCATTTGAGAAGAAAATAACATCCCTTACCTCGAAAGATTAGTACTTCTAAATTTGGAATACTAGGGTATAGTCTTTGAAGGAAACTTACAATTGCGTCTAACAATACTCAAAGTATACTCAAAATACTCACAAGAATATCTTTGGATAATATAGAGAAAAAAACTTGAGTTTACGGTGTGATTTTCAATTCTAACCTAAGCACCTATTTATAGGAAATTGCTTAGAACACAAAGCGAAAATTTAATAAATTAATAATATAATTATATAAATTTCCTACGCATGCCTAGAATCTGATTTCAGCCATCAAACACATGCCACATTCTAGAAAAAGTAAGAAAAACGTTTTTCTAATTTAAAATAATTTAAACTTCCAAAATCAATTATTTGAAGCTTTGGAACTTCAATAATTCATAATAAATAGCCCTTTCATCAAAAAATTCGAATCTCGCGAGTTTTATAGGAAATTCAATTCTCTACAACTTTGCAGAAGAAAGTTTTCCAAATTCCAAATAGAAATTGATCAAATTCACAAACGCAGGCGATTTTACGGTATAATCAAATTTCAAATAATAAATGGGGTCCACCGACATGTTTAACATGTTTTAAAACATTTATTGCAACAAAAATACTCTTCCTCCTCAGTATACTCATATATCCCACATTCGTTGTAAAAATATCACCATTATTATATTATTAAAATATAATAATACCTTTAAATGAATTATCTTATCAAGAAAAATAAAATTTTAATTTTCAACAATTGTCACATTAAAATTTTTCTCCATCTATATCCGCATAAAATCAATATTTTCCTCATCATATGAATCAATAATTAATTATTCACAAATAATATTACGAATCACAATATTGACAACCAGCGCGGTTCAGGAAAGAGGGGGCTTTCCAATAAGAATTTCTCCTTCTTGGCGTATGATTAGGTGACCAAACCTCTCCTTGAATGTAACTTTCTAGACATTGCCAATAATGTTATCTAATAATATTATTCTAATAATATGAATTATTGCTTCGATAATGAAAAATATCAGATAATGACAATTATTGAAACAACAAAGAATATAAAATATCAACGCAAAGAATTATTAAATCAATAAAATAAAATAATCGATAAGTAATTCATCAGTAACCATTATTGAGTAGTGTCTTCTTCACGTAAGAATCAATAATTAGTGCAATACCGCAGGTGTCTTCTGTTTTTTTAACCACCGAGGATTTTAACAAAGATTAATTGGTAACAATTACGTTTGTTATTTTTAAACAACTTATATTTGTCGCTTTCTTCATCCAATCGCTTTCCAGTTATGGGGCCCACATATGGTCATACTGGCAAGCATCTGCGAATATTCCCCGACAAAGATTTAATATTCCACGACCAAACGAATATTCCTCGACAACAATGAATATTTTATAACCACTTGCTTATTTTGAAATATTTGCGTATTTTACCCCTAACTATCCACATTAATCAAATCAACCCTTACTATTTCAAAATAATAAATAGAGAAAATTAAATTTCATTAATAATAAGTTGGGGTCTTACAATCAGTGTGCTTGGTCAAACTCACCCACTCGGTAACTAACATGCATTTTCTAGGTTTGGCCAAGAACGTGAAGAACACCTATAGCGACAGTTTTGTCGCTATAAAAGCGATCTTTAATGACAGATTATTTATAAAATTATATTTTTATTAAATAATTATAGAAAATTATTTTTAATTATTAAAATACATAATAAATTATTAAAAATTATTTTAAAGTCTAAAAAATAGTTTTTAATTATTTTTAATATATTTCATAAATATTTAATATTTTTGAAATATTAAAGGTATTAAATTTATTTAATTATATATTAAATAAATTATTTAAAAATGATTTTAATACTTTAAAAATCATTTAAAAATTATATTATGGAATAAGAAAATATTTTAAGTTATTTTAATGACTTTTAATATTTTGTGATGAAATTCATTAATTAATTAATATTAATGATAATTTAGATATTTAATAATTGAAATAAATAAATAGATTATAAATGATTTTATTATATTAAAAATCATTTTAAATAATAATAAGGTAATTAAAAATATTTTAAGTTATTAAATATAACTTTCAATATTTAAAGTTAAATTTCATTAATTAATTATTATTAATGATATTAAAGTTATTTAATAACTATATTAAATAATTTAGTTTAAAAATGATTTAATTATTATAAAAATCATTTTAAATGAAAATAAATTGTTAAAGATATTTTAAGTTATAAAATATAACTTTTAATATTTAAAGGATAATTTCATTAATAATTGAATATTAATGATATTTATTTAACATTAATGATATTAAATTTATTTAATAATTATATTAAATAAATGGTTTTAAAATGGTTTTATTAATTTAAAAATCATTTTAAAAGGATATAAATGAATTAAAAATATTTGAAGTTATACTTAATGACTTTTAATATTATTAGGAATAGTACATTAATATTTTAATATTAATGGTAATTATTTATAAATGATTTTAAATATTTTAAAAATCATTTAAGGGTAATATTAATACTTTAAAGTATTTTGAGTTATTATAAATAACTTTAATATTTTGGCAATGGTTTCATTAATAGTTTAATATTAATTAAATGTAAATGATAATAGAAGTGTTTAATATTTAAATCATTTAATTATGATTTCGATGTTTGAAAATTCATGATAAATTATAATAAATATTTTAAAATTATTATAAATCATTTAAAAATAATATGACTGATACTTACGGATATTGAACTTTAGAATAGAGTCTTAGACTCGATAATTACCCGATAAAGTTATCGGTACACCGACATGTTTCAGAAATTGATCTAGATTTAGATATTTTGATTTTTTTAATGTTTGTTTATGATTCAATGACTATTAAACATGTGTGATAATGTGATTAGGTTATGTGCTGACTGCAAAATGCAGTACTATGTGTTATAGTATATTGTTCTAATCGAACGAATGATCTGATTAATGATAGGCCGTGATATAAAAGATAAAACTAAGTTACATTTTGTAAGCAGCAGACTAGGCAAATATCCTACCTTGCATTTTCTTTATGCAATGGACACACTACAAAAAAATGGGGCTTCAGCAACAACTGATTTTCGTTGCTAAAGGTGCCAAATTTCGTTGCAAAAGGGTTTTGGCAACGACTTTACTGTCGTTGCGTCTTTCGTTGTGCAATGAGCGTTGCTAATTGTTCCGCAACGAACGTATTTTTTTCGTTGCCAAAACTAATACATTTTGCAAAGAAATTTGGCTTTCGTACAGAGACATCGATCCTTTAGCAACAAAATATATTATTTCAGAATTATTAAAATTTTGTTGCTAAAAACCCCATTTCGTTGTAAAAGCCTGCTAATTGGCAACGAAATGAACTCTTTTTTTTTTTTCAACAACCGTGCATTTTCATTGCAATTGACACCATTTTGCAACGACATTTTTCGTTGCATTAAATTATGAAAATTGTTGCCTAAGCTTGCTTTCGTTGTGAAATGTAAACTTTTTAGCAACGATTTTCGTTGTTGATTATATTATTTGGCAACGACATTATGCTGAATCAGCAACGAAAATGTTTGTTGCTGGTTATTTTTCAATAGCAACGAAAGTCGTCGATTAGCAACAACATTATATGTTGTAGTTTCTTTATATGTGCAACGAAAGTTGATATGATTTGCAACGATAAAAAATGTTACCTTTTATTTTAGTATTAGCAACAATATCCTCTCCGTTGTTATTAGGTTAATTTTTCGTTGCCAAATATTATATTTTTAATGCCATTAACAAAGAAAATTTGTTGCTAAATTTATAAAAAATTATTGCTATATTAAAACTTGTTCAATGCTTTGGTAACGAATTATATTGTTGTCAAATCAAAATTTGACATTCTTTTTGTGTACCTGGCTAGCTCAATGTCCCTATAGTAAATAATGGCAAAAATATAAAAAAACTAAAATATTATTAACTTAATAAAATCATCCACTACATAATCATTCATTATCTTTACAATTAACCATCTAAAGCTACCACAGCTCTTCAATCAAAGTATATATCTACATATATTGTGAGACCCCAGATTTTATGAATAAATATTTAATTTTCTCGAAATATTTTTAATATTATGGTGTGAATTTGATATAATGTTATAGTTGGGGGTAATATTTATAAATTTTGCAAAGTATGCAAGTTGTTATATTATATTCGATTGGTCAGGGAATATTCTTTGTGTCGGGGAATATTCGTACGACGGCACAATCATTGGTGGACCCCACAACGGAATTATTATCGGATTGAGAAAACGACAAAAATATTTTTATGAAAATAATGGCGGAAGTTTTACCGTTAATACTGTTGAACTACTCGGTAGTAAAAAATGCAATGAATACGCGTGGTTGCATAAGTAATACCTGTATTGATTATTGATGCTTACGTGAGAAGTCATTCAGTTTTGTTCAATTATTGCTATAGTAATTGTTGCATAATATCTCACGTTATTTGATTCAATTATTGTCGATATTTTATATATTGTCAAAATCAATAATTGAGACGACAAAGTTATTAATATTATTATTTGCAATATTAACGATGTCTAGAAGTTCTGTCAAGGAGAGGTTTTGTCACCTAATTGCGTGCCAATAGGGAGAAATCCTTATTGGAAAGCCCCCTCTTTCCTGGGAACGACCTGGTCGATTAATATTATGAATTGTAATAAAGATGATGAATGTTATTAAAATTATTAAGTGATTTTTATGAAGTTTGCTTATTTTATGGATTCCTATTTACCCATTTTTCAAAATAATTGGTAGAAAATTATTTAAAGGCGGGGCCCACATGTGGGGGCCACATGTGGGGCCCATATGTGTTGAAAAATGAATTTTGAAAATGGGGGTGGGAGAGAGATACGTATTTGGGAGGGGGTTATGTATATAAGGTTATGTGTGGGTGTATATATATAATATAATATATATTGTTAGTGGGTTTTGGTGGGGAATGGTATTGTTAGTTGGTTTTGGTGGGGAATGGTATTGTTAAGTGGTATGTGGTGTGTGTTGTGTTTGTAGGGAACATGTGTTGTATATTATATATATATATATATATATATATATATATATATATATATTTCATGCTGATTGTGTACTGATATATATATATATACTGCGTTGAAAAAAAGTTTCAGAAGAATTGAATTATTGAGTACTATGATTGTCATTATTATTATATATATTATATTTTATTTAAAAGATTTTTCTTTAAATATGGACCGTCAGATTAAAGTAAATCAATCTGGACCGTTCAGGAGTTAGTTACTATGCATTCCATTTTTCTATAAATAGAAGTTCATTCCTTCATTATTTCTTACGAATTCACTGAAACTCCAGAGAGAAAAATTATAGAGAAACTATAGAAAAGTATTCTGCTACTTCCCTACTCTTATATTCAGTTTCTTTTACGGTAAGGGGTGTTATTCTTTCTTATTCATGAAGAGAACTGTTGTTATTCCATTTCTTATTATTATATTGAATAACTCAGATACGCTGCCACCCTATACTTGGTGACATTCTTTCTATTATTCTCGTTTTATTATTCTGTTGGAATATCCTCGCATCGTGTGTTTTACACCGGACCTAGTTCCATTATTTATTATTCCGTCTTTATTATTCATTTGGAATATCCTCGTCATGTGTGTTTTACAATCGACTCGTTCCATTATTTATTATTCCGTCTTTATTATTCTCGCTGGAATATCCTCATACGTGTGTTTTATATTTGGACTGGTTCCATTATTTATTATTCCGTACTTATTATTCTCATGGAACATCCCGCTCGATTGTGAATTTCACCGACTTTCGTTCCGTTATTATTATTCTGTTGGAATAACCCGTTTATGCGTAAGTACGCATGCGTGGTGATTTCTTTTGTTATTCCATTCGTTATTATACTCGGTTGGTTAAAATTTTGACTTCTATACTCCATGAAATTAGTGGAATATCCTTGATATTTGCGCTTCATCCAAAGATTTTTTTCATGGAAATATTCTTCCGAGCATTCTTGAATTTTACTCTACAAAGCGTGATCATGTTGACAATTTGGACGTTATTAGTCCCTAATAAATTAATTCTTGAACTTTTTTATTGAATTCTTATATCATTGTCATCATCCTCATGTTTATATTTTTTTGAAAGTCATCTCATGGCCTCAGAGTGCATAGATGGACTTGGTATGATTATGACCAATGATTATTCGGTATAATCATGACCGTAATGTTACAAATGATGTGGTAAAAAGTCTTCATTGGCCCTGTAGTGCATTGATGGACGATTGTTGGCATGATCATGACCATTGATGAATACACAAATATCCTCGGGTAGTAGTGCTTGGAATTCGTGGTCATGACCTCTAATGAATATCCTTGGTCAGTAGTGCGTGGATGATGTGGATTATTTATTGTCGAGTCTCAAATGATAAAAGTGATAAAAAACCTTTTAAAACATAAAAGATAGTAGATTTTATTCTCTACTTGACTCTTTTAATGGATTGCTTATTCCGCTGCAGTTAAACTGGATGTCAATTGTATATTATCAGTTTAACATTGTTGAAGACTAATGATAATTTATTTTGCATTATCTTAGTCATAATATTTCTTACTGGGCTAGTTGAGTTCACCCTTTCTTTCACTGTTCTCTTCAGGAAATAAGAACGTAGCTGGGACGAGTCGGGGAACGGAGTGATGTTCTGGATGATAGTGTTAGCTAGTAGTCCTCACCATTCTGTTAAATAGTGTGACAATAAATGTATTGAGGACTTATTCTGAGAGGAATATTGTCTAGAAGACAATATTTGTATTAAAACTCACAGCATGTATTTTGTCGTACTTTACACGACTGTTGTATAATTAAGTTGTATTTGAATTTTGTACCATGTATTGGCGACTCAAGATGGGTGATGTATACCTATTTTGGGGCGTCACAGTTGGTATCAAAGCTTAGGGATATGATCCCTGGCTAAGATGTGAGACAAGAACTAGGAGGGGAGAGACGGGAAATTCTTTCGCTAGTATGATCTAACTAAGTTTATTTGGTATTTAATTGGTCGGTCAAAGTATAAGGATAATATGTGATATGTTTTAACTCTTGTTTTGTGACAGTATTTAAAAATGGCATTCGAAAATGTTGAGAACATCAATGGAGCACAGGAGACCGTTGAGTCTCCACAGATCAATAGTCAGGATAATGTGCATCAGGAAGGCGACAATCCTCAAGCAAACAACAACACTGACCAAATGATGAATGATGAAATATTCCGAGGCTTCATGCAATTCATGCAACATCAGGCGAGAGCGGCTCCTGTTCAAAATGCAGGTGGAAACACTGGCAACTCTCGGATGGTCACCGCCAAGCAGTTTAAGGAACTGGGACCACCGGAGTTATTTGGAGAGCCAAAACAACTTAAGGCGGAAACGTGGATTAAACAGATCAACAAGATATTTGATGTCTTGGGATGCTCTGAGGAGCAAAAGGTTCCCTTTGCCACCTTCATGTTGCGGCGAGCAGAGGCGGATTCTTCGTGGGAATCAGAAAAGCGTACTCAACTCCGCCGCAGCCGAAGATGTCTTGGGAGAAGTTCCAGGAACTGTTCAACGACAAGTACTTTCCCGAAAGTATTCGTCAAATGAAAGAGGTAGAGTTCATCAAGCTGGAACAAAACAACATGACCGTATCGCAGTACGAAGCCAAGTTTGCTGAGTTGTCCCTGTTTTATGGTCCCATTTGGTTGATAATGTGGAGGAATGACGCGAGTGTTTTAAGAGGTTTGAAACACGAGATACGCCAATATCTTATCTCTCATAAACCGTGTTTGTATTCGAGATGTTGTTAATAGGGCTCGCTTATTGGAGCGTGATAATGAGTCAACCCAACCAAAAGAGAGCAAAGGTAAAATGATAATACCAAAGAGAACAACATCGGCGTGATAACAAGCGTGGAGGGAATCAACAAGCCAGAAATGGTAACCACTTCGGTGGTAATCAGGGCCAAAACAGTAAGAATGGACATTTCAAGAAGTTCAACAATGATGGAAAGACGTCAGCACCAGCACCCGCTATTAAAGAAGGAGAACGACCACCTATCATATGCTTCAAATATGGAGGGGAGGGACATATTAGTCCAAATTGCGCGATGCCGTCCAAAACATGTTATAATTGTAGAAGAGAAAGTTACCTAGCCTGATTTTGTCATTCACCGAAGACATGTTCAGCTAGGATGGAGGCACCAATGGCCGTCCCAGAAAAGTCCAAACCGGTAGTACAAGGGAGAGCGTTTGTTGTGACCTCCCAGAAAGCAAGGAACCCGAACGAGGTCGTCACGGGTAAGCTTATCATAAACTCTAGTGAAGTTTATACTTTATTCGATACTGGTTCTACCCACTCTTTCATTTCTCCTACTTGCGCTCAACGTTTAAATTTGACTCCGGAAAGATTAGACTTTGATTTATCTGTTGAAACTCCATTGGGAGAAACCTTCATTACCTCTACGGTTTATAAGTCTTGTTTAGTTCAAATCGGCAACCGCACGTTACCTGTCGAACTTATTTCATTGAAAATACTTGCATTTGATGTAATTCTAGGGATTGATTGGTTAACTACACATCATGAAAAAATTGATTATTTTCGTATGGTTGTTAGCTTTCATATTCCTAACCAACCTATTATGCGAATTCAAGCAACCAAACCATTAAAATCAATCACTGTCATCTCAAGCCATAAAGCTATTCGTTTATTGAAAAATGGATGTCAAGCTTTCTAAGCTCATGTCACAGATCTAAACAAAAATGCGTCAATTTTGAATGATATTTCTATTGTTAATGAATTTCCTGACGTATTCCCTGAAGAACTTCCTGGCCTACCCCCAGAGCATGAAATTGAATTTTGTATTGACCTTGAACCCGGTACAAAACCCATTTCCAAAGCCCCATATCGAATGGCTCCTATTGAACTTCAGGAGTTAAAGACCCAACTGCAGGAATTGTTAAACATTGGCTTTATTCGTCCTAGTACTTCTTCTTGGGGTGCTCCTGTTCTATTCGTGAAGAAGAAAGATGGGAGTATACGACTTTGTATTGATTATCGGGAGTTGAATCATGTCACCATCAAAAATAGGTACCCATTACCACGTATTGATGACCTGTTTGACCAGTTACAAGGAGCCAAATTCTTTTCAAAGATTGATATTCGTTCCGGATATCACCAATTGAAGATTAGAACTGATGACATTCCAAAGACGGCTTAACTCCTAATGCGGGCATTATGAATTCCTAGTCATGTCTTTTGGATTGACTAATGCTCCTGCTGCCTTCATTGATATGATGAACTGAGTATTCAAGGAATATTTGGATCACTTTCTGGTCATCTTTATTGATGACATCCTCATATATTCAAAAACCCGTGAAGATCATGAGCAACACATGAGGCTGATACTCCAAAAGCTTCGTGAATATAAGCTTTATGCCAAGTTGAAGAAATGCGAGTTCTAGCTTGAGGAAGTAGCATTCCTTGGGCATGTGGTATCAAGTCGTGGAATATCTGTTAACCCAGCAAAGATTGAAGCTATTCAAAGTCGACCAACCTAAATCGATGGCCATCAAGTCGTAGCTTTCTCGGTTTAGCTGGTTATTATCGGAGATTCGTGGAAGGATTTTCTCGAATCGCTACTCCACTAACTCAGCTGACTAGGAAAGATACAAAGTTTGGTTGGAGCGATGAATGTGAGAAGAGTTTTCAAGAACTCAAGAGGAGACTCATTTCAACACCTGTTCTGACAATACCATCTAGTTCGGAGGGATTTGTCATCTATAGTGATGCTTCGGGCAAAGGGTTAGGATGTGTTCTCATGCAGCATGGGAAAGTCATAGCCTATGCCTCACGACAACTCAAAGAATATGAGAGGAATTATCCTACTCGTGATCTAGAGTTGGCAGTTGTTGTCTTCGAACTAAAGATCTGGAGGCATTACTTGTATGGGGAGAAAGTGGAGATCTTTACGGATCATAAAAGCCTCAAATATTTCTTCACTCAAAAGGAACTCAATATGCGACAACGACGTTGGCTTGAACTGTTGAAAGATTATGATCATACCATCCAATACCATCCTGGAAAAGCGAACGTGGTAGCTGTTGCATTGAGTAGAAGATCATATGTGGGTACGAGTACGATATTGTCAACACAAAAGCCCATTTTGTATGACTTGCAAAGGATGGAGATAGAGATAAAGACTCCAGGGACCCACGTGATGATGGCGAATATACGAGTAGAACCGACTTTAATTGATAAAGTTAAAGCTGCTCAAACTACAGACCTGGAGTTGATGCGTATGAGGAAGAAAGTGCAAGAAGGTGCTATGTCGGAAGCAAGAATCGATGAAAAATGAATACTTCGAGTCAACTCCAGACTTTGTGTTCCTAACGATCCTGAGTTAAAGTATAAAATCATGATGGAGGCGCACAACACACCGTTTGCAATCCATCTTGGGAGTACCAAAATATATCATGATCTTCGTCATACATTTTGGTGGAGCAATATGAAGGGAGAGATAGAGATGTTTATCTCAAGGTGTCTAACTTGTCAACGAGTTAAGGCGGAGCATCAAGTACCAAAAGGTCCATTGTAACCACTTGAAATTCTAGAAAGGAAGTAGGAGCACATTACCATGGATTTCGTTACTGGTCTTCCCAAGGTTTCTCAAGGCATTGATGCAATTTGGGTCATTGTTGATAGATAGACCAAGTCTGCTCACTTCTTACCAATACGAGAAACTTATACACTTGAACGTCTTGCTCGTATGTACAAAAACGAGATTATAAGACTGCATGGTATGCCAGTATCCATAGTTTCTTATCGAGACCCAAGATTCACTTCACGAGTTTGGGTTAGTTTGCAAAAAGCTATGGGCACAGATTTATGATTTAGTTCAAAGATATCATCCTCGAGGGACGGACGGACAATCGAGAGGACTATTCAAACTCTTGAAGATTTATTAAGACTCGTGGTCCTTGATTTCAAAGGAAGTTGGGACAAGTTCTTACCAGATTGGTGGAGTTTTCATACAACAACAGCTTATCAAGCAAGTATCAAGCGTGGCTCCATTTGAGGCGTTGTATGGAAGAAAGTGTCGCTCTCCAAGATCTTTGGGATGAGGTGGGTGAAGCAACGTTGTTGGGACCAGAGTTGGTACGTATGACTACTAAAAAGATTCAAACGATCCGACAACGATAAAAAAACTCTCACAAGACCGACAAAAGAGTTATGCAGATCTTCATTGAAAGGACGTGGAATTCGATATTGGAGATCATGTGTTGTTACGTGTTGCTCCATGGAAGGGAGTTACGAGATTTGGAAAGAGAGGAAAGCTCAATCCTCGATTCATTGGCCCATTTTTAATCCTTAATCGAGTAGGAACTGTGGCCTATAGACTCGCTTTACCGCCAAGTATGTCTCGTGTTCATAACGTTTTTCACATATCCATGTTACGTAAATATGTGAAAGATCTAAACCACATTATTGAGTTAGAACCGGACGAAATAGCGGAAGAATTAACGTGTGAAGAGGTGCCTGTTCAAATCTTGGATAAGAAGGAACATATTTTACGCTCCAAGGTTATACCTCAAGTCAAAGTTTTATGGAGGAACCACGATGTTGAGAAAATGACCTGGGAGTTAGAATCTGAAATGAAATCAAGGTATCCTTACCTCTTTGGCATACCAGGTACGTACCCTAATTTCGAAGGCGAAATTTCTTAAGAATGGGAGATTGTGAGACCCCAGATTTTATGAATAAATATTTAATTTTCTCGAAATATTTTTAATATTATGGTGTGAATTTGATATAATGTTATAGTTGGGGGTAATATTTATAAATTTTGCAAAGTATGCAAGTTGTTATATTATATTCGATTGGTCAGGGAATATTCTTTGTGTCGGGGAATATTCGTATGCGACTAAGACAATCATTGGTGGACCCCTACAATGTAATTATCATTTGGATTGAGAAAACGACAAAAATATTTTTATAAAAATAACGGCGGAAGTTTTACCGTTAATACTGTTGAACTACTCGGTAGTAAAAGTACAGTAAAATGCGTGGTTACATAGTAGCACACAATATTGATTATTGATGCTTACGTGAGAATTCATTCAGTTTTTTTCAATTATTGCTATAGTAATTGTTGCATAATATCTCACGTTATTTGATTCAATTATTGTCGATATTTTATATATTGTTAAAATTAATAATTGAGACGACAAAGTTATTAATATTATTATTTGCAATATTAACGATGTCTAGAAGTTCTATCAAGGAGATGTTTGGTCACCAAATTGCGCGCCAATAGGGAGAAATCGTTATTGGAAAGCCCCCTCTTTCCTAGGAACGACTTAGTCGGTTAATATTGTGAATTGTAATAAAGGTGATGAATGTTGTTAAAATTATTAAGGTGATTTTTGTGAAGTTTGCTTATTTTATGGATTCCTATTTACCCATTTTTCAAAATAATTGGTAGAAAATTATTTAAAGGTGGGGCCCACATGTGGGGGCCCAATTGTCACATATCAAGTAATTACATGGATTGTGTATTTTGAGTCATTTTTTGACATGAATGTCTTACAAATTATTAAATATATTATCAACTAGTCTATATATAAAAACAGAAAATCAAACATCATAATCCTTTTGCATAATAAAATCATCAAAAGGTACATTAAAGAGATTTACATATCTAAGATGTTGAATAAATGTAATTTGTTTGATATTGCAATTAGTAAAGACAATATAAAGCGGAATAAGATGAGTATCATGACACACATATATACATATATATATTGAGAGAGAGAGAAGGAGGAAATAGAACCAGTTTTGCTAGAGTGATGAAGGCTTTTCCCCAATTTAATTGAAGACGGCTTAAGAGTTTGTTTGTGAATTCAGTTTTTTTATAAAAAAAAATAGCCAACACATATCATGAATTTAAGAATTTAATATATAAATAAGATAATTCACAAATATATATATATATATATATATATATATGTGTGTGGGTGTATAATGTATACATATAGCTATATATATATATATATATATATATATATATATATATATATATATATATACTAAACATATGCAATCTGATTACCTAAAAGAAGCCTGAGATCTTCTTCTTATTGCCTGTAGTCAAAAACTGTGATATGCTATTTATTCTCTCTTCTTATCCTCGTCGAATCTGTACAGTCCAAAGTGAAAAAACCTTCAATCGTAGAACTAGGGCAAGAGAGGAAGATCGTGAAAAAATCAGGTTTTTCAAAAAGGAATTAGGGCTGATTGGAGATAGAAATTAGAAGTAGAAATTGGAGATAGAAATTAGAAGTAGAAGATACAGAATTAGTGATACATAATTTCAAAATTAGTGAAATTAGAAGTAGAAGATGCAAAATTACTAGAGAGGAGAAAGAATAGATCAGGTCATACAAAAAGGAAAATCCTCTTCAGAGTGGGGGGAACTAAAAAGGTCTGGAGGGAAGCTAAATTTTTTTGGGTGAAATTAGATAAATTAATACAACCGCACGATAACCCGTACATTTTAATTTCAAAATTTCACTTTCGCGTTTTTATTTTTTGCTCCGTGTTTTTTACATAAATAACGTTTTTTTAAACATTATCTATTTAAAACTAAAAATTGCCATTATAAATACATAACATTTTTTCATATGTATCTACAATATTTTGTTAAAAAACGTTGTAAAAAAAACACCACAACGTTTTTTATAAAAAAGTCATCGTTTAAGTGTTGTCTTTTTATGGTTTTGTACTAGTGTAAGTAGGGGTGCCCAACTTGTCAATTTATGTAAGAAAAGATAAGAACTAAAAAGGGTTGTAGTAGTTGTAGACGAATAAGAACATTAACTACGTACACCAGTTCAATCTTCAATACAAATACAGTAAGTTTTAACAGAAGGTACAGAAGGAGAAGAAACAGTAAATTCTTCCCCAATGAAAATTACTAGTTGAAATCGCAGTATACCTAGATTGGAGAAATACCAAAGAATGAAGAAGAAGAGCAACACAATCAGAGGAATCATGTAAATCCACTTCTTCCCCGATGATTTTGGGCGTAAATTCTGTATGTTATGCTCGATTTTGCCTTTGCCGGATATAGGAAAATAAATGGTTAAATCAAGATCTGGTTTTGGGATGTGAGATTGAGACTTCACTTGAGAGTTCGAGATCCGGGTATTGGAGTCTGGTTTGAGAATTTAAAATTTATAAATGTATATTTATTTATAAATTTATAAATATTTTATCTAAAATTTATAAAATTTAGGTATAAATATTTTTTATAAATATTTAGAGATAAATTTATAAATATTTATATAAATGTTTGTTTACATATATATTTATATAAATATTTTTACATATATATTTATATATAAAAATATTCATAGTTACTTTATATATATTTAGTTTAATGTTGAGATTTGTTTAGTATTTTATTAAGTTTGACAAAAAAAAATTTGAAAAGAATATGTATGTGTGTGTGTGTGTGTGTGTGTGTGTGTGTGTATATATATATATATATATATATATATATATATATATATAGAGAATAAATTTATAAATATTTGAGACTACAAAAATACTTTTTTTGTAAAGAGAAACATTTATATATATATATATATATATGGTAGTAAAATTTATCTAATACATAAAAATATAGCACATGAAGCATGAAAAAATTTAATAATGGCTTATAAGTCAAAAAAAAAGTTAAAATTTAAGTTATTGTCAAACGCTAAATAATAACAAATGACTTATAACTTAGTTTGACCAACTTATAAGTCATTGCCAAACACCCTCTAATTCAAGATATAAAGAGGAATTAATATTTGATTATAAAAACATTTACAAGTCAAGAAAAAGAAGAATTTGAAAAAGGGGAGTTAAAAAGAACTTACACACCATTAGTGCAACTTAATTGGTCTATGCCGGAACCATCGACGTGACTTAATCGGTGCAGTTTGGTCGATTTTTGGTGCAATTTTGGGAGCGATTTCGATTCCTTGTTCATCCTTTGTCAAAAAGTAATATGTAAAATAACGAGTTACAAAGAAAAATTCATATAAATTATTTTAGAAATTAATAATATTTTTTTTCAAAATTATAAGTGTGCGAATATGATCATTATAATCTACATCCAATTAACTACAAACTTTAATTTGTGTAAATTAGAAAATATATCTATATGTGATCAATTTTAATTTCAAAAATTATAACTTTAAAAAAAATTAAAATTGGGAATTTATTTTGAGACGGACGGAGTGAAACATTTCACTGTATAAAATTGTGTCCAAATAAATAAAATATTTTAAATGAAAAATGATGCGTTGGGGGGGGGGGGGGAGAGGCATGCTTATTGGGTTTGTCTTAATTTTGGGCAACAATTTACTAGTCGTTGCAAAAAAATGTATTAAGAACAATTTTTATAAATAAAAAAACTTTACTTTTTTTAAAAAAAAAACTTTGATTTTTTTAAAAAAGATTTTATTTTTAAACGAATATTTTTTAAAATATAAAAACTTTAACGACTGTCGTTAGGAGTAAAGGCTCTCATATCTAATTTGAGAGAAACTATTGAACGCCATTTGAACCAGCGTTGAATTTTTAGAATTTTTTTGGGCTAAAAATCAGAAAGGCAACCAACGCCAATTTATAAAATATTTTTTAAAAAAAAAACGAATTAAAAAAAAATTATCTTAATTATTTTTAAAACGATTTTATTTTTTTAAAGAAATTTGAAAAAAATAAAAATGTGATCCAATGCCAAACTAACCGGCATTGTAACATTTTTTAAATTTTTTTATAAAGCAAATTTGCAAAATAGAAGAGTAAGATGTAACATCATTTTAACTAACGTTGGAATCTCTTTTTTTTAATTTCTTTGATCTCTTGTTCTTGTTTACAAACATCAATATTTTTTTATGTTTATTCCCTGTCATCGGCGTTGGAAATGAAGGAGTATACGAGACTTTAGCTATTAATAAAAATATAAATAAAAATTCTAATGCCAATTAAAGTGACGTTGCATATTACTCTTCTTTTTTATAAATTCATTTTTAAAAAAAAAATTAAATAAAATAGGGATAAAATTGATATTACATTAATATGGGTCAAACTAACTTATTAGGAATGACTTATAAGTCATTTTAAATAACTTTATCCTGCTTTTAGTTCATAAAACATAATAAATTTTTCTTCATCTTTTAAGTTTTCTCTTAGAACCGATAGTATTATAATTTAATTTTATAATATATTTGGAAAAAAACAAGGTAAAAGAGAGAATCTGGAATAGCTAGGGGTATACCATTACTATCTAGAAATAGGAAACATTGGGAAGCATAGATATAATAATCAGGTTTGATGTCATATAAATATTTATAAACAACTATTCATATTAATTTATCTTTAAATTTTATAGATTTATAAATATTTCATCAAAATATATAAAATTTAGATACTGAATATTTTTATAAATATTTATATGAATATTTAGAGATAAATTTATAAATATGTATATGAATATTTGCTTACATATATATATTTATATATAAAAATATTCCTAGTTACTTTATATATATTTACTTTAATGTTGAGATTTGTTTAGTATTTTATTTAGTTTGATAAGAAATTTTGAAAAGAATATGTATGTAAATATATATATATATATATACACACACACACACACACATACATACATATCATATCATATGTGGACGGGCTGACGTAGAGAATATTGAACTTTATCCCAAAAAATATGTCGATGCACAGATTCGAACTCAAGACCTCCAATTTGGAATATTTATCCAATGACCACCCAAGCACATTAGCATAGTTGCTATTATTTTGCAAGGATTAGTATTTATAACTGAACAAATTATTTTCCTCAAATTAAAACAAATCACTTCCTTAGATTTGTTACGTACATACTTAAATATACATAACTAATTGCATGATAATAATAATAATAATAATAATAATAAAATTAATAATAATAATAATAATAATAATAATAATAATAATAATAATAATAATAATAATAAATAATAATAATAATAATAATAATAATAATAATAATAATAATAATAATAATAATAATTATTATTATTATTATTATTATTATTATTATTATTATTATTATTATTATTATATTGTTGTTATTATTATTATTATTATCATCATCATCATCATCATCATCATCATCATTAGTAGTAGTAGTAGTAGTAGTAGTAGTAGTAGTAGTACTACTACTATTATTATTATTATTATTATTATTATTATTGTTATTATTATTATTATTATTATTATTATTATTATTATTATTATTATTATTATTATTATTACTACTACTACTACTACTACTATTATTATTATTATTATTATTATTATTATTATTATTATTATTATTATTATTATTATTATTATTATTATTATTATTATTATTATTATTATTATTATTATTATTATTATTATTATTATTATTATTATTATTATTATTATTATTATTATTATTATTATTATTATTATTATTATTATTATTATTATTATTATTATTATTATTATTATTATTATTATTATTATTATTATTATTATTATTATTATTATTATTATTATTATTATTATTATTATTATTATTATTATTATTATTATTATTATTATTATTATTATTATTATTATTATTATTATTATTATTATTATTATTATTATTATTATTATTGGCAACATTTTAATAGTCGTTGCAAAAAGTTGTATAAAATATGCAACAAAAATAAAAATTATTGCCAATGAATGTGGTCTATATTAGGTAACGAAATATAGCAACAAAAAAACTTTCGTTGCCCACGATGAGGAGAAATCAAGTGGTTAAAAATTTTGCAACGAATTTTGTTTCTAAATTTTGCAACTATTTATGAATTTCGTTGCAAAAAGTGAAAGCCTGACACAATCTGCAACGAAGGACAAGTTTCGTTGCTAAACATATACTTTTAGCAACGACTTATAATCGTTGCCTGAAAAATCGCTGCTAAAGCCCTATTTTTAGCAATAAGAAAACTTTCGTTGCCCACGATGACGGGAAAACAATTGGCTGAAAATTTTGCAACAAATTTCTAACGAATTTTTTTCCCTCCAATGAATTAGCAACTATTTTTTGCAACGAATTATGAATTTCGTTGCAAAAAGTGAAAGCCTGACACAATATGCAACGAAGGACAAATTTCGTTGCTACACATACACTTTTAGCAACGACTTTATAAGTCATTGCCCGAAAAATCGTTACTAAAGGCCCATTTTTTTGTAGTGACGTGAGTAAGAATATTTCAAAATTATATTATTACTGTACAGATTATTAACCCTATATTATAAACGCTCATTGATTATCAACATGTTAGTATATGATAATTCAGATATATATTCTGTTCGTTAATTTCTATAAATGGTTATACAAGAGTTCCCACTTGGATAATCATTGTATTTAATTACATGTTGATACACATTTGTTAATTACCCGTATATATATATACATATATATATATATATATTTATTGAATTATAGATTATTGTTGAACAAGATAAACCTTTATTATTAACCAACCGAATTGCTTTGGTTTGGAACCCCGACAAGTATGAACATCCCTTACATGGGAAAACTTTTTATGCACCCAAGGTGGACAGAGTGAACGATAACATCGTTCTTACATGTAGTATTGATCAATACAGGGTACAACAGGCTGATCACCCATGTACCCGTAAGTTATGACGGTTTACAGATGAAGTTCTGTTTAACCTTTTCGAAAATGAAAATAATGTTCATAGTATGTCACCTTAACCCTATTTATAGTCAGTACGTAGTTTCAAAAAATTTGAAAGAGGGTTGTTATGTTATTATTATTTGCTCGTTGATTACTTCACAACTATTGATTTGTTGTAGAAGGGTGGTATAAAGAAAACATTCAAATTCTTCCAGCTTATATATATATATATATATAGTTGTTAATACTTGCTGGGCACTCAAATGCTCATCCTTGCTTAATTTAAATATTTTTAGCTAAATGTGAAGAACCAGAAGGCTCATGCAGAAACAAAAGAAAAGGAAAGCTAACCAAATAAGATTTGTGGTAGTTTATGTAATAGTTTGATATTATTAAGACAAAGATATATATTATCTATCATGTTGTGTAATGAATGTTTAAAGGTCTCGTACCTGGGGATTAGAATCTGATGATATGTAAATTAAGTTGATCTTTATATTATTGTTATTATTATTAGTATTATTCCGCTTATAGAAATGGTATCGTGAAGCACCGAGTTCGGGTTTCAAGTACCTGGATTTGGGGGCTTTACAGGTTGGTATCAGAGCTTAGGGTTAGAAACCTTAGCTGGGATAGACCTTAAGCTATAACCTTAGAACAGAGGGAAACGTTAAAAATACAAATAACTCATATAGAGTTTAAAAAGGGATGGATTGGATAATTCATCGTCAAACCAAATAAAAGATAACCTATACAAAATTATTGTTTTTTGTGTGTATATACTATATGTTAATCAGGATAATTTATGTGTGTAGATGTCTGGTGGAAAAGGCTTGTTATATGCTTATAGAATGAAGAAGGATCAGATCCATACACCCGAGCTAATATCGAAGTCAATAGCTAAAATAGAGGCTCACAATGAAACCAACTCGGACGAGGTGGTTATCGTGGAAAATGTAGTACTAGATCCAAAAATGGTGGAACTGACAGATAGTGATTCGGACACTAAAGTTGAAGCTGAACAAGCATCAACGGGGGTGCAGGATCTGAGGAACAAGGTTTCTTCTCTTGAAAGGTTGTGGGAGATAGAAAATCTGCTTAATAGTCAACTGCGTCAGGCGTAAATAGAAATAATGGAAGAACAGGATAAGCTTAAAATCCAAATTGATCAGATGGGAGCCTCAAGAAACAAATCGTGTGCAGCTCCGAGAAATAAGGGAAAAAGAAAGATAGAAGATCATGACTTAGGAAAACCTGATAAGAAGAAGGGGAAATGAATATGTTATCTTTTCGGCTATGAGGGGCATACCACTTTGTATTGTGCCGACTATAAACCAGGTGCATGTTTTATCTATGGGAGGGAAGATCATCAGGCAAAAGTTTGTCCAAGAAAAAGGGTTACTAAATAGGTAGTATAAGTTATGTTGTGTTGGCGTGTTTAATGTAATATGTGTGCTTAGTATGCCCGTGTAATGTAATATTCTAAAACTTTTGTATTTATCAAGGTTGTAAATCCCGACTGTTGCAGTCACAAAGGGATAGCTGATGTTTAAAGAAATATGTGCTATGATATGTAAAGTATTTTGAAATCGTTGAATGAATATGGATCTAAGTTTGAGTAATGAAACAAGTTTAATATATTAAACTTATGTTATAAGGTTTAGAATGTAAGTTAAATTCATGTTTATTTAAACAAATAATGCCGCCAAGACGACAAACTCGAAACCAAAAGGCAGAAGAATTTGTCAATAACGTTGAGGGACAACAACAAGCAGACCAGATGCAGCAATTTGCGAATATGGTAGCACATGCTATGCAACAAGGAATACCAGCCATAGGGATCCAACCGAATAATCACTTGGCAAATTTCAAAGATTTTAAAGGCTGTATTAGCGCCGGAATTCAAAGGTACAACTGACCCTATAGAAGCCCAAACTTGGGTTAAGGAGATTGAGAAGGCGTTCGTAATAGCTAGGGTAGCTGAGGGGCAAAAGACCGTTTTTTCCACCTACATGATGAAGGGTGAGGCAAATTTTTGGTGGGAAGCAAATCAGGCGAGGGCAGGAGAAGTTGTAGTTACATGGGATATATTTAAGACACTATTTTTCTAAAATTATTTTTTAGCTAGTATGCAGGCTAGGATGGAGGTGAAATTTGTAGTGTTGAAGCAGGAGAATATGACTGTTGCGGAGTATGCGGCAAAGTTCAATGAGTTGGCTAGGTTTGCTCCACATCAAGTTGATACGGGGGTTAGGAAAGCAAGAAGGTTTGAGCTGGGATTAAAACCCTGGCTCTACAATAAGGTGGCGGTATTGCAGATCCCTACATTTGCAGCACTCATGGAGAAAACAATTATTGCTAAGGAGGGGAGTGAGGCCATGAGCCTCTACAACAAGGAGAGAAAGAACAAGGGCAAGGTCGTAGGAACTGGAAAGGTAGAAATTAATAGTGAAAGTAAAAGTGGTAGTAGCAAGAGGAAGGGGAGCAATTTTGGAAGTGTGCAGGTAAAACAGGAAGGTGTTAAGAAGCCAGCAGTGTAGTGTGGAAACTGTGGAAAGAACCACTCTAGAGAATGTTTGAAAGGAAAGTTTGTTTGCTATAAGTGCGGGCAGGAGGGCCATATCTCTCCCAACTGCCACAATCCAAGAATGAGCAGTGGGTGTTTTCTATGTGGGTCAACTGAGCACAAGGTGAAGGATTGTCCGAAGAGGAGGACGGAGGCAGGGAGTGAGAATACTGGCAAGAGCAGCGGGACTTTGGCAATCTTGGGACATACATCATCGAGCAAGCTAACAAAATCAATTGCGAGGGTCTACAACATGACAGTCCGGGATACGGCGGCAGCTGGCAATAGGACTCCAGGTATTATTCGTTTAACTTTTATTTTATTATGAATGATTTTCCTATATATAGTAAATTATTTTATAAAGAAATTTTGAAGGAGAAATTTGAGTTCTATTAGAAATCAAATTTCCTTTTAATCGGATAGACAAGCTTTATGTCAATAGTTAAAGATCAGTTCGATCAAAGATTGATCGAGATCTAATTGAAATGATTTTGTATGTTATATAACCTTGCGTATAATTATTTTTTTTTTTATTTATTAAAATAAATATGAGGAATATGTGCCAAGATAATGTGTATGCATTTATGTGATGAATATAAAATATATATATTACATGAATAATTACAAATGATTTTATTTTAGAATTATTGATCATTATAAATTATATTCTATTAATAATTAATTTTATAGTAGAAATGTTTTTATTAATTATTTTCCATGAAAATATAATCATATATTATTTAAATAATATATGAAATGATTTTTAGAATAATTATGATAATTATTTTATTATATGAATTTTAGTACAAGTTATTAAGTTAATTATTTTAACTTAATTAATAATGTTAAGTATGGCAGATAAATCAGATATGCAATCCAAAACCTAATTTTGGATTTTTATCAAGGTATGAGAATAATAATATAATATTAATTATATTTTGATTTTTCAGTGCTATAAATATGTATTGTATGTATGTGAACTGACAATGATTGGTAAATTATGGTGAAGTATTTGAAAACCCTAGTTTTACTGTGGAAAACCCTAATTTGAAACTCAAATTAGGGTACAAGATTGTTATGTAATCAAGATAATGTGATTAATGACTGGAATTGTAGATATTAACCTTAATTAGGGAAACTCTAATTTTTCAAAACACTAATTAATGTTTATTAACTCTATTTTTTTTATATTTGGAACCCTAACTGTCAAATTGGGAAATCCTAATTGCTAATGTAGAATGTTTAATGCTAATTAGTGGATTATAAACCCTAAATGTTCATGCATAATGTGATTAGAAACCCTAATTACAATTTGTTAACACTAATTTAGTAATTAGAAACTCTAATTATTATAAACCCTAATTGATAAATTCGGCACCTTAATTGCTAAATTTGAACGCTTAATAATAATTAGTAAATGTTAAATCCTAATGTGCAAGACCTAAGTGGTTAGGTAACCTAACTTAATTAGGAAACCCTAATTACAAATTTTAGAAACTAATTTAATTTTAATTTACACCCTAAATGAAAGTCTAGAAATTCATTTTTGTGTTAAACCTTAGGGTTTAACCCTAAGGGTTTGCTAATTGACCAATGTGCCATTAAAATCTCAAGATAAATGACCATTATACCCTTTTTGTGCATAATTGAAGCTAGCAAGTAGGTTTTGACATTAGGTGAAGTTGTTCACCAAATCTACCAACTCCATGTGACTGAAATTAATTTTTACCAGCTCTATATCAACCACGCAATGAATCTAACTTGATATATATATTGATTGGGAGAGATTGAATTGTATTTGCTAGCTCATTTTGATCAAAATCCTCAAACATTTTCTCTCATCCCAAACCAACGAAAATTTTAAGGCATATCAAAGCCCCACTAACACCACTAACAAATCAGAAGCACAAATACAAGATAGATCAAAGAAAAGGTATAAACCCTAGCCATGAAATCTGACCTTTGATCTTTTGTTAAATGTTAAGTTTGTTGTGTTAAATATGTTGTATGATGTCTAATTAAGTGATTTGGGTTGATAGATGTTAGATCCATAACATCTATAATCTCAGATCTAGTGTTTTTGCAAATCTGGAAAAATTTTATTTTGTGTTCTCACAATGAATGTCAGAGGCTGTAGATTTTTCTTGGTTTATGTTTTTGGTTGTTTTATGTTTTAGACATGTAGTCTGTTATGTGCTCTTTGATCTGGATAAAGAATCAGGCCTAGATCAGTTCTAGATTGCAAGTTATTCGTGGTCAAACCACGTTGACCGACATTGACTAGTTGAAATCTAGGCAGCCATGAACTTGCCCAGAAAGCTCTGACAACAAGTTCATGGGCCCAGATCTTTCTGTTGTTAGTTGTTTGGTTTATGTTGTTGTAACAATGTTGTAGTATGGTAAATGGACTTCAGGTTAAGACTTTTAGATCCTTGAAATCATCAACAGATTCAACACTATGGATGGTCAAACCAGCTCAGATGATCACGGATTTGGTTTTCTGGAATTTCCAGAAAATCAAGAACATGATTTCTGACAATGGTTGACCGGCATGGATCTTGATTTTGAGATGTTTTTATATCAATATTATGTATCAGATCTATTGTCTTGTATGTGGTCTACAATTTGAAACCATTAGAACACCAAATTATTACCAAGATTACAAGTTGTGGAAGCCCAAAGTAGGCCTCATGAACTGTTCTTTACTTCTAGGAAACCCAGAAATGAAGAACTGGTCTGATAGCCACTTTGCTGGCTTATATCTACTGATTGTGATGTTGTTTGATCGTGTTTCTTGTTGGGTCTTGTAGTGTTACATTTGTACTACACGATCTGACTAGAAACATGCCCTCAAACATCATGATCTGATCAGCGTGCTTGGTCAAACTCACCCACTCGGTAACTGACATGCATTTTCTAGGTTTTGCCAAGAATGCGAAGAACACCTATAGCGACGGTTTTGTCATTGTAAGGCGCCTTTTAATGACATTATTCATAAAATTATATTTTTATTAAATAATTATAGAAAATTAGTTTTTAATTATTAAAATACATAATAAATTATTAAAAATTATTTTAACGTCTAAAAAATAGTTTTAATTATTTTTAATCTATTTCATAAATATTTAATATTTTTGAAATATTAAAGGTATTTAATTTATTTAATTATATATTAAATAAATTATTTAAAATGATTTTAATACTTTAAAAATCATTTAAAATTATATTATGGAATAAAAAAATATTTTTTAGTTATTTTTAATGACTTTTAATAATTTGTGATGAAATTCATTCATTAATTAATATTAATGATAATTTAGATATTTAATAAATGAATTAAATAAATAGATTATAAATGATTTTATTATATTAAAATAATTTTAAATAATAATAAGTTAATTAAAATATTTTAAGTTATTAAATATAACTTTCAATATTTAAAGTTAAATTTAATTAATTAATTATTATTAATTATATTAAAGTTATTTAATAATTATATTAAATAATTTAGTTTAAAAATGATTTTATTATTATAAAAATCATTTTAAATGAAAATAAAGTGTTTAAAGATATTTTAAGTTATAAAATATAACTTTTAATATTTAAAGGATAATTTCATTAATAATTGAATATTAATGATATTTATTTAACATTAATGATATTAAATTTATTTAATAATTATATTAAATAAATGATTTAAAAATGGTTTTATTAATTTAAAAATCATTTAAAAAGGATATAAATAAATTAAAAATATTTTAAGTTATACTTAATGACTTTTAATATTATGAGGAATAGTACATTAATATTTTAATATTAATGGTAATTATTTATAAATGATTTTAAATATTTTAAAAATCATTTAAGTGTAATATTAATACTTTAAAAGTATTTTGAGTTATTATAAATAACTTTAATATTTTGGCAATGGTTTCATTGATAGTTTAATATTAATTAAATGTTAATGATAATAGAAGTGTTTAATATTTAAATCATTTAATTACGATTCTAGATGTTTGCAAATTCATGATAAATTATAATAAATGTTTTAAAATTATTATAAGTTATTTAAAAATAATACGACTTATACTTACTTGATATTGAACTTTAGAATAGAGTCTTACACTCGATAATTACTCGATAAAGTCGCTTTCAAGACAATCGGCATATTTTCGAAATTGATCAGACTTAGATATTTTGATTGTGTTAATGTTTGTTTATTATTCAACGATCGCCGAATATGTGTGATAATGTGATTAGGTTATGTGCTGACTTCGAAATGCAGTACTATGTGTTATAGTATATTGTTCTAATCGAACGAATGATCTGATTAATGATAGGTCATGATATAAAAGATGAAACTAAGTTGCATTTTGTAAGCAACAGACCAGAAAAGTATCCTACCTTTGCATTTTCTTTATGCAATGGTCATGAGTAAGAATATTTCAGAATTATATTATTACTGTACAGATTATTAACCCTATATTATATACGCTCATTGAATGTTAACATATGTTAGTATATGGTAATTCAGATATATATTTTGTTCGTTAATTTCTATAAATGGTTATACAAGTTTCCCCACTTGGATAATCATTATATTTAATCACATGTTGATACACCTTTGTTAATTACCCGTATATATATATATGTTGAATTATAGAATATTGTTGAAAAAGATAAAACTTTTTTATTATACAACCGAATTGCTTTGGTTTGGAACCCCGACAAGTATGAACATCCCTTACACGGGAAAACTTTTTATGTACCCAAGGTGGACAGAGTGAACGATAACATTGTTCTTGTATGTAGTATTAATCAATACAGGGTATAACGGGCTGATCACCCCCGTGCCCATAAGTTATGACGGTTTACAGATGAAGTTCTGTTTAACCTTTTCGAAAATGAAAATAATGTTCATAGTATGTCACCTTAACCCTATTTATAGTCAGTACATAGTTTCAAAAAATTTGAAAGAGGGTTGTTATGTTATTATTATTTGCTTCGATTACTTCACAACTATTGATTTGTTGTAGAAGGGTAGTATAAAGAAAACATTTAAATTCTTTCAGCTTATATATATATATATATATATATATATGTAGTTGTTAATACTTGCTGGGCACTCAAATGCTCATCCTTGCTTAATTTAAATGTTTTCAGCTAAGTGTGAAGAACCAGAAGGCTCATGTAGAAACAAAGGAAAATGAAAGCTAACCAAATAAGATTTGTGGTAGTTTATGTAATAGTTTGATATTATTAAGACAAAGATATATATTATCTATCATGTTGTGTAATGAATGTTTAAAGGTCTCGTACTTGGGGATTAGACTCTGATGATATGTAAATTAAGTTGATCTTTATATTATTGTTATTATTATTAGTATTATTCCGCTCATAGAAATGGTATCGTGAAGCACCGAGTTCGGGTTTCAAGTACCTGGATTTGGGGGCTTTACAGGTTGGTATCAGAGCTTAGGGTTAGAAACCTTAGGTGGGATAGACCTTAGGCTATAACCTTAGAACAGAGGGAAATGTTAAAAATACAAATAACTCATATAGAGTGTAAAAAGAGATGGATTGGATAATTCATCGTCAAACCAAATAAAAGATAACCTATACAAAATTATTATTTGTTCTGTGTATATACTATATGCTAATCAGGATAATTTATGTGTTTATATGTCTCGTGGAAAATGCTTGTTATATGCTTATACCATGAAGAAGGATCAGATCCATACACCCGAGCTAATATCGAAGCCAATAGCTGAACAACAAAAACAATTCAATATGTTAATATATGTACAGCTCCAGTGGGCCATTGAGAAAAGTGAGGCACAACAAGTAAAGACTAAAACTACACAAAACTAAACATAACTCCTTTGACAACAATACATGAGTGAGGGAAATAATTGCAGGCACTAAATTTAAAACTCCATCAATCCAAAAAAATGTTACTCTTTTCCTGGACATAGGGAGTATTGTTTAGTGGTTATGCATATAAAAAAGCATAAAAAATTTGTGAGACAATTAGTTCAAGTAAAAATAGCAGGAAATATAAGGTTATCTTTTTTTCCCATTTTCTTTTATGTACTTATTGTCTTTCCCAACAATTTCTCAGAAACGAAACAGAACCATAATACTTGTGCATATTAAAGAATGTCTCTTACACAAACAAATACACACATATATACATGTAGTGTCGGTATATATATATATATATATATATATATATATGAATCATTACAACAACTAATGGAATACGGATGAACAAAGTTATTGGAAAAAATACCTTCTAACAAATTTGCGGGTCTTTGGGTCTTCGAAGTTAGGGCTTCTGCAATTGGGACAGAAGGTGCAGATTTAAAGATAAGAAGATGAAGTTTGGGGTAAAATTTTGGGATTAATGATAATCCCTTTATTCATAAAAAACATTATTCACACAATCAAATCTTGATCTTGCTAATTGCGGCAAAATTTGGCTCTAATGTTTTTATTTCTCCCGCCTAAACTATGGCCAAGGAAGAGAGGGGAAACCAAAATGGTAGAGACCTAGCTAGAATCTATCTTGTTGAATCTTCAATTTTGGCTAAGGATTGAGCGAAACCCTTGATCTGGCTAGTTTGCTTCGACCCTATCTCGCTTGCTTGAGTTGCTTCCCTTTCTCACGAATCACGCACTGTGTCGCTTGCCTGACTTGTTTCAATTTTGCTTGATTCCCTTATTTCAATTTTCGCATGACTTGTTTCACTCTGTCGATTACCTTCCTTTATTTAATTATGATCATAAAAATAAACTTTTATGGAGAAATTTTAAAGTTTAACATAGTATAAAGTTATTTAATTTATAGTTTACTAAAATAAATAGTTGATATTGTAAGTTACTTAAAAAGTGTTATTAAAATTAATTTTACAATTGTAAAAAATTTAAGGTATTTATATTCACCATAATTAATTGAAAAAAATTTATTTAGAATAAGATAGCGACCAATTTTATCCCTCACAAAAAACTTCTGAATAATGATATATAGTTAGTAATAATTCTTTTACTAGATATATTTTTTTCTCGCAAATTTTCATCATAAATTGGCTCTAAAAATCTTTCGTTCGCCCCAATTTTGTGAGGAAAAAAATATAAATTGTGAAGGATGTTTCTTTCGCTAGTAACTATATTGTCACTATAATTTTTTCCTTCACTATTCCTTCGCTAAACAACTCCTCATGTGAAGGAATAAATTTCTTCATAAAATTTCCTTCGCTAGAGGCCATTTTTGGTGTAGTGAGAGGCTCACAATGAAACCAACTCGGACGAGGTGGTTATCGTGGAAAACGTAGTACCAGGTCCAGAAATGGTCGAAATGACAGATAGTGATTCTAACACTAAAGTTGAAGCTGAACAAGCATCAACAGAGGTGCAGGATCTGAGGAACAAGGTTTCTTCTCTGGAATGGTTGTGGGAGATAGAAAAGCTGCTTAATAGTCAACTGCGTCAGGCGTTAATAGAAACAATGGAAGAACAGGATAAGCTTAAAATCCAAATTGATCAAAAGGGAGCCTCAAGAAACACGTCGTGTGCAGCTCCGAGAAATAAGGGAAAAAGAAAGATAGAAGATCATGACTTAGGAAAACCTGATAAGAGAAGAAGGGGAAAAGAATATGTTATCTTTGCGGCTATGAGGGGCATACCACTCTGTATTGTCTCACTATAAACCAGTGCATGTTTTATCCGTGGGATGGAAGATCATCAAAGCGAAAGGTTGTCCAAGAAAAGGCTTAGTAAATAGGTAGTTTAAGTTATGTTGTGTAGGCGTGTTTAATGTAATATGTGTGCTTAGTATGCCCGTGTAATGTAATATTCTAAAACTTTTGTATTTATCAAGGTTGTAAATCCCGACTGTTGTAGTCACAAAGGGATAGCTGATGTTTAAAGCAATATGTGCTATGATATGTAAAGTATTTTAAAATCGTTGAATGAATATGAATCTAAGTTTGAGTAATGAAACAAGTTTAATATATTAAACTTATGTGATAAGGTTTAGAATGTAAGTTAAATTCATGTTTATTTAAACAGATAATGCCGCCAAGACGACAAACTCAAAACCAAAGGGTAGAAGAATCTGTCAATAACGTTGAGGGACAACAACAAGCAGACCCGATGCAGCATTTTGCGAATATGGTAACACAGGCTATGCAACAAGGAATACCAGCCACAGGTAACCAGCCGAATAATCACTTGGCAAATTTCAATGATTTCAAGGATGTATGACCACCGGAATTCAAAGGTACAACTAACCCTGTAGAAGCCCAAACTTGGGTTAAGGAGATTGAGAAGGCGTTAGTAATAGCTAGGGTAGCTGAGGGGAAATAGACCGCTTTTGCCACCTACATGATGAAGGGTGAGGCAAATTTTTGGTGGGAAGCGAATCAGGCGAGGGCAGGAGAAGGTGTAGTTACATGGGATAGATTTAAGACACTATTTTTTGAAAATTATTTTTCAGCTAGTATGCAAGATAGGATAGAGGTGAAATTTGTAGAGTTGAAGCAGGAGAATATTGAAAGTAGTATGCACACAAGCCAATCATGTTTGATGATAAAGCATATACTTTGTAACAATCTTATTCATTTATTAATAAAAGGTATTAATTTATTAAAGGCTTTTAATTATCTACATAATGCTATTTTATAATATGTGATAAACCCATAGTTTTAAGCAATGCTTTTAGAATAATGATGATGATCATTCTAATGAGATCTAAATTCTTAGAAAGCTTAAAGCTAAAATAGTTCCCAATCGTTGGATTACTAAATTGGGGATTAGTGAATCCGGATAGATTGGTACATACGTTGCTTGCTCATTGGATGAGGATGATTGATCTCATGATCATTTGTGTGGAGACATTAAAGCAAGTATGTAGGTGCTTATTAGAGAATAAGTTCATCGAACGTGGCTCGCTAAGGAATACCTAATGGAGTTTTATTTGCTGTCAATAGGAATTCTGTAGTGATAGTAGTCAAGTAATCCTTGGACTTGAGATCATCATAGTATCTTGTGTATAATGAGTTATACTTTGACTTATTCCTTAAGACCCTTAGGGTATATCAAAGGGTATGCTTGGGTATAATAAGTTGTACATGGAGATAATGTATGATCAATAAAGAATCTACCACTTCTAATAAAAGAAGAGAAATGTCCTATGTGATTCGATAAATGACAACCCAAAGAGTCCTTGGCAAGGCGTAATGAAATTAGAAAGGAGTTTCTAATTTGCATTATTTGAGTTGTGCATTTAAGAATCGAAATACATATAATTAAATAAAATAAGACTTGACAAAGAATTCCATGTCTTATATTTAATTGGGACATCAGATGGTGGAAGGATTGAATTGTCTGAACTATTTACTCAAAGGTTCTTTAATGATTAATGTTGAAATCTATATTATCCGGAAAGTCGTTGATCGCTAGGAGGCTTATCCCTATTGTAGAATAAATATTATTTAAATAAATTAATTGTTTAATTTATTTATTTAAATAAGATTAGAATTGTTCTAATTGATTTATTCACAACCGGGTTTAATATGGAGAACCTAAAGGGTCACACCATAAAAGGAAGAATAATTATTTAAGAAGTTAATGACATAATCGTAATAATATAGTTATGTATATTTAATTTAATCTATGGTGATAGAATAAATTAAATAGCTTAATATTTATTATTTAATATTTTAGAAATATTAAATATAAATTAATAAGAGGAGTCTTATTAATATTATTACAATTATTATTATTTTAATTTCTAAAAGAGTTTAGGAATTAATTTAATATAAGTACTCTCATTTATTCCTAATTGGATTAGGAAGGAAAATTAATTAAAGGAGTTTAATTAATTATCCCTAATAAGATTAGGGAGTTTAATTAATTAAAAGAATTTAATTAATTAAATAAAACCCAATTCCTTAATTGTTAAGGTGGGTTACCCACATCTATAAATAAGAGAGTCTTATTATGGGTGGTTATGGGTTGTTGACTTTAACAAAGTACGTAATAATTCCAAGTTGTTGGGGTATGCTTTTCTATAGAGATAGAAAAACTAGGGTTTAGCCAACCACCCATCTTCTTGAATTTTCTTCTTCCTTGGTGGATCACCTCTAGAGGCCATACATACACTTGGGTGGCTAACGTTGATCAAAGGAAGGAACCAAACCCAGTGGATTCAAGATTGAACGCGAAAGGATTTGGAGGTGAACTTGTATCTCGAGGAAAGCGATCTTCAAGTATGATTTATTCTTTATCTTTTCGTTTAATTAATAATTATGCATAAAGGATGATCCGGGTATATGGTTTGTAAAATTTTTAAACTCTGATTTTTACACGCTTCCGCATTATTTTTGCAATTTGATTGCGTTATGAATATTACAAACCTAACAGTGGTATCAAAGCCAAACCTTTATGCGAATTATTAATTATTTTAATTTGATATGTATATTGATATGTGTTTTGAACAATTTTTTTGGGCATAATTTTATTGTATAAAATTTAATAATAAAAAAAAAAAAAAAAGTTTTTTTTTTTTATATACCGAACTCGCGAAAGAGTCCATGACTGATATTTTTTTTTTCAAAAGCTAATCCGGTATCATGTTATGTTCCTTCGGATAGATAAGCTTCTTAATAAATAAAAAAAAAAAAAACGTGACCCAAACGTGAAGCTATACTGCCATGCACGGAAATAGCCAACCCACCTTAAACATATATATAGTTAAGGTTATATATATTATATATATATTGTATAACTAAAATATATATCATATATATATATATATATCCGGAATTTTTTTTTCTTAACTTGATTTCCTGCACGGTTTGCTTTTGGATTTCCCACCTTATTACCTTATATAATATATATATATATATATATATATATATATATATATATATATTATTTTTAATTTTTTTATAATTAAAATAAAAGTTTATTTTAAATTTAAAATAAAAGGTTTATTTTAATATTAAAATAAAAGTTTATTTTAATTTTAAAATTAAATTTCATGCTAACTAATTAGAGTTGGAATTTGATTCCATGATAACTAATTGGAGTTGAAATTGGATTATATTGTTTCCTTAAATAAAGAAGTTTATTTAGATATGAAATAGGATTTCATATTATTCAAAATAAAAGAGTTTATTTGTGAATAGGAAATATAATCCGTGTTTTCTTTTAATATTTTTTTACATGGAATTGGATTCCATAATTAATTAAAATAAAAGAGTTTATTTTAATTAGAGATTTTTTTTTATTACATGGAATTGGATTCCATAATTAATTAAAATAAAGGAGTTTATTTTGATTAAGGATTTTGATTAAAATAAAATAGTTTATTTTATTCAAAATTGGATAAATTAAAATAAAATAGTTTTATTTTGATTTAAATTTGGATTAAAATAAAGGAGTTTGTTTTGATTCAAAAATAGATTTTATACTAACTAAATTTGCCCATTAAATGATATCAATATATATATTAAATGTTTGTTATTCATGAGATGAATGTTATTTATTGATGCATATGGTGATGTGTATGATAATAAATGGGATTGATTAATGGACTATTGACCAATGCGATTGGATTTTATTTTAGTTGGATGCATGAATGTATGGGTTTTATTAAATGGGGTCTCATGCGTGCCTCGCCTTCTCTCTAATTTTTTCTTAATGTAAATTCTATCTCCTCCTATGTACTTCCCTCGATCACGATCAAGGTTTCTATTTATTTTAAATAGTTTTGTAATAGGAATAGTTAGAATTAATTTTGAAGAATTGGAGATCAAGGAGCAAGGAGCGCGTGAAGACCCGCTTGTAATGGAGCCCTGATTTAAATGTAATAGTTATATTTAAATATTATTTCTTGCACCCTAGGGTTTGACCTTTTGGTTCACTTGGTGGCTCTAGTGAACCAAACTAGAATAAAAGTCCATAATCAATCCGGGTAGAATATAGTATTCTATATGTGCGTATGCTTATACTATATATATATATATATTATGCAAACATGCTTCGCATGTTCATTAATATGACGCGTATTTTATATATATATGTGCAATGCAGCTAAAAACAAGATGAGACAAATTAATAACAAACCCCTCAATTTTATATTAAGTCCTAAGTGTTCAAAGATATTTGGAATATCGAACGTCAGCTTTCAGCATGATAAAATTAATAGAGTATTAAATATTTAATATGAGTTTGTTGTGTCACCACAAGGCAAGTATTAAGTATTTAAGATGTTAATTTATCACATTTGATGCTTATAAAGAAAATTGAACAATATTGTTTTGTTTGTGTCACCACAAGGATGATATTTTTCTTTTGAATATATGGAGTGCTAGGTCGGACTTAACTTGGATAATTTTGATTCGGATGTGCCACCACTGATCAAAATAATCTAAGAGGCAAAATACAAGGAGTTGCATAGTTGATGTAATTGACAAAAGTTGTCTACCTATTTATTTATATATAGTTTGTTGTGTCACCACAAGGCTATATACATTTGAAATGGGATCCTTATTCTCACTAGTAAATCTTTAATTAGATTTTGCTTAAACTATATAAGTGAGGTAATATAGTTTGAAGAAAATAGTGGGAGATACCAATTTAAAACAAGACCTAAATTATTTTGGTAATTAATAAAAGAATGTATGCTAAAATGTTGTTAATTACAAATTCATTTACGTAATTTTACAATGTCTAAAATTACTATCATCGCGAAGCATATTAGATGCTAAATTAACTGGGGCCAAATTAAATCTGATAAGTTAAGGAATTTGAGAATAGTTCTCACTAATTGAAAAGCTATCTTATGTCCTTAATACGCCTATCCTCGCAATGGTTGCGAACAATGCCTTTGAGGAAGACATTGCTACTTTTAGAAAGTGGCAAGATGATGCATAGTTGGCTCGAATGCAACATGCTCGCATCCACGAGTAACGAGCTTCAAATACAAGACGTGAAACTATGGATGCTCCTACTATATTCCCGCACATCAAGTAGTTGATGGTGAAGAAAGTAGGACCGATAGATATCGAGATATCTAAGGAGCTCTTCCGATCTAGAATGATCGATGACACTTACAATGCATGTATAAAAGTCCTTAACATAATCAATTTGATTGATCAATTAGGACAACTGGTTTTGTCATGGATGGAGAGTTGAGCCAAGATTTGATCTTGCACTCACTCCCGGACTCCTTTCACAATTATTGTGAATTTTTCATATGAACAAGCTAGATATCAGCCTCGTTGATTTGCTTAACATATTGAAAAATGTTGAGAGTCACTTTCCAACCAAGAAAGATCAAGTCTTACTGGTAGGGGCCAAAGGATCTTTTGAAAGAAGAACGATTCAAAGAAGGTATATAGAAAGGCATAAACAAAGGATAATAAGAACAAAACTGATACGGATAGCAAAGGAGTTTGCTTCCACTGCAATAAGCCTGGACACTGGAAAGAAACTGCGAGAAGCATCTTGCAGAGCTAACCAAAAGAAGCTTAGTGAAGTTTCAGTTATAAATACAAATTTGTTTATGATTTAAAATAATTTTTTTTCTTTAAGTCAAGGTTCTACTTTGGTATTGGATACCGACTTTGGTTATCATAAATATAGATTTATGAAGGGACCAAACAGAAGTAGAAAGCTAAACAAATATAAGTAAACCTATGTGTGGGAAATGAAGCAAAGGTTGCTGCATTAGCTATAGAAACTTATAGTTTAGCACTGCCTACGGGCAAATCTATTAAGTCAATAAGTTGTTATTGTATTCCAATTCTTGTTAGAAACATTATTTCCATTTTATTGTTTGACAATGAAATCTTTGGTATTATAATTAAGAACAATTGTTGTTCTATTTATAATAATAATGTTTCGTATAGAACTGAAAAATTACTTAATGGATTTTGTATACTTGACTTACGTGAAAAATATATTTTGCAAATTGAACAAACTAGTATAAGAAAAGGAGATGATCATTCAAAGAGTTGAATGTATGTATTTGTTGAAATACAAGTGTGAATTATTTGAAAGGTTCAAAGAATTCAGAAATGAAACAAATTGACAAAGTATTGAGATTCTTTGATTAGATTAAGGAATAAATACTTGTGCAATAAGTTTCTAGATCATCTCAAATGGTTTTCTCATAATGGACACCTCCTGATACATAATAATTGATTGATGTATCTGAAAGGAAAAATCATACCTTGTTGGACATGGTACGGTCCAAAATGATTTTACCGACATTCCAAAGATCCTTCAGGATCATGTCCTAGAAATGGCTACATATCTCACGAAAAATGGTAACCTCAAAATCCAAATTTCAAGACTCCATAAAAGTTATGGATAGGGAGGATTCCTAATCTTAAGTATGTTAAGATAAGGGGTTGTCCAACTTATGTGAAAAGGTTTCAAAGGATAAGCTTGGGACAAAATTTGACATGTACAGATTTGTGGGACATCCTAAAGTAAGTTTAGGGTATATGTTCTATAATTCTACTTAGCAAAAGGTGTTTGTTACGAAACACGCTGCCTTCTAAGATAAAGGTGTTTATCATTGAAGGGCTAGTGGGAGGATAATAGATCTTGAAAAGTTCAAGAACCACAAAACACTATAAGTCAAATAAGAGGAACCTCTAGATAGACCTATTGTACCACAACCGAATCGTAAATCTGGAATAGTACCGAAGATACCTAGGAGGTATGGATTCATCATGGATGATGATGATGAGGTACGCATCATATAAGATGATGATCCAGAGTTACATACGATGAGGTAAGAGTTCTAGTGTGTATAAAAGGGTCAGTGGGAGAGCCGTGACATTCTTAATATTATATGTTGATATACTACGGAAAGGAATGACATACCAATGCTACAATCAGTAAAGATAAAGTTGTCTAAACATTCCTCCATGAATGATTTGGGAAGAGTATCTTAATTGGGGATATAAATCTATATAGATAGATTTAAGAGGATGCTCAACTTAACCCAAAGAACGTATATTCATTTGATGCTAAAGTCGTTTAGCATGGCAAACTCCAAGAGATGTCTCATGTTGATGAGCCATGGAGTGTATCTCTCTTAATAATCCCATAGACTCCAAATAAGAGAGATCGCATGAGTGACAATCATGTATGCAATGAAATATACGAGACCTGATGTCGATCGGTCATATTCTGGAGAAGATCACTGTAAGACAGTGAAAAACATCTTAAAGTTCTTAACCGACACTAAGGATGTGATCATATTCATGGTGGGTCTGAATTAAAACTAGAGGGCTTTACAGACTCAAGTTTTTCGAACGGCACAAGACGACAATCAAAATCCACTTTAAGGTAAAGCGTTATCTTGAACAGTGGTGCAGTGAATGGGAAAGGTTCCAAACAGCAAAGAGTTGCTGGTTTAGTGATAAAGACAAAGTATATAGCTATAAATGAAGCTGCAAGTTGATTGTTTGGATTAAAAGTTCATTACAGAACTAGGAATAGTTCCCAAGTCTCATCTTGGATCTAAACATGTGTTGTGGCACTTTCATTTGATTATTAGAATCATTGAAAGATGGGAAATCACTATAGAGATAGTGGACTCTCATGAACAACATTACATATCCATTAACTAAAGCTTATCCAACAGCAGGATAATCGTCACTTAGAGAAGAAGAGTATGAAATACCATGACGATTGGCTTTAGTGCAAGTGGGAGATTGAAAGTAGTATGCACACAAGCCAATCATGTTTGATGATAAAGCATATACTTTGTAACAATCTTATTCATTTATTAATAAAAGGTATTAATTTATTAAAGGCTTTTAATTATCTACATAATGTTGTTTTATAATATGTGATAAACCCATAGTTTTAAGCAATGCTTTTAGAATAATGATGATGATCATTCTAATGAGATCTAAATTCTTAGAAAGCTTAAAGCTAAAATAGTTCCCAATCGTTGGATTACTAAATTGGGGATTAGTGAATCCGGATAGATTGGTACATACGTTGCTTGCTCATTGGATGAGGATGATTGATCTCATGATCATTTGTGTGGAGACACTAAAGCAAGTATGTAGGTGCTTATTAGAGAATAAGTTCACTGAACGTGGCTCGCTAAGGAATACCTAATGGAGTTTTATTTGCTGTCAATAGGAATTCTCAGAGTGATAGTAGTCTGAAGTAATCCTTGGACTTGAGATCATCATAGTATCTTGTGTATAATGAGTTATACTTTGACTTATTCCTTAAGACCCTTAGGGTATATCAAAGGGTATGCTTGGGTATAATAAGTTGTACATGGAGATAATGTATGATCAATAAAGAATCTACCACTTCTAATAAAGAAGAGAATGTCCTATGTGATTCGATAAATGACAACCCAATGAGTCCTTGGCAATGTAATGAAATTAGAAAGGAGTTTCTAATTTGCATTATTTGGAGTTGTGCATTTAAGAATCGAAATACATATAATTAAATAAAATAAGACTTGACAAAGAATTCCATGTCTTATATTTAATTGGGACATTGTATGGTGGAAGGATTGAATTGTGCGGTAACTATTTACTCAAAGGTTCTTTAATGATTAATGTTGAAATCTATATTATCCGGAAAGTCGTTGATCGCTAGGGAGGCTTATCCCTATTGTAGAATAAATATTATTTAAATAAATTAATTGTTTAATTTATTTATTTAAATAAGATTAGAATTGTTCTAATTGATTTATTCACAACCTGGGTTTAATATGGAGAACCTAAAGGGTCACACCATAAAAGGAAGAATAATTATTTAAGAAGTTAATGACATAATCGTAATAATATATTTATGTATATTTAATTTAATCTATGGTGATAGAATAAATTAAATAGCTTAATATTTATTATTTAATATTTTAGAAATATTAAATATAAATTAATAAGAGGAGTCTTATTAATATTATTACAATTATTATTATTTTAATTTCTAAAAGAGTTTAGGAATTAATTTAATATAAGTACTCTCATTTATTCCTAATTGGATTAGGAAGGAAAATTAATTAAAGGAGTTTAATTAATTATCCCTAATAAGATTAGGGAGTTTAATTAATTAAAAGAATTTAATTAATTAAATAAAACCCAATTCCTTAATTGTTAAGGTGGGTTACCCACATCTATAAATAAGAGGAGTCTTATTATGGGTGGTTATGGGTTGTTGACTTTAACAAAGTACGTAATAATTCCAAGTTGTTGGGAGTATGCCTTTTCTATAGAGATAGAAAAACTAGGGTTTAGCCAACCACCCATCTTCTTGAATTTTCTTCTTCCTTGGTGGATCACCTCTAGAGGCCATACACTTGGGTGGCTAACGTTGATCAAAGGAAGGAACCAAACCCGGTGGATTCAAGATTGAACGCGAAAGGATTTGGAGGTGAACTTGTACCTGAGGAAGCTCGATCTTCAAGGGTATGATTTATTCTTTATCTTTTCGTTTAATTAATAATTATGCATAAAGGATGATCCGGGTATATGGTTTGTAAAATTTTTAAACTCTGATTTTTACACGCTTCCGCATTATTTTTGCAATTTGATTGCGTTATGAATATTACAAACCTAACAAATATGACTGTTGCAGAATATGCGGGAAAGTTCAATGAGTTGGCTAGGTTTGCTCCGCATCAAGTTGATATGGAGGCTAGGAAAGCAAGAAGGTTTGACCTGGGATTAAAACCCTGGCTCTATAACGAGGTGGCGGTGTTGCAGATCCCTACATTTGCAGCACTCATGGAGAAAACAATTATTGCTGAGGAGGGGAGTGAGGCCATGAGCCTCTACAACAAGGAGAGAAAGAACAAGGGCAAGGTCGTAGGAACTGGGAAGGTAGAAATTAATAGTGAAAGTAAAAGTGGTAGTAGCAAGAGGAAGGGGAGCAATTTTGGAAGTGTTAAGGCAAAACAGGAAGGTGTTAAGAAGCCACCAGTGCAGTGTGGAAACTGTGGAAAGAACCACTCTTGAGAATGTTTGAAAGGAAAGTTTGTTTGCTATAAATGTGGGCAGGAGGGCCATATCTCTCCCAACTGCACCAATCCAAGAATGAATAGTGGGTGTTTTCTATGCGGGTCAACTAAGCACAAGGTGAAGGATTGTCTGAAGATGAGGACGGAGGCAGGGAGTGAGAATACTGGCAAGAGCAGCGGGACTTTGGCAATCACGACGTACATCATCGAGCAAGCCAACAAAATCAATTGCGAGGGTCTGCAACATGACAGTCCAGGATACGGCGACAGCTGGCAATGGGACTCCAGGTATTATTCGTATAACTTTTATTTTATTATGCATGATTTTCCTATATATAGTAAATAATTTTATAAAGAAATTTTGAAGGAGAAATTTGAGTTCTATTAGAAATCAAGTTTAAGTTTAATCAGATAGATAAGCTTTATGTGAATAGTTAAAGAACAGTTCGATCAAGATTGATCGAGATCTAGTTGAAATGATTGTGTATGCTATGTACCCTTGTATGGATAGGTTTTAAAACGGTAATTCTAGGTGAATGTAACAACCCGATATTTTCTATACAAATAAATCAGAAATTTTGCATATAAATTTTTTTTTGTTTATTAAAATAAATATGGGGAATATGTGCCAAGATAATGTGTATGTATTTTTGTGATGACTATAAAATATATTTATTACATAAATAATTACAAATGATTTTATTTTAGAATTATAGATCATTATAAATTATATTCTACTAATAATTAATTTATAGTAGAAATGGTTTTATTAATTATTTTTCATGAAAATATAATCATATATTATTTAAATAATATATGAAATGATTTTTAGAATAATTATGACAATTATTTTATTATATGAATTTTAGTATAAAAGTTATTAAGTTAATTATTTTAACTTAATTAATAATGTTAAGTATGGTAGATAAATCGATATGGAATCCAATCCCTAATTTTGGATTTTTATCAAGGCATGAGAATAATAATATAATATTAATTATATTTTGATTTTTCAGTGCTATAAATATATACTATATGTATGTGAACTGACAATGATTGGTAAATTATGGTGCAGTAATTAAAAACCCTAGTTTTACAGTGGAAAACCTTAATTTGAAACTCAAATTAGACTACAAGATTATTATGTAATCAAGATAATGTGATTAATGACTGGAATTATAGATATTAACCTTCATTTGGGAAACCCTAATTTTTGAAAACCCTAATTAATGTTTTTCAACTCTAATTTTTTTTTATATTTGGAACCCTAACTGTCAAATTGGGAAACCCTAATTGCTAATGTAGAATGTTTAATGCTAATTAATGGACTATAAACCTTAATGTTCATGCATAATGTGATTAGAAACCCTAATTATAATTTGTTAACCCTAATTTAGTAATTAGAAACCATAATTATTAATTATAAACCCTAATTGATAAATTCGGCACATTAATTGCTAATTTTGAACGCTTAATAATAATTAGTAAATTTTAAATCCTAATGTGCAAGACCTAAGTGGTTAGGTAACCTAACTTAATTAGAAAACCCTAATTACAAATTTTAAAAACTAATTTTATTTTATTTTAAACCATAAATGAAAGTTTAAAATTCATTTTTGTGCTAAACCTTAGGGTTAAACCCTAAGGGTTTGCTAATTGACCAATGTGCCATTAAAATCTCAAGCTAATAAATGACCATTATACCCCTTTTGTGCATAATTGAAGCTAGCAAGTAGGTTTTGACATTAGGTGAAGTTGTTCACCAAATCTACCCACTCCATGTGACTGAAATTAATGTTTACCAGCTCTATATCAACCATACAATGAATCTAACTTGATATATATATAAATATATATATATATATATATATATAGATTGGGAGAAAGATAATTGTATTTGCTAGATCATTTTGCACAAAACCCTCAAACATTTTCTCTCATCCCAAACCAACGAATATTTTAAGGCATATCAATCCCATATCAAAGCCCCACTAACACCACTAACAAATCAGAAGCACAAATACAAGATAGATCAAAGAAAAGGTATAAACCCTAGCCATGAAATCTGACCTTTGATCTTTTGTTAAATGTTAAGTTTGTTGTGTTAAATATGTTGTATGATGTCTAATTAAGTGATTTGGGTTGATAGATGTTAGATCCATAACATCTATAATCTCAGATCTAGTGTTTTTGCAAATCTGGAAAAATTTTATTTTGTGTTCTGACAATGAATGTCAGAGGCTGTAGATTTTTCTTGGTTTATGTTTTTGGTTGTTTATTTTTTAGACATGTAGTCTGTTATGTGCTCTTTGATCTGGATAAAGAATCAGGCCTAGATCAGTTCTAGATTGCAAGTTATTCGTGGTCAAACCACGTTGACCAACATTGACTAGTTGAAATCTGGGCAGCCATGAACTTGCCCAGAAAGCTCTGACAGCAAGTTCATATATGGGCCCAGATCTTTCTTTTGTTAGTTGTTTGGTTTCTGTTATTGTAACAATGTTGTAGTATAGTATATGTACTTCAGGTTAAGACTTTTAGATCCTTGAAATCATCAACAGATTGGGACCGGAGTTGGTACGTATGACTACGGAAAAGATTCAAACAATCCGACAACGTATAAAAACCTCACAAGACCGAGAAAAGAGTTATGCAGATCTTCATCGAAAGGACGTGGAATTCGATATTGGAGATCATGTGTTGTTACGTGTTGCTCCATGGAAGGGAGTTACGAGATTTGAAAAGAGAGAAAAGCTCAATCCTCGATTCATTGGCCCATTTTTAATCCTCGATCGAGTAGGAACTGTGGCCTATAGACTCGCTTTACCGCCAAGTATGTCTCGTGTTCATAACGTTTTTCACATATCCATGTTACGTAAATATGTGAAAGATCCGAACCACATTATTGAGTTAGAACCAGATGAAATAGCGGAAGACTTAAAGTATGAAGAGGAGCTTGTTCAAATCTTGGATAAGAAGGAACATATTTTATGCTCCAAGGTTATACCTCAAGTCAAAGTTTTATGGAGGAACCACGATGTTGAGGAAATGACCTGGGAGTTAGAATCTGAAATGAAATTAAGGTATCCTTACCTCTTTGACATACCAGGTACGTACCCTAATTTCAAGGGCGAAATTTCTTAAGAAGGGGAGATTGTGAGACCCCAGATTTTATGAATAAATATTTAATTTTCTCGAAATATTTTTAATATTATGGTGTGAATTTGATATAATGTTATAGTTGGGGGTAATATTTATAAATTTTGCAAAGTATGCAAGTTGTTATATTATATTCGATTGATCAGGGAATATTCTTTATGTCGGGGAATATTCGTACGACGGCACAATCATTGGTGGACCCCATAATGTAATTATTGTTTGGATTGAGAAAACGATAAAAATATTTTTATGAAAATAACTATGAAGTTTTACCGTTAATACCGTTGAACTACTCGGTAGTAAAAAAAAGATAATGGCGTGGTTACATAGTAGCACACGGTATTGATTATTGATGCTTACGTGAGAAGTCATTCAGTTTTGTTCAATTATTGCTATAGTAATTGTTGCATAATATCTCACGTTATTTGATTCAATTATTGTCGATAATTTATATATTGTTAAAATCAATAATTGAGACAACAAAGTTATTAATATTATTATTTGTAATATTAACGATGTCTAGAAGTTCTGTCAAGGAGAAGTTTGGTCACCTAATTGCGCGCCAATAGGGAGAAATCCTTATTGGAAAGCCCCCTCTTTCCTGGGAACGACCTGGTCGATTAATATTGTGAATTGTAATAAAGATGATGAATGTTGTTAAAATTATTAAGGTGATTTTTATGAAGTTTGCTTATTTTATGGATTCCTATTTACCCATTTTTCAAAATAATTGGTAGAAAATTATTTAAAGGTGGGGCCCACATGTGGGGGCCAAATTGTCACATTTCAAGTAATTAAATGGATTATGTATTTTGAGTCATTTTTTGACATGAATGTCTTACAAATTATTAAATATATTATTTAAACTAGCCCGTGCATTGCACGGGCTATCAACTAGTCTATATATAAAAACAGAAAATCAAACATCATAATCCTTTTGCATAATAAAATCATCAAAAGGTACATTAAAGAGATTTACACATCTAAGATGTTGAATGAATGTAATTTGTTTGATATTGCAATTAGTAAAGACAATATAAAGCGGAATAAGATGAGTATCATGACACACATATATTCATATATATATTGAGAGAGAGAAAAGGAGGAAATAGAACCAATTTTGCTAGAGTGATGAAGGCTTTTCCCTAATTTAATTGAAGACGGCTTAAGAGTTTGTTTGTGAATTCAGTTTTTTTATAAAAAAAAAATAGCCAACACATATCATGAATTTAAGAATTTAATATTAAATAAGATATATAATATATATATATATATATATATATATACACATAATATATATATATATATATATATATATATATATATATATATATATATATACTGAAAACATGCAATCTGATTACCTAAAAGAAGCCCGAGATCTTCGCCTTATTGCTTGTAGTCAAAAAGCGTGATCTGCTATTTATTCTCTTCTTATCCTCATCGAATCATGCATCCAAAGTAAAAAACCCTCAATCGTAGAACTAGGGCAAGAGAGGAAGATCGTGAACAAATCAGATTTTTCAAAAAGGAATTAGGGCTGATTGGAGATAGAAATTAGAAGTAGAAGATACAGAATTAGTGATACATAATTTCATAATTAGTGAAATTAGAAGTAGAAGATGCAAAATTACTAGAGATGAGAAAGAACAGATCAGGTCGTACAAATAGGAAAATTCTTTGCAGAGTGGGGGGAACTAAAAAGGACTGGAGGGAAGCTAAATTTTTTTGGGTGAAATCAGATAAATTAATACAACCGCACGATAACCCGTATATTTTAATTTCAAAATTTCACTTCCGCGTTTTTATTTTTTGCTCCGTGTTTTTTACATAAATAACGTTTTTTTTAAAAAACGTTATCTATTTAAAACTAAAAATTGCCATTATAAATACATAACGTTTTTTCATATGTATCTACAATATTTTGTTAAAAAACGTTGTAAAAAAAACACCACAACGTTTTTTATAAAAACGTCATCGTTTAAGTGTTGTCTTTTTATAGTTTTGTACTAGTGTAAGTAGGGGTTGCCCAACTTGTCAATTTATGTAAGAAAAGATAAGAACTAGAAAGGGTCGTAGTAGTTGTAGACGAATAAGAACATTAACTACGTACACCAGTTCAATCTTCAATACAAATACAGTAAGTTTTAACAGAAGGTACAGAAGGAGAAGAAACAGTAAATTCTTCCCCGATGAAAATTATTAGTTGAAATCGCAGTATACCTGGATTGGAGAAATACCAGAGAATGAAGAAGAAGAGCAACACAATCATGGGAATCATGTAAATCCACTTCTTCCCCGATGATTTTGGGCGTAAATTCTGTATGTTATGCTCGATTTTGCCTCTGCCGGATATAGGAAAATAAATGGTTAAATCGAGATCTGGTTTTGGGATGTGAGTTTGAGACTTCACTTGAGAGTTCGAGATCTGGGTATTGGGTCTGGGTTTGAGAATTTAAAATTTATAAACAGATATTTATTTATAAATTTATAAATATTTTATCTAAAATTTATAAAATTTAGGTATAAATATTTTTTATAAATATTTAGAGATAAATTTATAAATATTTATATAAATGTTTGTTTACATATATATTTATATAAATATTTTTTAAATATATATTTATATATAAAAATATTCATAGTTACTTTATATATATTTAGTTTAATGTTGAGATTTGTTTAGTATTTTATTAAGTTTGACAAAAAATTTTGAAAAGAATATGTATGTTGTGACGCCCCCCAAAATAGGTATACACAACACCCATTCTCGAGTCGCCAAATACATGGTACAAGAAGCAAACTACAACTTCATTAATACAAATGTCGTAGAAATACTTACAATATATAATCGTGAGTTTAAATACAAATATTATCTTCTAGACAATATCTATACTCAAATAAATCCTCATCACATTTATTGATACATTATTTTACAAAAATGGTGAGGACTACTAAACAACTCTCTCTAGAACCTTCATTCCATACCCCGACTAGTACTCGCTACATTCTCGCCTCCTGAGAAGAAAAATGGAACAACAAGGAAAAGGGTGAGCTCAACTAGCCCAAGAAGAATATTATGACTAAGATAATATACAACAAATTATCGTTAGTCTCCAACAGGAAAATCGATAGAATACAATGTACAACAAGTTTCGTGATCAATATTCGCAATGAAATAATAATTCATAGAAGAGTTACGTAGAGAATGAAATCTACTATAATCTATGAATTTAACAAATCCATCATCAATATTTTATCCTCAGTAACATCAATCAATATTCATCTCAAATCAAATATTCATCTTTGCACTGTGCCAAAGATATTCATCAATCGGTCCATGTTCATCTCAACACTGCTCATCTTTGCACTAAAGGCCAAAGATATTCATCACCACCATGTTCATTTAAACACCGCCATCTTTTGCACTACAGTGCCAAAGATATTCTTCAGAAATCATTCATCTTTGCACTACGTGCCAAAGATATTCAATAATATCATCATTTAAGACCGAGGATGATGAAAAATATTTTTAAAGAACGAATCCAAAGGAAACAAAATGACAAGGATTAAGGATTAAGGATTCATACTTGGTTTTATCCACGTCCAAAAATACCTCAAAAATAATCATAGTGGTGTAAAATTCAAGAATGATCAAAACATGGATACAATCAAAGCTAGTATCCGTAATAGATGTTTTGACGAAAAAGAAGAAATTTTATTTTTCGATGAATAGTGCCAGATATCGTGAATAGTGTCAGATATCGTGAATAGTGTCAGATACGTGAATAGTGCCGTAGATATGCGTGAATAGTAACTCCGACACCAAAAGATAAAAATTCCACAAAAAAACATTTTCACGCTTACGATATAATAGTACTCGTGAATAGTAACTCGTGAATAGTAACTCATGAATAGTAACTCGTGAATAGTAACTCATGAATAGTAACCCCGATATGAAAAAGTTCCAAATTTGATAAAAACTTCAGATCAACATTTCAAAGATAATGATATTGAAGAAATAATATCATTACGAAAAAAATAATATCCCTTACCTCAAAGAATCAAGATTTCTAAGGAAAGGCTCAAAGTGATGTTTGAATGAAACTTGTAATCAATAAAGAACTCTCAAAGTATCTAAATACTCACAAAATACGCCAATAATATAGAGAGAGAAGAGAGAAAACTTTGTTTCGGTGTGATTTTCAATTCTAACTTAGCCCTCTATTTATAGGAAAATATTAGCCTCACCAAGCGCATTTGACTGCCACTCCACGATGGCTTTACTCGCTACTATTGCCACCCACCACATTTGAAATAAAATTCAGCACATTTTTTCACCAACCACAAGTGGGGCCCACTCAATTCTAGAATTTTCCACCAAAATCAATTATAACCCTACTTTCCTAATCGAACACCTCTTAAAATTTATAACAAATCATTCGCTCATTTTTAACGGTTCAAAATTTGTAGACATATACTCAACTTATATATGTATAACATATCCAAAAATTACAACGATCCAACTATTTGATTAAATATTATAACTCACACAATAAAGTCATAATAACACCGATTTGATCTTTTAATACCTCCAATCCGACAAAAATAAAAAAACATCTCAAAGATTAATTCCTTCATTAATAACCACATAAATAAATCCATCATTTATATTCATATAAAATAAATATTTCTTATTATCATATGAATCAATAATTAATTATTCACAAATAATATTACGTAATCAACATTTATGACAACCAGTCGCTCCAGAAAGAGGGGCTTTCCAATAAGGATCTCTCCTTATCGGGCGCCGCAATTAGGTTACCAAACCTCTCCTTAGATGTAACTTTCTAGACATTGCCAATAATGTTATCTAATAATATTATTCAAATAATATGAATTATTGATCCGATAATGGAAAATCTCAGCAAAGACAATTATTGAACAATAATAATATAAAATATCAACGCAAAGAATTATCGAATCAATAAAATAAAATATTGAATAAGAATTCACCGTGAAAATTATTGAGTAGTGCCTTCTTACGTAAGAATCAATAATTCAACAATTACATGCAATACCGCAGTGCTATCGCGGCAACCAATGCCAGACATCAGATTTTAACCACCGGGTATTCCAATGAATTTTAACTGTAAATAACTACGCCGTTATTTTTAACCAACTTATATTTGTCGCTTTCCTCATCCAATCGCTTTCACATGGGGCCCACACATGGGTCACACTGTCGTCATTTAATATTCCCCACAAGAGATTTAATATTCCACGACCAAACGAATATTCCCTAACAACAATGAATATTTTATAACCACTTGCTTATTTTGAAATATTTATGTATTTTACCCTAACTATTCACATTAATCAAATCAACCCTTACTATTTCAAAATAATAAATAAAGGAAATTCCTTTTATTTAAAAAATTTCGGTCTTACAACCTCCCTCCTTATAAAATTTCGTCCTCGAAATTGACGACGACGACTGTGTTTCAAAAGGTGAGGATACCTCGCTTTCATTTCCGCTTCCAATTCCCGTGTCATTTCCTCTATAGCATGATTCCTCCACAAAACTTTAACTTGTGGTATGACCTTTCATGGCAGTAGGACATGCTCCTTCCTATCCAAGATCTTGACAGTACCTCCTCACACGTTAAGTCTTCTATTATCTCGTCCGGTTCTAACTCAATAACTTGGTTCGGGTCTTTCACATATTTACGGAAGTACGATATATGTGAAACACATTATGAACACGAGACATACTTGGAGGTAACGCAAGTCTATAGGCTACATTTCCTACTCGGTAAGAGAATTTGAAATGGACCAATAAATCGTGGATTTGAGCTTTCCTCTCTCCCCAATCTCTTGTAACTCCCTTCCATGGAGCAACTCGCAACAATATATGATCCCCACATTAAATTCCACATCCTTTCGATGAAGATCCGCATAACTCTTTTGTCGATCTTGTGCCGCTTTATATACGCTGTCGATCATCATTAGTCATAGTCATATGTATTAACTCCCGGGTCCCAACAATGTTGCTTCACCCACCTCATCCCAACATATCGAGAACGACATTTTTGTCCATATAATGCTTGAATGGAACCATGCCTATATTTGTTTAATAACTATTGTTGTATGAGAATTCCACCAATGGCAAGTACTTATCCCAACTTCCTTTGAAATCTAGGACACGAGTTTTAATATATCTTCAAGAGTTTGAGTAGTCCTTTTTCCGATTGCCCATCCGCTTGAGGATGGTATGCCAAATCAATCAGAATTTGCGCCCATAGCTTTCTAACCCAAAATCATGAAGTGAATCTTGGGTCACTATCCTAAACTATGGATACAGGCATGCCATGCAACCTCACGATCTCATTTACGTACATACTAGCAAGACGCTCAAGGAATAAGTCTCCGTGTCGGCAAGAAATGAGCGGACTTGGTTAATCTATCAACAATAACCCAAATAGCATTGATGCCTTGAGAAACCGTAGGAAGACCCAGAATCTAAATCTATGGTAATGTGTTCCCACTTCCATTCCTAATCTCAAGTGGTTGCAACGGACCCTTAGGTACTAGATGCTCCGCCTTTACACGCTAAGCAAGTTAAACACATCGAGATAAACTTTGCAATCTCTCTCTTCATATTGTTCCACCAAAATGTATGTCAAGATCACGATACATTTTAGTACTTCCGTGATGGATTGCAAATGGTGTATTGTGTGCCTCCATCATAATCTTGTACCTCAAATCGTAGTCGTTAGGAACACAAAGTCTAGAGTGGACTCAAGTATTCCTTCTTCATCAATTCTCGCCCTAATAGCTCCTTCTTGTACTTTCCTCTTCATACGCATCACCCCGGCCTGTGGCTTGAAGCGGCTTTAACTAAAGTCGATTATACTCAGATATCATCACGTGGGTATCTAGAGTTTTCATCTCCATCTCTATTATTTGTAAATTATACGAAATTAGTCTTTGACAATATCGTACTCTTTCGATTTATATATCGATCTTCTACTCAACACGCCGCCTACCACGCTCGCTTTTCCGGATGGCATGGTCGTAACATGTGTCTTTGAAATGAGTCTCCTCTTGAGTTCTTCAAGCTCTTCCCACATTCCTTGCTCCATTCGAATTTTGTATCTCTACGAGTCACCATGATAATGGAATAGCGATTCGAGAATATCCTTCAACGAATCTCCGATAATAACCAACTAAGCCTAGAAAGCTACGATTTCGATTCGACTTAGGTTGCTCTCAATCGTGACTCATATCCCAATCTTGGATAGCACGTCACAATGATACCTATCGCTTTACTATCGCATCGAATATGACGCCCCTATAAAAGAGTTCGCTTAGGTGAATTCCACAAAGGAAGTCACAAGATAAAGGCTCGTGTACCAAATTTATAGTTGAATTTTTAACTCCTCAAGTTCAATAGGAGCCATTCTATATGAGATTTTAGAAATGAGTTTTGTACCGGGTTCAAAGTCGATACAAAATTTAATATCATGCTTTGGGAGTAAGCCAAGAAATTCTTCAGGAAATACATCAGAAAAATCAATAACAACAGAATATTATTCAAATCGACGTGTCTTTATTCAAATCCATAACATGGACTAAGAAAACTTGACATCCGTAATAAACGAATGACTTCATGGCTTGATATGAAAATGTTTGATTACAATGGTTTGATTGCTTGAATTGAATAACAAAGTTGCTTAGGAATATGAAAACTAACAACCTTACAAAAGCAATCAATTTGGCATGATGAGTAGTTAACCTTAAAATCACATCAAAAGCAAATATCTCTATAGAAATAAGGTTAACAGGTAATGTGATAGTGCCAACCTGAATCAAACAAGATTTCTAAACAACAGATGTAATGAAAGTTTCTCCTAACGGATTTTCCATAAATAGGTCAAAGTCTAATTTCTCCGTAGTCAAGTTCAAACGTTGAGCGCAAGCAAGAGAGATAAAAGAATGGGTAGAACCGGTATCTAGTAAGGTATAAACTTCACAAGAATTTATAATTAACTAACCCGTGCTAACTTCGTTCGGGTTCCTCGATTTTGACCGGCCACGACAAACGCTTCTTCCAAGAACCGCTGACTTTGACTTTTCTCGGGACATCCTTTTTGAGTCACCATTCACGCCGGATCGGGTTTCGTTATCGCATAACTCGAAAGCGATATGTCCTTATTTTCCACAATTATAGCATACCTTGAAGGCTTTGAACAGTTTGACCTTATATGTCCCTCCTCTCCACATCTCAGTAGATCTAACCGGCGATCGTTCTCTTCCCTAGAATTTGTTGATGGTGCTTGATGTTGTCACGCCGACGCCTTCCGTCATCATAGTTAAATCTTCTCTTTTTAGATTGGACATCTCTTTCCATAATATCAACGCGTCGTGCGCAGCTTTTTACCCAAGCATCACTCATTCTCACTGCTCGAGTTATTTCTTTTCTTTCATTTCGATTCCACTTTATCATCTTATACTCGCGCAAAGAGTGCTTCGTCAAGCATCACCTATCGGGTAACACAAGCTTGAATCATTGCATCCTTTTGCTCCACGATCGCTCGCAATTCTTTAGCCCGCTTCTTCTAACTCATGGATACGATTTTGCAATTCTATATTTCGATCATAAAATACCTCTAATAAACTCTCTTCGTACCTCTTCTTCCTCTTCTTCCTCACTCTCACCGTGCTACCTCATGATTATCTCAAAAACTATCAATTCTTCACTCACCACATGGATATCTCTAATTCCTTCTTCACCGACATCACATTATCCTCGTTGGCGAATAGAGAGTGTCTCCACGATCTCATTCACTCCATTGTTAACGCTTCTCAAAGACCCATTCTAAAAAAACTATCATAAAACAAGGGTTAATTAAATAAATTAACAAATCACATAATACCCCTATAATATGACCAACCAACAAATAAGCTTAGGTAGGACACACTAGCGCGAAGGATTTACTCGCTCTCCCTCCTAGTTTTATTCCCCGATCTCCGCCAGAGATCATATCCCTAAGCTCGATATTAACCGTGACGCCCCCAAAATAGGTATACACAACACCCATTCCGAGTCGCCAAATACATGGTACAAGAAGCAAACTACAACTTCAATAATACAAATGTCGGTGAAATACGACAATATATACTCAATGAGTTTAAATACAAATATTATCTTCTAGACAATATCTATACTCAAATAAATCCTCATCACATTTATTGATACATTATTTTACAAAAATGGTGAGGATTACTAAACAACTCTCTCTAGAACCTTCATTCCATACCTCGACTAGTACTCGCTACATTCTCGCCTCCCCGAGAAGAAAAAAATGGAACAATAAGGAAAAGGGTGAGCTCAACTAGCCCAAGAAAGAATATTATGACTAAGATAATATACAACAAATTATCGTTAGTCTCCAACAGGAAAAAATCGATAGAATACAATAGACAACAAGTTTCGGATCAATATTCGCAATGAAATAATAATTCATAGAAGAGTTACGTAGAGAATGAAATCTACTATAATCTATGAATTTAATAAATTCATCATCAATATTTTATCCCCAGAACATCAATCAATATTCATCTCAAATCAAATATTCATCTTTGCACTACAGCCAAAGATATTCATCAATCTGGTATGTTCATCTCAACACTGCTCATCTTTGCACTAAAGGCCAAAGATATTCATCACCTATTATGTTCATTTAAACACCGCTCATCTTTGCACTACAAAGCCAAAGATATTCTTCAGAATCATTCATATTTTTCATTCACTACAGCCAAAGATATTCAATAATATCATCATTTAAGACCGAGGATGATGAAAAATATTTTTAAAGAACGAATCCAAAGGAAACAAAATGACAAGGATTAAGGATTAAGGATTCATACTTGGTTTTATCCACGTCCAAAAATACCTCAAAAATAATCATAGTGGTGTAAAATTCAAGAATGATCAAAACATGGATACAATCAAAGCTAGTATCCGTAATAGATATTTTTTGACTTAAAAGAAGAAATTTTATTTTTCGATGAATAGTGCCGACACGTGAATAGTGTCAGATACGTGAATAGTGCCGATACGTGAATAGTGCCGATATACGTGAATAAGAACTCCGACACCAAAAGATAAAATTCCACAAAAAAACATTTTCACGCTTATGAATAGTACTACTCGTGAATAAGAACTCGTGAATAGTAACTCATGAATAGTAACTCGTGAATAGTAACTCATGAATAGTAACCCCGATACATGAAAAAGTTCCAAATTTGATAAAAACTTCAGATCAATATTTCAAAGATAATGATATCAAGAAATAATATCATTACGAAAAAAAAAAAATATCCCTTACCTCAAAGAATCAAGATTTCTTGGAAGGAAAGGTCAAGTGATGTCGAATGAAACTTGTAATCGAACAAAGAACTCTCAAAGTATCTAAATACTCACAAAATACGCCAATAATATAGAGAGAAAAGAGAGAAAACTTTGTTTCGTGTGATTTTCAATTCTAACTTAGCCCTCTCTATTTATAGGAAAATGTTAGCCCTACCAAGCGATTTGACCACACCACCGATGGCTTTACACCTGCTACTATTGCCACCCACCACATTTGAAATAAAATTCAGCACATTTTTTCACCAACCACAAGTGGGGCCCACTCAATTCTAGAATTTTCCACCAAAATCAATTATAACCCTACTTTCCTAATCAAACACCTCTTAAAATTTATAACAAATCATTCGCTCATTTTTTAACGGTTCAAAATTTGTAGACATATACTCAACTTATATATGTATAACATATCTAAAAATTACAACGATCCAACTATTTGATTAAATATTATAACTCACACAATAAAGTCATAATAACACCGATTTGATCTTTTAATACCTCCAATCCGATAAAAATAAAATAAAACATCTCAACATTAATTCCTTCATTAATAACCACATAAATAAATCCATCATTTATATTCATATAAAATAAATATTTCCTTATCATATGAATCAATAATTAATTATTCACAAATAATATTACGTAATCACATTTATGACAACCAGTGCCGCTCCTCAGAAAGAGGGGGGCTTTCCAATAAGGATCTCTCTCATCATCGCGCGCAATTAAAGCTAGGTGACCAAACCTCTCCTTAGATAACTTTCTAGACATTGCCAATAATGTTATCTAATAATATTATTCAAATAATATGAATTATTGATCCGATAATGGGAAATATCATGCAAGGACAATTATCGAACAACAATAATATAAAATATCAACGCAAAGAATTATCAATCAATAAAATAAAATATCAATAAAGAATTCATCGTGAAAATTATTGAGTAGTGCCTCTTACGTAAGAATCAATAATTCAACAATTACGCAATAATACCGTATGCATCGCGTGCAACCACGCCAGACATCGTATTTTAACCACCGGGTATTCCAACAATCCTTAATTCAGAAATAACTACGCCAGTTATTTTTAACCAACTTATATTTGTCGCTTTCCTCATCCAATCGCTTTCACATGGGGCCCACACATGGTCAAGGCCGTCGCATTTAATATTCCCCGACAAAGACGAATATTCCACGACCAAACGAATATTCCCCGACAACAATGAATATTTTATAACCACTTGCTTATTTTGAAATATTTGCGTATTTTACCCCTAACTATCCACATTAATCAAATCAACCCTTACTATTTCAAAATAATAAATAAAGGAAATTCCTTTTATTTAAAAAATTTCGGTCTTACAACCTCCCTCCTTATAAAATTTCGTCCCCTCGAAATCGACGTGACGTACTGTGTTTTCAAAAGGTGAGGATACCTCGCTTTCATTTCCGCTTTCCAATTCCTGTGTCATTTCCTCTATAAAGATGATTCCTCCACAAAACTTTAACTTGTGGTATGACCTTTCATGCGTAGGGACATGCTCCTTCCTATCCAAGATCTTGACAGTACCTCCTCATATCGTTAAGTCTTCTACTATCTCGTCCCTGGTTCTAACTCAATAACTTGGTTCGGGTCTTTCACATATTTACGAAGTACAGATATGTGAAACACATTATGAACACGAGACATACTTGGAGGTAACGCAAGTCTATAGGCTACATTTCCTACTCGGTCAAGAATTTGAAATGGACCAATAAATCGTGGATTTGAGCTTTCCTCTCTTCCCAAATCTTGTAACTCCCTTCCATGGAGCAACTCGCAACAATATATGATCCCCTACATTAAATTCCACATCCTTTCGATGAAGATCCGCATAACTCTTTTGTCGATCTTGTGCCGCTTTATATCGCTTGTCGAATCATTAGTCATACGATACATAACTAACTCGGGTCCCAACAATGTTGCTTCACCCACCTCATCCCAACATATCGAGAAATCGACATTTTGTCCATATAATGCTTCAATGGAACCATGCCTATATTTGTTTAATAACTATTGTTGTATGAGAATTCCACCAATGGCAAGTACTTATCCTAACTTCCTTTGAAATCTAGGACACAGAGTTTTAATATATCTTCAAGAGTTTGAGTAGTCCTTTCGATTGCCCATCCGCTTGAGGATGGTATGCCAAATCAATCGTAAATTGCGTGCTATAGCTTTCTAACCCAAAATCATGAAGTGAATCTTGGGTCACTATCCAAAACTATGGATACAGTACATGCCATGCAACCTCACGATCTCATTTACGCATATACTAGCAAGACGTTCAAGGAATAAGTCTCCGTGATCGGCAAGAAATGAGCAGACTTGGTTAATCTATCAACAATAACCCAAATAGCATTGATGCCTTGAGAAACCGTAGGAAGACCCGTAAATGAAATCTATGGTAATGTGTTCCCACTTCCATTCCTAAATCTCAAGTGGTTGCAACGGACCCTTAGGTACTAGATGCTCCGCCTTTACACGCTGGCAAGTTAAACACATCGAGATAAACTTTGCAATCTCTCTCTTCATATTGTTCCACCAAAATGTATGTCAAGATCACGATACATTTTAGTACTTCCGTGATGGATTGCAAATGGTGTATTGTGTGCCTCCATCATAATCTTGTACCTCAAATCGAGTCGTTAGGAACACAAAGTCTAGAGTGGACTCAAGTATTCCTTCTTCATCAATTCTCGCCCTAATAGCTCCTTCTTGTACTTTCCTCTTCATACGCATCATTTCCGGCCCATGGGCTTGAGCGGCTTTAACTAAAGTCGATTATACTCAGATATCATCACGTGGGTATCTAGAGTTTTCATCTCCATCTCTATTATTTGTAAATTATACTGAAATTAGTCTTTGACAATATCGTACTCAGATTTCAGATACGATCTTCTACTCAACACGCCGCCTACCACGCTCGCTTTTCCAGATGGCATGGTCGTAACATGTCTTTGAAATGAGTCTCCTCTTGAGTTCTTCAAGCTCTTCCCACATTCCTTGCTCCATTCGAATTTTGTATCTCTACGAGTCACCAAGATAATGGAATAGCGATTCGAGAATATCCTTCAACGAATCTCCGATAATAACCAACTAAGCCTGAAAGCTACGATTTTTCGATTCTTGACTTAGGTTGCTCTCAATCGTGACTCATATCCCAATCTTGGATAAAGACGTCACAATGATACCTATCGCTTTACTATCGCATCTAATATGACGCCCCTATAAAGAGTCTCGCTTAGGTGAATTCCACAAAGGAAGTCACAAGATAAAGGCTCAGGTACCAAATTCTATAGTTGAATTTTTAACTCCTGAAGTTCAATAGGAGCCATTCTATATGAGATTTTAGAAATGAGTTTTGTACCGGGTTCAAAGTCGATACAAAATTTAATATCGCTTTGGGAGTAAGCCAAGAAATTCTTCAGAAATACATCGTGAAAAATCAATAACAACAGAATATTATTCAAATCTGACGTGTCTTTATTCAAATCCATAACATGGACTAAGAAAACTTGACATCCGTAATAAACGAATGACTTCATGGCTTGATATGAAAATGTTTGATTACAATGGTTTGATTGCTTGAATTCGAATAACAAAGTTGCTTAGAATATGAAAACTAACAACCTTACAAAAGCAATCAATTTGGCATGATGAGTAGTTAACCTTAAAATCACATCAAAAGCAAATATCTCTATAGAAATAAGGTTAATGTGTAATGTGATAGTGCCAACTCAATCAAACAAGATTTCTAAACAACAGATGTAATGAAAGTTTCTCCTAACGGATTTTCCATAAATAGGTCAAAGTCTAATTTCTCCGTAGTCAAGTTCAAACGCTGAGCGCAAGCAAGAGAGATAAAAGAATGGGTAGAACCGGTATTCTAGTAAGGTATAAACTTCGCAAGAATTTATAATTAACTAACCTGCTAACTTCGTCGGGTTCCTCGATTTTGACCGGTCACACGACAAACGCTTCTTCCAAGAACCGCTTGACTTTGACTTTTCTTCGGGACATCCTTTTGAGTCACCATTCACGCCGGATCGGTTTCGATATCGCATAACTCGAGCGATATGTCCTTCTTTTCCACAATTATAGCATACCTTGGAAGGCTTTTGAACAGCTTTGACCTTATATGTCCCTCCTCTCCACATCTCAGTAGCATCTAACCGGCGATCGTTCTCTTCCCTAGAATTTGTTGATGGTGTTTGATGTTGTTTGCCGACGCCTTCCCGTCATCGTTAAATCTTCTCTTTTAGATTGACATCTCTTTCCATAATATCAACGCTGTCGTGCGCCTTTTTACCCATGCATCACTCATTCTCACTGTTCGCTTTTTCTTCTTTCAAATTTCGATTCCAAATTTTATCATCTTATACTCGCCAAAGAGTGCTTCGCTCAAGCATCACGATCGGGTAACACAAGCTTGAATCGTTGCATCCTTTTGCTCCACGATCGCCTCGCAATTCTTTAGCCTCGCTTCTTCTAACTCATGGATACGATTTTGCAATTCTATATTTCGATCATAAAATACCTCTAATAAACTCTCTTGTACCTCTTCTTCTCTTCTTCCTCACTCTCACCAAGTACCTCTGCGATTATCTCTAAAAGTGCAACTATCAATTCTTCACTCACCACATGGATATCTCTAATTCCTTCTTCACTTTGACATCACATTATCCTCGGTCATGGCGATTAGAGGTGTCTCCACGATCTCATTCACTCCATTGTTAACGCTTCTCGTGACCATTCTAAAAAAAACTATCATAAAACAAGGGTTAATTAAATAAATTAACAAATCACATAATACCCCTATAATATGACCAACCAACAAATAAGCTTAGGTAGGACACACTAGCGAAGGATTTACTCGTCTCTCCCCTCCTAGTTTTATTCCCCGATCTCCGCCAGAGATCATATCCCTAAGCTCTGATACCAACTGTGACGCCCCCAAAATAGGTATACACAACACCCATTCTGAGTCGCCAAATACATGGTACAAGAAGCAAACTACAACTTCAATAATACAAATGTCGTGTGAAATACGACAATATATACTGTGAGTTTAAATACAAATATTATCTTCTAGACAATATCTATACTCAAATAAATCCTCATCACATTTATTGATACATTATTTTACAAAAATGGTGAGGACTACTAAACAACTCTCTCTAGAACCTTCATTCCATACCCCGACTAGTACTCGCTACATTCTCGCCTCCTGAGAAGAAAATGGAACAACAAGGAAAAGGGTGAGCTCAACTAGCCCAAGAAGAATATTATGACTAAGATAATATACAACAAATTATCGTTAGTCTCCAACAGGAAAAAATCGATAGAATACAATAGACAACAAGTTTCGTGATCAATATTCGCAATGAAATAATAATTCATAGAAGAGTTACGTAGAGAATGAAATCTACTATAATCTATGAATTTAACAAATCCATCATCAATATTTTATCCTCGTAACATCAATCAATATTCATCTCAAATCAAATATTCATCTTTGCACTACAGTGCCAAAGATATTCATCAATCGGTCATGTTCATCTCAACACTGCTCATCTTTGCACTAAAGGCCAAAGATATTCATCGATCGGTCATGTTCATTTAAACACCGCTCATCTTTTGCACTACTGCCAAAGATATTCTTCAAAATCATTCATCTTTGCACTACAAAAAAGCCAAAGATATTCAATAATATCATCATTTAAGACCGAGGATGATGAAAATATTTTTAAAGAACGAATCCAAAGAAACAAAATGACAAGGATTAAGGATTAAGGATTCATACTTGGTTTTATCCACGTCCAAAAATACCTCAAAAATAATCATAGTGGTGTAAAATTCAAGAATGATCAAAACATGGATACAATCAAAGCTAGTATCCGTAATAGATATTTTGACGGAAAGAAGAAATTTTATTTTTCGATGAATAGTGCCAGATATCGTGAATAGTGTCGATATCGTGAATAGTGCCAGATATCGTGAATAGTGCCGTATATCGTGAATAGTAACTCACACACCAAAAGATAAAAATTCCACAAAAAAAAACATTTTCACGCTTTCATGAATAGTACTCGTGAATAGTAACTCGTGAATAGTAACTCATGAATAGTAACTCGTGAATAGTAACTCATGAATAGTAACCCCGACATGAAAAAGTTCCAAATTTGATAAAACTTCAGAGATCAACATTTCAAAGATAATGATATCAAGAAATAATATCATTACTGAAAAAAAAAAAAATATCCCTTACCTCAAAGAATCAAGATTTCTAAGGAAAGGCTCAAAGTGATGTCGAATGAAACTTGTACCGATCAAAGAACTCTCAAAGTATCTAAATACTCACAAAATACGCCAATAATATAGAGAGAGAAAGAGAAAAACTTTGTTTCGTGTGTGATTTTCAATTCTAACTTAGCCTCTATTTATAGGAAAATGTTAGCCAAGTAGGCATTTTGACCGCTACTGATGATGGCTTTACTCGCTACTATTGCCACCCACCACATTTGAAATAAAATTCAGCACATTTTTTCACCAACCACAAGTGGGGCCCACTCAATTCTAGAATTTTCACCAAAATCAATTATAACCCTACTTTCTAATCGAAACACCTCTTAAAATTTATAACAAATCATTCGCTTCATTTTAATCTGCTTCAAAATTTGTAGACATATACTCAACTTATATATGTATAACATATCCAAAAATTACAACGATCCAACGGTTTGGATTAAATATTATAACTCACACAATAAAGTCAGTAATAACACCGATTTGATCTTTTAATACCTCCAATCCGGCAAAATAAAACATCTCAAAGATTAATTCCTTCATTAATAACCACATAAATAAATCCATCATTTATATTCATATAAAATAAATATTTCCTTATCATATGAATCAATAATTAATTATTCACAAATAATATTACGTAATCACATTTATGACAACCAGTCGCTCCCGTGAAAGAGGGGCTTTCCAATAAGGATCTCTCCTTCTTGGCGCAATTAATTAGGTGACCAAACCTCTCCTTAGATGTAACTTTCAAGACATTGCCAATAATGTTATCTAATAATATTATTCAAATAATATGAATTATTGATCCGATAATGGAAAATCTCAGTGCGATGACAATTATTGAACAATGATAATATAAAATATCAACGCAAAAATTATCGAACCAATAAAATAAAATATTGAACAAGAATTCATCGTGAAAATTATTGAGTAGTGCCTTCTTACGTAAGAATCAATAATTCAACAATTACAATACCTGGTGCTACTCGCAATGCAACCACGCCAGACATCGTATTTTAACCAACGGGTATTCCAATGATCTTAATTGGTAATAACTACGCCAAGTATTTTTAACCAACTTATATTTGTCGCTTTCCTCATCCAATCGCTTTCACATGGGGCCCACACATGGTCGCTACCGTCGCATTTAATATTCCCGACAAAGATATTTAATATTCCACGACCAAACGAATATTCCCAAACAACAATGAATATTTTATAACCACTTGCTTATTTTGAAATATTTATGATTTTACCCCTTAACTATTCACATTAATCAAATCAACCTTTATTATTTCAAAATAATAAATAAAGGAAATTCCTTTTATTTAAAAAATTTGGTCTTACATATGTGTGTGTGTGTGTGTGTGTGTATATATATATATATATATACATATTAGTAGAATAAATTTATAAATATTTGAGACTACAAAAATACTTTTTTTTGTAAAAAGAAACATTTATATATATATATGGTAGTAAAATTTATCTAATACATAAAAAATATAGCCCATGAAGCATGAAAAAAATTTAATAATGGCTTATAAGTCAAAAAAAAAGTTAAAATTTAAGTTATTGTCAAATACTAAATAATAACAAATGACTTATAACTTAGTTTGACCAACTTATAAGTCATTGCCAAACACCCTCTAATTCAAGATATAAAGAGGAATTAATATTTGATTATAAAAACATTTACAAGTCAATAAAAAGAAGAATTTGAAAAAGGGGAGTTAAAAAGAACTTACACACCATTGGTGCAACTTAATTGGTCTATGCCAGAACCATCGACGCGACTTAATCGGTGCAGTTTGGTCGATTTTTGGTGCAATTTCGGGAGCGATTTCGATTCCTTGCTCATCCTTTGTCAAAAAGTAATATGTAAAATAACGAGTTACAAAGAAAAATTCATATAAATTATTTTAGAAATTAATAATATTTTTAAAAAAAATTATAAGTGTGCGAATATGATCATTATAATCTACATCCAATTAACTACAAACTTTAATTTGTGTAAATTAGAAAATATATCTATATGTGATCAATTTTAATTTCAAAAATTATAACTTTAAAAAAATTAAAAGCTGGAATTTACTTTGAGACAGATGAATTGAAACATTTCACTGTATAAAATTGTGTCCAAATAAATAAAATTTTTAAATGAAAAATGATGCGTTTGGGGGAGAGGCATGCTTATTGGGTTTGTCTTAATTTTGGGCAACAATTTACTAGTCGTTGCAAAAAATGTATCAAGAACAATTTTTATAAATAAAAAAACTTTACTTTTTTTTTAAAAAAAAGCTTTGATTTTTTTAAAAAAGATTTTATTTTTAAACAAATATTTTTAAAAAAATAAAAACTTTAACGACTGCCGTTGGGAGTAAAGGCTCTCATATTTAATTTGAGAGAAACTATTGAACGCCATTTGCACTAGCGTTGAATTTTTAGAATTTTTTTGGGCTAAAAATCAGAAAGGCAACCAACGCCACTTTATAAAATATTTTTTTAAAAAAACGAATTAAAAAAAATTATCTTAATTATTTTAAAACGATTTTATTATTTTAAAGAAATTTGAAAAAAATAAAAATGTGATCCAATGCCAAACTAACCGGCATTGTAACATTTTTTTAATTTTTTTATAAAGCAAATTTGTAAAATTGAAGAGTAAGATGTAA